>OZ024888.1:23315417-23902917 GCA_964017195.1 Siderastrea radians | reverse complement strand
CCCGTAGCCATATACGTAGTATGCAAAAGACAAGAAAGTGAAGCTTACATTGCCAGACTTCAGAGTGAGAGAAGCACCACCATTTTTAAGAACAGGCGTGGATTTTGCCGGACTGTTGTATGTAAAGGGGCCAACTGGACGCATGAAAATAGCCGGTATAGCATGTTATTCTTGTGTTGTGTGACAAGAGTGATCTACTTAGAGCTTGTTGATGATCTGTCAGCAGGAGCCTTTTCAGCACCCATTAAGGGGATTTACATCACTTTAGTGGTTCCACAATACACCCAGAAATGATCAATGAGGTGGTCTAATAATTATGCATCAGTCAATTCCAGCGGTGCCCATCCCCCCCCCCCCGGGCCAACCCCCGGGCATTAGCATTTTTTTTTTAAATGGCAAATTCCCGGGGGTGGGGACAAGTAAGTCCGTCAAATGCCCCGGGGTGGGACCAAAATAGAAGGCAAATGCCCCACCCCCGGGATCATCTAGAAAGCAACACTGCTCAAGATTTTAAAAATAAATCATAACGAAAAAAGTGTCACTCATCATTATTATCAATGCGCTTCGGTTATTTCATACCTGTGCGTCTCCCCTTCTGTTGTTCATTTGTTTTCAAAATAATGATACTTTATTAATATCAATAACACGTTCATTTATTTGATTTTGACATACACAACTTATAATTGTCTTATTATCAATGCGCTTCGGTTATTTCATACCTGTGCGTCTCCCCTTCTGTTGTTCATTTGTTTTCAAAATAATGATACTTTATTAATATCAATAACACGTTCATTTATTTGATTTTGACATACACAACTTATAATTGTCTTATGAAATAAGCTATATTAAAAGAAATGCTAAATAATTTCGAAGGACTGAAAATGCATGATCTGTATTTAACAAACGGCCAAAAACAAAATATTTTCACTAAACTGGTCATCTCAGATAGCTCAAAAATACATACAGTACGTAGAATTAATTTCACTTGATACAGTATTTAAGCAACAAACGAAATCAATGAGCGAACAGCAACAAAGGGATGGAAGATCATGGACGACCTCAGACTGACTTCACCGGAACGTTTTTCTCACCTTGTCAAATGCCCCGGGGTCGTCCCGGGGGTAGGCAAATGCCCGACCCCCGGGCGGTGATAAAATTTCAAATGCCCCACCCCCGGGATTAAAACGTGAGCGAATGCCCGACTAATGCCGGGGGGGGATGGGCACCGCTGGAATTGACTGATGCATTACCATGAGCAAGAAGAATGATCCGCCCTTCAACTGAACCGTTTTGAGCAAATTTAGTGAACAATTTCTCAGTGATGCGAAGTGTTTTTTTTTTTGATATTTCTTTTTGAAAATGGCATTTCCTTGTTGTGCTCATGATGCGGAAGATAAAGACTTTGATTTTTTAGCTTCAGATGAAAAACAAAGTGAATTTGAAGGATTTGATTTGGATGAAATGCCCCTACGTTTCTTTGCACGTGGAGACCTTGAACGGGAATCTGACAGTAAAGAAGATGCAAACGTAGTTCTTGATGGCAGTGATGAAGAAGATAGTGGGAGCAAATCATCTGAGGAATAAGAAGTAGACTGGAGCAAAATTCTGACTCCTCAGACTGTAATTCCCTTCTATCACTGAAGTGATTTTAGAATTAGCATAATTATGCTAGGTCATGCTTTTGTTCACTGTCTTTCTGGCCTGTTTTGTCATTGAAAGTTACTCGCCATCGACGGTCGTCTTTCCTACTGGATCCGTAAATATACTTGGTTCTGAAATATCGACTTTTCTGCAGGAAACGACTCAACATGGCCATGAAACAGCCATTTTTTTCTTTACGACCCCGTGGACCACAAGTGCCGACTTTAAATTCACAAAAGGATTTGTTCCTTGCACGATCACAATAGAGATTGAAAACAATGGATTCCTTTCATTTGTGCACAAAAACTACCATGCAAATGTTATCTCCACCACGTGCATCAATATGCCGGAACGGAGGGTTAAAACAAAGAGATGGCACAAGTCACTAGTTTCGTACTATAATAACTCAGATGCAACTTTTAATTTTATGGAGTTGGCAATTACTCTTAGCGGTGATGTACACCCACTGCCTGGTCCCGATTTCGGAACGTCGTCGGCGATTAAGACATGGATAACAAACCGTCACATGGACCGCCAGCTAGTTAGACAGTTGCGCTCTCAATCTAACCACTCAAACTACTCCGCGGTTGACTTTCGTCAAAACAACAACTTTCATCATAACCTCATTACCATACCCATTCAACCGTTAATGAAACCAGCCAACCGTACTGTTCAAAACAAAGCGACTCACGGCCAGCCCCACTGTATTAAGATTTCACATCTCAATGTCCGCTCGCTAAAAAACCGTGTACATTTCCACCAGGTTCATGACCTTATCACCAGCGGCGACTTTGACGTTTTCTCTGTATCCGAATCGTGGCTGAACTCATCGGTGAAGAATAGTGAAATTAATATCAGTGGATACAGGCTCATTAGACTCGACCGAACAGGCAGATCTGGTGCCGGAGTTTGCGCCTATGTACGGGATTCGCTAAAAGTCACAATATTGCGTGACTTAACCGCAATCTCTCCTGATGGGTTCGAGCAATTATGGCTTAGCTTGCAGCACAAAAACCTGAAGTCACTCGTGATCTGTGTTGCCTACAGACCCCCGGATGTCCCTTTGATCTGCTTCACGAACGACCTAATTCCTGCTTATTCCCAGGTTGCTATGCTTGGAAGGGATATCATTTGACAAGGGATCTTAACTGTGACCTACTTTCTGACAAGCCTGAATCTCGTGCCCTAAGGGCTCTGTGCTCCATTTTGAACCTTCATCAGTTGATCATGGAACCCACCAGAGTAACAGACACAACCGAGTCATTCATTGACGTTATTGCCACCTCTAACAAAGACCTCGTTAAACAGAGTGAAGTGCTAAAAGTTACTATAAGTGATCACTACTTAGTTTATTGTGTGCTTAACCTGAAGTCCCCAAAGACATGACCAGCTGTTATTACCACTCGCAGCTACAAGAACTTCAACCCGGAAGCATTCAGTGAAGACATATCAAGGGTACCCTGGGACATTGTTGGACTCTTTGACCAGATTGATGATCAGGTTTTTTCCTTTAACAATCTCTTCTTGGATGTTCTAGACCAACATGCCCCAGTAAAAACCTTCAAAGCAAAGCATAGAAAGTCTCACGTTATAACCCCAGAGATCAAGGAACTGATGTTACGCCGTGACACCCTGCAGAAACTTGCCCGCAGGACCTCACACCCCAGTGACTGGAAGTCTTTCAGGCTAATTCGTCATCAGGTCAAATCTAAGATTAGACTTGCTGAGACTGAATTCTTTACAGATGAAATCAATTCCAAAAAGAAAACAAAACCTCCATATGGAAAACAGTTCGTCGTGTTCTGAGCCCTTATGGCAACCAAAGTCCGCCATTTTCCCGTGACTGCATAGAAGTTGCAAATGAGTTTAACGAATTCTTTACTTCTGTTGGCAGTAAGGCTGCAAATCAGGCGAAGCAGTTGGCTTTGAAATTCGATCTGCCAGACTTAGAGCAAGTACCTCCCTCCACACCTCCTGAGGAAGAAATCGCCCCTAAGTTCACGTTTCAGCACGTCTCGTCTGGAAGAGTACAGGAAATCATTAAAAGTATGCCCTCCAATAAGTCTCCTGAGTATGATAAGATCCATATGAGTGTTATCAAGACCTGCCTCCCGCACATTTTGCCAGTGATCACCAAAATTTTCAATGCCTCTCTGATGACCGGGTGCTTTCCCAAGGATTGAAAACTGGCGCAAGTAGTTGCCCACCCCAAAGATGGTGACCATGAGTTGGCCAGTAATAACAGGCCCATTTCTTTGCTACCCGCCCTGTCTAAGGTACTGGAGCGCATTGCTCACGAACAGTTTGTTTGTTTTCTGACATCGTACAACAAGCTTAGCATTCACCAAAGCGGGAACAAGCAGTTGCATTCCACAGAAACCCTTGGCATACTCTTTACTAGTCACCTATACAGAGCCGTTGATGAGAAAAAGGTGACAGGTGTTCTGATGCTTGAACTAAGCAAGGCTTTTGATAGTATTCACCATGAGACACTGCTTATGAAGCTTCGTACACTCGGTGTTTCCGATGAGACTTTGTCCTGGTTTGCAAGTTACTTGTCAGACCGACAACAACGTGTGCGCATAAACAGTTCATTATCAAATTCTCTTACTATCCGACATGGGGTTCCCCAAGGCTCAATATTGGGGCCCCTCCTTTTCAACTTGTACATCAATGATCTGCCTTCAGTCTGTACAACTTGCCATGTCGAGTCTTATGTGGATGACTCCAAGCTATACCTTTCCTTCTCCCGTAAAGAAATCGAAGGTGGCCTGGATGATCTCAAGGCTGATTTACTACGTGTTGCATCTTGGTGCTGTTCGAATCGTCTCCTCATAACCCCAGACAAAACGAAATTCTGTGTGTTTGGATCCTCCAAGATGCTGGGTCAAGTCACCATTCCCCCGCTGACGTTTATGGGAAAGGATCTCCACGTAGTAGACTCTGTAAAGGATCTCGGTGTAATATTAGACAAACGACTATCATTTAATGAACATGTTGATACTCTTGTTTCTAATCTTATGGGCAAGCTATGCATGATCAGCAGAGTGAGACATGTCTTGGATACCCCTACTTTATTCACTGTTATAAATTCATTAGTTTTCAGTTCATTATTTTACTGTTCATCGGTTTGGTCTGGCACTTGTAAAGGAAATATTGCCAAACTCCAACTGGTACAGAACTTTGCTGCCTGCTTGCTGTCAGGGAAAAGAAAGTTTGACCACATCACGCCAACACTTAAGCAATTAAAGCTTCTTCCTGTTTCTGATCTCCTTTATATCAGAGACGCCGTGCAAATGTATAAATGTATGAATAATTTGGCCCCTTCCTACCTAAGTCAGTTATTTACTAAGAGGTCACAGACTCACAGCTTTCTTACCAGGAATAGAGACAGCCTTCAACTGCCTAGATGCAGAACTGCTCTGGCGCAACAATCGTTTGTGTTCCGCGGAGTTACTATCTGGAATTCTCTTCCAGAAGAGTTAAAAAACTGTAGTTCTATAGTTTCCTTCAAAAATCAGCTGAAATCCGAGCTCTTGAGCAAGTGGCTAAACGACTAGTTTAAACTCCTTGGAAACGTTTAATGGTACTTTATATTGAATTGTAGTCATAGTAAGGTTTTATTGTATTTTTTTTATTTTAATTTTTTACCATGTAAATTATTAACATTTTTCTATTTTAAAATCTTGTAAATTGAGTATGAAGATCCCTCTGGGGAACTCAATAAACTTTATCCTTCTATTCTATTCTAAGTGGTCCTGTCAAGCTGAGGCGTACTCAACTCGAGTTTCATCAAGATTTGATGAAACAGATAATTGGTGAAAAGTCAATTGTAAAGAAGGCAGGCAGGCCCTGAACACCAGTGCCTGCTGATTCCAGGTTTGACCGAAAACAATTCCACCATCTGATGAAAACTGAAAGCAAGAGAGCCTCCATCGTACATGTTCAGGAAGTTCAAACTGTGTATCAGTGTGCTGTGTGTGAGCGACCTATGTGCGTTGAGCCATGTTTCCAGCAATATCACACCCTTCCAGAGTTCAAATTTAATGATCCATCAGAGTGGAACCAAAAGACCAAGACAAGTTGTAGATAAAATATACATCTATAAATATATCTATAAACGTGTATATTAGCGTATATCTATAATTATTAAAAACTGGACTAGGTATATTGGATTTCTACCATTCTGATTGGCTGGACGGAGCCAGGCTATCAGCTCATATACCAGCTGTGACCAAATATGGACAAC
The DNA here is from genome assembly GCA_964017195.1 of Siderastrea radians. Lineage (NCBI taxonomy): Eukaryota > Metazoa > Cnidaria > Anthozoa > Scleractinia > Rhizangiidae > Siderastrea > Siderastrea radians. The sequence continues at coordinate 23,897,027 of OZ024888.1, read as the reverse complement.
GAACACTCAACAACAAAATGAACAAAGTGAGCTGGAAGTTTTTTCCTCGCCAGCAACCCGGCGAGAAAAATAGACAAAAAAAATCACTTGGCAGCAAATTTGAATTAAGCAGAAATTCCAACAGCGTCACTAACAGCGTCGTCTAACACAAGTCAAAATTGTTTGAAAAACCTGTGCAGAAAAAGAAATTAGAAATTTAAGCATTGAGCGTTGTGTTTACAATTAATTTCTTTCATCGATCGTCACGTCGATCATTAAAATTGAACAAACGGTAGGTTTTATCAGGAAGCCTTTCCACTTCAAAATATCAAGACAAGACAAAATAAAACACAGTGAAATGGGGCAGAAGCATTTAATAACAACTGTCACACATTCATGACGATTTGGTGCGAAAATCATGAAGCAGTCTAAACAAGTACTAAACAAACTACAGCTGCAAACTACCAAGAAGGGCGAAGGAAGGCCGAAACTCTTTTTCGGCTTTAACATGCAAAATTGATACTGGTTTACCTGCACTCGTTGTAGCTCTGTGTTCCAACAGGTCCAAATGCTCAGATAGAAATAGGATGCCGTGTAAACGGAGTTGAATCGCTTTTCCAGTTGTTTGAATGTTGTTTATACCATTCCGTCCGCAACCTCTAAACCGCGAACAACTGCATTTTGTGCTTTGCATTAAACAAACTATGATGGTGAATTCTCATGTTCCTCGCTACAGTAATGTTGCTTCTGAGCTGCATAGAAATTACTTCTTCAAGTTCAAATTGGTTGTCTTCATTTCGATCAAACACGCACATGATGGCTCCGTTGTGCGAACAAATTACAAACTTGTTCTGTTTCAACTCCAGCAGCTAATATGGTGAAATTGTACAGCTTCAATCCGCTTTGAACGATGATTACAACGTTTCGGGAAAAATCAAACATGTACCATATCTCAGAGCCAATAATTAGAAGATTTTTTTCCCAAACTTGTGCCACTTCGTTCACTTTCGAGCAGTTGTCATTGATTCATTCAGCTTTGCAATGAAACGCTGCAACACTTCGCAAGGTTTTGGCGCCTTTTTCGTTCAGTCATGTGATCGATTCTTGCTCCCTTTTTATTCCTTTTCTCATTTTTCTCTTTCTTTCTTGATTTTTTTTAACAAAAATAGTAGTTAAGTTTTTAATAAAACAATTATTCTACTCGGGCTTGCTGGAGATGAAATGATTATAACCAACTCGGCGCTACGCGCCTCGTTGGTTATCTATCATTTCATATCCAGCGCGCCCTCGTAGAATAATTGTTAAATATACACTCTCTAGACTGCTGTCTGGTTTCCATGGCAACCAGCAAAGAAGCAAACTGCAAATTAGGAGTTTGACAACAGCAGGAGACTTGTTACTTGTTCTTGCAGTGGAAAATTACCGTTTGACTTATTTTGTGAGATATTTTTTTATTGTGCAACATTTTGAAAATCTTTACTACATTGTGGATTGGATTGCTACGTAATCCTAGCCTAAAGACCATCCCTGGGCATTGTTTTGGAAGAAAATATATTGAATTTTCAACTCAGAAAAATGTTCTGTAGAGCTTTCACTTTATTTGGTGTCATTTTGTAGGCCACTTAGTTTCCACGGTAACAAACACGTAGTGTAAGTGACCAATCTTGCGAAAGGTCAACTTCCAGGATCTTACAAATATATACTTACATGTATGACTATTTTGAAGTCAACCAAGATGTTAAATGGTCACTTGTTTGTAACCATGGTGATTTCAAATTTAATTTTCCTGGTAAACTTAGAAGCGAAAGGGTTAACTTTTTCTGACAATGCAAAGACCTTTCAAGCCACCAACAAAGTGCTCAAAACATTGTACATCCACCGAGAAGTTGCCTGCAAACTAAGCAACAAGAAGATAGAATGCAGGTTCAACCTGGAAAGAGCACCTTGGTGGGGAGGGTTTTTTGAAGGAATGGTTGGATGTGTGAAGAGATGTTTACAAAAGGTGTTAGGTAATGTATGGTTGAACTTTGATGACTTGTGTACAGTGTTAGTAAAGGTGAAAGGGACTTAATATTCCCGGCCACTTACCTGCGAGTACAAGAAATTAGAAGAAGAGGTTCTTACCCTGTCGCACTTAATTTTTGGTAGGAGAATTAAGTCAATATCTGATGACATAATTGAAGAAGGTGACAGTAACTGTGTGAGGCGATTCAGATATCTTAAGTGTCAGGTTAACACATTTTTGGAACGAATCAGCGCGAGTTTCACAGAAACAAGGCAAGTAAGGATGCCAAACCTTTACAAGTAGGCGTTGTAGTGACAGTGTTTGAGGAAAATAGGAAACAGGGAGATTGGAAGATGGGAGTAGTTGAGAGTCTAATCAAAAGAAACGATGATGTAGTTAGAGGTGCAAGCATCAGGGACATTGCCAAAGGGAAGGCCTTACATATGTCCACGCCTGTTCAAAAACTCTACCCTTAAGAGATGTGAAGCAAACTTTTATGGTCCAAGGGCTAGAGCTCAACGTGAAAGACAACATTTTCAAGATATTGTCCCCAATTTTGATAAAAGTGATAGGGAAGGCGATTCCAACGAAGATGAACTGCCCAACATTGATGAAGATGAAAGTGACTATTCACTGTCTAGCACAGAGGAGAGTGGTAATGACTCAGAGGAAAAAGGTGCTGAAGTGAATTGTGGTGCCGACAGTGAAAGTGCTGTTGAAAAAAGCAGCACTGCAGAAAGCTCTGGGAGCAGTAGGAGTACCTAAAGTATGCGATGGCACAAGCGGCAGCCTATGCAGTATGATGTCACATACAAGAAGTTTTTCGATGATGCCCTGATTGATCACCTTGTAGAACAGACAAACCCATTCTCTGTGCAGTCAACAGGAACTTCAATTGGTGTCAGTCATAATGAAATGGAGATGTACTTTGGGTTGCTGGTAATAAAGTCAATCATCAAATTACCACAGATAAGAATGTATTGGTCTAAGGAAACCAGAGCCCCTTTCTATAACAACACCAAAAATCTGCCAATTACTCACAAGGACCATGACAAACTGTACCAGGTAAGACCTGTCATCGAGTCTACCTCAAGAGGAGTACTATTCCGTGGATGAGCAAATAACCCCAACCAAGAGCCGCACACGTTTAAAACAGAACCTCCCCAATACACCAAACAAGTGGGGCATTAAGGTTTGGGCTCGGTGTGGAATTAGTGGCGTGGTCTATGATTTTGAGATACAAACGGCAAAATCAAACAAGGCAGAAGCCCAGCCAGATGTACTCATGGGTGGTAAGGTTGTGTATCGTTTAACATGATCACTGCCTAGAAATGTCAATCATAAAGTATTCGTTGACCATTTTTTCCTCAATAACCCTGAAGAATTGCTTAAAAAGAATGGCCTTTGGGCTGTTGCCACAGTCCGAAAGAACCATTACAAAGGTGCAGAGGGGCATTGTTGAGTGAAACGAATTTGAAGAAGGAAGGTCGTGGCTCTTTTGATTATGTAGTAGTTGAGGCTAACTCAGGTGTTACTGTTCTTTGGTGGTTTGATAATGGCTTGGTCCAACTGCTTTCCAACTATGTTGGAAACGATCTTGCTTTGCAAGCACAGCATTGGTCCAAAAAGGAGGGGAGAGGTTCATTAACACTGGCAGGCCATTTATGATTGTAGAGTACAACAGCCACATGGGTAGTGTTGACTTGTGTGACATGCTGCTGTCAGCTAAAAATCCGCTTTCCCTGCCTAAAGTATCAGGCAGACTTACCTGCCAGTCTTTGTAAGGCTGGAAAGGTCTGTGGCAAAGTTACACGGGCTAGAGGCAGACTATCTTCACCTTCTCCTGTTCCTGCTGCCACGCCTTCCAGAAAAAGAAAGGCAGCATCAGTGCCTAATTCAACCCAGGATGTTCAGCTTGATCAAGTTGGCCACTCCCAGAGTTTCAAGATAAACAACAGCGTTGTTGGCAATGCAAAACCGGTTACTTACATGTAAAATGACAAAAATGTGGAGCACATCTCTGTTTGGTAAAGGCAAGGAACTGCTTTACTGCCTTTCATGGTGTGTAATAACATCATATGCCATTTATGCTCTATGGAATGACAATTAAGTGTAATAGTAAATGCACCCTATGGAAAAGTAGTGGTAATTATCTTGACTTAAAGTTAAACCCATATTATAGTTACTCATACAAGCAGTACCATGTGTAAAAATACTGCTTGTTGTCTTTGATCGAGTAGCCAAAAATGTGCAGTACATCAGCGTAATTGATACAAGACCTGCAGCTACCAAGTCAGCATTATTTAGAATCATTGCATGAATATTTTAATCACGTTTTGTATTACTTTGTTGCACAAAAATGCAAGTGTTATTAAACGTTTTGTCCTGAGGAAACTTGTGTGTTTTTTAGACTGTTTCTGCACATTGGTGGACAACAACAAGTCATTTTGTTGCCATGGCAACATGATACTGTCATTTGATACATGAAAGTGTCTTCAGCACATTCAAAGTTACTTAGTTTTTAAGAGAAATATTTTTTATTACACCTCTGAATTCAAGTAGGATTTAGAGAAGAAAATGCTGCCAAGACCCTACTCAGAGGAGCTTTGTTGACTTTTTGTGCGGACGCAGTACGGATCTATGCGTCCGCATCTTTGTCAGCATCTTTCAGACTTTGTATATTTGTTTGTTTAAGTTTGGTACGGGTTCCTGAGTCAAGAGTAAATTGGGGCAGCGGTTTTCTTAGGGGTGGAGAGGTTTATTTAGAGGGGAGGTGTAAGGAAGGGTGTGGTTTTCAGAAACCTCGGGCTTTTTGGTCAGCAGTGTAGTGTCTAGGCAACCAATCAAGTGATCATAAAAATCTTAGGAAAAGCCAGATGATGCTTTCGGCTCTTGGTTCCTGAAAATGCTGATGCGACATACTGACACAAGCTATGGAGCTTACATAGTGCACATGAGTATGATATTGCGCTCGCCTCTTTCTACTACCTGTTTTACACTGACATGTTAATAATAAATAAATGAAATACAGGTCTTCTTATTTCATTTGTTTGCTCATTATTCTAGTTTGATTTCTGAGATGTTCACAAAGCAACGCTGGGGGATGTTTATTGGCTTATTGTACGTACTTCACTTGTGCACCTCGTGAAATAAAGAAAATACTTTTTGTTATAAAACAGCTAAAACCCAGATCAACATGTTTTTTGTTGTTTGATTTTAAAACTGCTGGTCAACTGGGCTGTGTGAGTGTAAGATTACGTGGTCTTTGTTTTATCATACGAGTGTATCGTCCTAAGTTCTGAGTATGACACGTTCCGCTTGTTGTTGATGCAACTGTTACGTGCTCATCATTTATTGGAAAGGGGCTTAATTTCCGAAAGCATCAATCAATTCACCAACCAAGATGAAACAAATGTAGCTTTGATTTTTGGAAAGAGCAGTAAACTCGTTTACTTTTGCGGATCGGAAATGAAGAAATTGAACTTAAATGCGAACATATTAAAATGTCAAGATTGGCATAATGCCATTATGTGGTGATAATTTGTCCACTTCGTGAGGGGCTTTGGTTTTCCGCTTATGTTCAGTGATCCGACTAATTTTAATTAAGAACGTACTAACTATTTATGAAGAAACAAATATGTGCTATTCGGGAGCTCGACATTTTAACTAGTGATGAAGAAGAAAAAACGAATTACCTACAGCACGTTTGCCTGAATAAAATCACGTAATCATTTTGACAGATCTAACAGGCTGTCACCTTTTCCTTATCTGGCTACAGCCAAGAGTCCCACAAACCATTGACTCAGTGCCATAATGGTTTCCTTTCCATTTAGTATGGTTAGAATTTATTTTCATTTCAAATTTGCTTTATTAATTTTTTACAGGGGTAACTCATTTCGAACTTTACCTTTTATTAGGTAATGCCTTTTTTGACTAACTTGAATTGACTGAGAGGCACCCTTTTAAACTCACTTGAAAAGCGAGTTTCACTTTGCATTGCTCGATCACTGAGTCCAATCGTGATAAGCAAATCGCATTTCCCCAGTCAAGTTTTAAAAACACTCATGTGCATATTGTGGTAACAGTCCGCTATACGCAGATTTGAAAAATTTATTTATCAGGTTCAGACGTCCGCACATGCCCGCAATGCGGGGTCCGTTTATTTATACTTGACCAGTGTCTGCAAAGGTTTATAATTTCTTATAAATTTAGTTGAGACAAGTTCTAAAAAACATTAAATAAAAACCAAACTGGCCATCTTAAAGGGGCCATAACGGGGGTTCTATGAGTCATGATCAAGTAATTTCATTCCCTGTGATCTGCGATCATAAAATATTAAAAGCTGTGAACCATGAACTACACGCTTGTCGTGATAACTGAAACTGAGAATTACTTTACAACAACCGTGAAACTGACTTGGAAACCTGCAGTTTTTCCGTGAAATATAGCCTTACATGTATGTACAAAGTAGACAAAGTACACTCCTGAATTTGTATCTACCAGTTTGAAAATTCTTGTAAACCCATTGAAAGTCCACCACTATCAGTTGCTTTGAACTGACAGCAAAATACAAGTCAGTGCTAAACTACAACAAATACTTTCGCTTAACCTTTCAATCAAATCTTACACAAATAAATCCAGCGATAAAGCTTACTGAGAGAGAGAGAGAGAGAGAGAGAGAGAGAGAGCGAGATGTTATGTTAGAGTGAGCAGCGAGCAACAGTAAAGCCACCAGACAACGAAACTGTGCACCAGGAGATGGCAAGGTGCAACGTAGGTACACTACTGCTGAACATGTATGCCACATCGGAGCTTCCAAAAGAAAAGATAACAATTGAGAGAAGGCCTTTAGAATGCCCTGCTCACGAATCAGAAATTTCTGTTTGCCAAAGGATCAGAGCAAAGTTGTAGCTATGCAGGAGGGGAGAAGGGAGCAGGGGACAATGGGGGATGATAATCAAGTATCGGAGTATGACAATGAGTCTGAAAGTGAATGTAGAAATTTGGAAAGTGAGGATACGGGTGAAATGACTTTCATCCAAGCTGTGACAACTTAAAGTGCCACTGAGACGAAAATTCGTAGGTCTATTTCGCCCAAATTCTGTCGCAGAATATCAGGTTGTGTCTATATTTACCCAGAAAACTGAACAAGAAACCGTCCATCCTAATATTTTTTAGCTCCAAAGTTGCGTAAAATGTGTCCGCCAATACTAAAAACGTGTTCCTCGGTGATTGCGCAATTTAAAAGCTTGTGACGTCAGAGTCTCACCTCAGTTGGGTTTCCTTGTGTTTTGACTCAAGATACCTACTGTCGACTGCGAAACCTCCAAGGAGTATTCCTTCAATTCGAAACAGTCTTTGGCTTCCGAAGCATCCAAGGATTGGTTTCTTTCGGCAAATAATGAATTTTTCTTACCGTACGATGTAAGAACTGATGTCAGGAGATTTCAGCTTACAAGCTTGTAAACAAACTGTTCAAAGTTGTTTTTCTCGCCTTATTGGCGGGAGTTCAAAATGTGGGCGAAGTAATGCTTATACAGTGATTACAGTTCAGGCACAAGTTGCTGAAAGAGCGGATAACTTTTGTCCAACAGATAAATTGCTGTCCAGCTATTCGGAATACTGATGTTTTAAGCTTTGGAAATTTAGACAAAACGCCTACAAAAACTCTAGAATTTGATCCTCGCAAATTCTCAAGGATCGGTCGATCAATTGTTTTGTTCACTTCGTCTGAGAAATAAAAGAAGCTATGTTTTGCCTGCCATTGTTTATACTCATTTTATATTGTAGAGCATTGAGATTTTTGGCCATTCTCAGCATAGTATGGGAAACTTTCTTGAAGGGCAGTAACGTTGTAGTCATCTGGCAGTCAGCTTATGAAGCTTGTCGTGTCCATCATAGTACAGTAGTCGCTTCATGCATTGAAACACAAGTGCTTGGCATTTCTAAATATTTTGAACAGTTTTTGTAGAATTCTTAACTTGAGCTGAAAAAAATGAAATAAACCAAGACCTTTATTAAGAACTGGAGTCCTTGTGTGACCGGAATCTAAATATTTCAGTGTTTTCAAAAGATTTCAAAGTTGGTGTTGCATTGAAAAGAGTAGCAGTTGCAAGGCCCGAAGGGCCTTGCCCCACTAGGGGGGTCTGGGGGCATGCCCCCCAGGAAATTTTTAATTTCTAGACTCTCGGAGACGCATTTTACAGCATTTTGAGGCACAAACAATCTCAATTTAATGGTCCTAAACACTGATACATTTAGGTGCTTATAGTAACTTTATCCAAACATTTTATCTTAGTTTGTTCAACTTTTACCAATAAAAGTGATTTTAAATAATTAAAATACCTTTGCTTTGTGTAATTCTTGAACCCTTGTTAATGAATCAGTAAATTCTTTATGTACTTAATTGTTCTTGTATAATTGAGAGTTCACTGTTGTATTTTATAAAGCCTAGACAAGGACATGCATTTTTGTAAAGCTTGAAATAGGCTGAATAACAATGAAATAATTATGTTATTTTTAAGTCACAAACAAAAGCAATTTCATTTTTGGAAAGTCTTACAAAATGTATTACATCTTTCACAATCAATAAAGTTCTTATATCTTAGTGTCAAATAAAAAATTTAATAACAACAACATGCTCTGACTTTTTTTATGAATCACTGCATGATTATAGAACATTGTATACAAGATAAAAGCCTGAATAATTTTGAAAATAATCTACAAATTAAAAGTAAACTTGCTGACATCTGTCTTTTGACACTCCCAGGATTCACAAAAGAAAGTCATCATCCTCATCATCATCCTCCCATCCACTGTCATCTGCTGCACTGTCAGATTCGTCACCTTCATGTAAGCCAAACAATTTCGCTGCCACTTGTTCTTGTTCTTCCTCCTGAAGTTGATCTGACTCGGTCTCCTCTTCTGTTTGTGTTCCAGCATCTGCTTGGGTAACTACTGCCTTGGCTTCTTCACCTTGTCCTGCTTTTGGTGTCACTGCTGCTCTGCTTGTCTTGGGGGCAACCTTCTTTCTTTTCTTTGCCATCATCCATACTTTCACTGCTCTTTTAATGATATCTTCACTCTCCTTTAAGAAGAGATCAGGACCATTAATGGAGATTTGGAGAAGGGAATTCAGCAGGTCATTCTTTAAGCGACTTCGTAGCCTTGATTTAATCAACTTTATCTTGCTTGCACCCCTTTCAGGCCATGCATTGGAGACAGGTAATGCTAGGGCAACTTCTGCAATCTTGGAGATGCAAGGATACAGCGATCCAAGGGCACATCGCATCTGCAATATTCTTGACAGGCACCACTCAGTTGGGGTTGGTAACTGCTCTGCGCTCTTGGTCCCTTCCTTGATCTCTGCTGGCATTTTGATCTTCCAGTCACGGATATCGTACTTTAATTTTCCCCATTTTTTAATTTTCCCCAGCTTTGACCCTTTCTTGCTGATCATCTTGCCCTGGGAAGAAATGCTTTGCAACCAACTCGATCTCTGCAAGCCCGTACGACCTGAAATCTCCAACTGAAGGCATCAAGACAGGATCAAATATGGACAATGCTGTTACCACTGGCAAGGACTCCTTGAAACGGTCATCCATATTTCTAATAAGTGCGTCAGTGTAGTTTACAAGCATGGTCTTCATCTCTTGGATTACTCTGTCTGGAACCTCAAAATCAAGAAGCCCCATTTCTGCTAGCTTCTCTGTGGCAGACTTGAAGTCATCTACAGGGCTTTGGGATGTCTGCAAATCTTTCAAGGCAGCCTTCGCAGAATCCAGACACGGCTTCATGCGGCTAAAATTAACCACTGACCTTTGGAAAGCTTTGGAGACATCAGAAAGCTTGGGTAGAACAGCGTGTAAGAGGTAAAGTGTGCCGAGAAACTTTGGGGCATTCATGTGTCTTAGCAGCCCTGCTGAAGTGGCACATTTTTCCTCCAGTTTGAGAAGGGTTTGGATGATGGCTGGGTAGTTTTCAACAGCTGACTTGACGGCACTGTCTGTGGAAAGCCACCGTGTCTTGCATGCTTTTTTGATCTTCTTGGCCGTTTTCCTCTTGACATTTGGCAGAAGCTGAAGATTGCATAGGTTCAGTTGCGTCTTCATAAACACTGCCATCTTCTGGTTAGAATACTCGAAAAGCTTCCAGAGTTCAGTCAAATAGCTTGTGACTTTCTCTATGTAGCTTAACTCTTTGTTTGAGTCTGCGCAAGCTAATGCCAGCCGATGACAAACACAATGAACGACAATTACAGAAGGTACGATAGCCTTCAATTTGGCTGCCACACCATTGTTGCGTCCCAGCATAACGGAAGCACCATCTGATGCCATGCCACCAACCTTGGTCACTTCAAGACCCAGTTCATTGAGTTTGCTACAGAAGACCTTAAACAGTGTTTCAGCATTGGCACTGCAGCTCTCGTCGTGTTCAAGAACACTTTCTACCGACAGAAACTTCGTCTTCACCTTTTCGTCTTTCCGGCAATAGTATTGTATGAAGAAAATCATCTGTTCCTTACTGGTCACGTCTGTCATGTCGTCCATGAGGATACCAAAGGTAGCAGATGATTTGACTTGATCGACAATTTCGTCTTGGATCACTTTGGCAATGAGCTGAATAATCTCTCTCTCCGATCCTGCAGATCTGTGCTGAAATGACTTCACTTCACAGCCAAGATGTTCAAGTAAAGTGATAAGGCTGTTCACCTGCTTGTTTGCAATACAGTGTTTTGCCAGCCAGTACATGGCATAAAAAGCATTGTAGTATACTTCATCTGCAACTTCTGCAGCGTGGTCTAATTGATGCTGAAAATAGGACACGCGATTTAACAGCTCTCCTGATACAGCTCTTTGGTGTGCACTACAATCTAGATGACTCTTGAGGGTCTGCTCCTTTATCCTGACGGCTGGCTCTAAAGTAAACTTAGACTCTTTGTTTTGAGTATTTGTTGTTTGGTGCTTTTTACACAGAAAACAATAAAATCCTTGCCCCTCGATATACACAGGCCAGAAGATTGCAGTTTGCTGACAGAAGGATACTGATTTGTTTCCAAGCCAGCTGTGATGGAACTTTTCTCTGTTTCTTTCAGTCTTGATTCGGCTATGCTCTTCCTTGGAGATGTCAGTGCAGTTCCTTTGTGTGCAGAGTAGGTAGTGGTGGACCTTTGAAGTTGGGACATCCGGAAACTGCTTGCCAATCTCTGCAATCTGTTCATTGTGATCAGATGCTTTTTCTGAGTGGCTTTGGGATTTTGCAGGTAGAGACTGTGTCAAAGACCCAGTGGTTAGCTGTTGTTGTTTTGATCCTGTTTCTGACACTATTGGGTGATCAGATGTTTTCTCCAAGTGGCTTTGGGATCTTGCAGATTGAGACTGTGTTGAAGACCCAGTGGTTGGCTGTGGCTGTTGTGATCTTGTTTCCGACACTGTTGTTTCCATGTCAGTTTCATCACCTTATTTAATATTAAAGAATAACTATGTTGGCCCAAAAAAAAAAAGAAAAAATATATATAATATATAGGACAGAACGACAGCAAAACGCATTTATTTCCAATAAAGCTTTGAAGAAAATAAACATAGCCTTGTGCCTTTGAACAAAAAAAAAAAGAAACAGAATTTTCAAAACGCTACAGACATTCATCGCACGTGTTTATGTGTGGTAATTACAGGACGATCGCGTTCGGGAAAATTATGTAAATTAGTTTAATATATTAGCCATCGCTTGACGGAAAAAAAATGACATTATCTATTCCGCTTGAAATACTGCATAATTCACCTGGAACATCCTTCTTCTTTTTGCTGCTTGAAAGCGACCACATCTCAGTCAGAGTTAGCCCACGCTTTCGCTTTTCCGCCATTTTGTCTTGTTCTTGGAGACGTGATGTGGGGTCTTATATGGAGTAGTTTCAGTGAGAACCGCTGCCCAGATTGAGTTGTATTTGAGCCTGTCCTCGAAATTCACGCGTCGAGTGAAAAATACGCAACTGCAGTCATGTTTCGACGAAATTCCAGGGAAAAATACAAGTTTGTTTGCTGATACCATTTTTTGTGGACACTTTGATCTCTTAATGTAATCGTAATTTATTTTAGAATTTACCAAAGGAAAAGTAGCCGTCGCAAATCGGAAAGTTGCTGTCGGATGCAACGGCCGACGGCTGATTTTGAAAACACTGTATTTGTAGTGCAAATCAAAGCCACAAGGAAAATTTTCTGCCGCTCAACAACAACATACGGACCGCCAAGGAAACGAGGCTTTCAATTGCTTTTTTCATTGCGTGAAAATAATAACTTGATATCTAATCACTTTTCTTGGTAGTTCATTTACTAAGATTGCTATGACTGTGAAATATGGCTATGAAATAGCGGCGTGTGATATTTTTTCCCCACTTAAATTTCCACCGGCAAGACGAGCCGACCTATTGAAGCCTTTCTGTATTTCAAACAACAATTTCAATCGACTCTTCACCGACAGGGAATAAGGAGAAAAGCTTCTCCACATTCAAGATCATATGCCATAAAATAAATGTCCATGCTTCTAAGCGATTACTGCTTTGAAATTAACACACATGGAATTAAAAGCAACACAAACTATTGGCTTAATCGCGGCGGTCCTGCATTTGCTCTGATGATGCATTTTATGAGGACTATGCCGAAGAACTTCGCGCTAGCAGACGGCAGAACTGAAAGGTTTTTCCACAAGCAAAATAAATCTTAAAATACGTTAAAAGAAAATAAGTTCTGCACAATGGTGGATGGATTGAAAAAGAAACAAACTATCACTTCAACTGCATTAGGATTAGGTACCTTTCGTCTCATTTTTTCCGGATCTTTTTTTCCATATAGACAATGGAATAATCGATCCCTGGGATCCCTCAACATGAACAGCCCTCTGGAAACACTCGTCCGTGAAGTGAGCAGAACAGCGAACAAAAATACCTCTCGGGTTGAAATTTGCACTGTGTGTGGGTACAAACATTATCCAATTTTTTATTGCGGTCCGCTTACAAGGTTTTGATAAAGCGAAATACCAGCTCGGTGGTTGGATTTATTGTTGTAGCATTGTACAACACAAGTAATACCCTTCATAATTGCTGCAGCAACGAAAATTTGAAGGCCACACAGCAAACAATTGGCAGTAAATCTTCCCTCGACAACAGTTAAATTTCCCACTGCAAGTAACCGTATCAAGGTACTAGGTTTGAGGTAAGCCTCTTACATCACTTCCGCTAATTCGCAAGCCAGCTACCAGAACAAGGGCCAGTAATGGCGGCAGTCAAATCTCGACAAAAACCGTCCGAAAAAAGCGACTTCCAGTCATGTTAATGAGTTGAAATTTGGCATGGTGACTAACAACCACAAACTATTTTCGAAAATGTAAAAATATGGAATACCAAAATTCTGGTCCCAGTGGCACTTTAAAGTGGAAGAACCATCCAAGTGACTTTGAAACACTTTTAGGTATCATGAAGAAATGAATTTTTTTCATTGTAATATTTAAATCTGGGGGAAAATAATCAAAAGTATTTTTTGAGCACCATAAAAGACAAATCCCTCAAGAAATTTGGGTATAAATAGAAGAAAAAAGTAAACTAAAATTTTACCTAAAGGCATTTAAGTCGAAGCCTCCTTGTGTACGATGTTATTTCCCATGAAATTGGTATATTAATTACCTTGATTCGTTATTTGACATTTGTAATATTTGTGAACTGTGTGTAGGACCTTCCCTCCTTACAGCCCCTCATCTGAGTTGTTTCCAAGAGGTTAACAGGTGAATATGAGATGTCATGTCATCTCACAACAAGTCTGAAACTCTTCCAGATCTCATTTAGTGGTCAGTCAAGTTGCTTCTTACCAGGCTGTATCTAACTTTCTTGTAGATATCAGCATTTAAGGAATTTAAGAGGAACCCACCCAGTACTGACACACAAATTTGGCTGCGTGAATCCATGAGAAATGAGTAATCAGGTGTTGCTGACTGGGGAGATGGAGACCTTGAAAGGAGACAGGACACCTACATTAAATACATGTACCTCGATTTTGTACGCAGCATGGCAGTGAGGTGGAGAAGGTCCCTTGCCGCCATCAAAACTGATCTGGCACAACAGGACATGCCAAGGCAAAGGAAATTTATGAATCCAAAAGAAAGGTGTTGAATGCTTTAGAATGGGCAACGTAATAAATGTGAAGAACAGAGCTTTTCTTGAAGCCATGAATGGCTGGTCTAACATATACAGCATTACATGGCAAAAGGAAGCAAAGTGTGACTGATGCAAAAAAGTTGTCAACAGCTGTGGCAGATTGATGCAAGAAGAATAGTTGTCCAGAGGGGGGACAGGTAATTGAGATAACAGCAAACTGGCACAAAGCAAGTGATGGGCATGGACTGGATGAAGAAGCAAGGAAGAAGTACAACACTGCCAGGTTAGACTATATCTCAGAACACTTGATGCCCTGGTATAAAGAGAACAAGGAGTACTTCACCCTGGATCCTGTAAGTGTCTTACCTTTAAAAATTGGGATTTAACTGTGTTGTATGCAATACAGATCCATTTCCTTTTTTTATTTTGCATAATGCAGACAAGTATTTTTTTTTGGGGGGGGGGGTGAGGTTCTAATTACCAAAGGAAAGCGGACACCTTACACAAACCAGAACACTGAACTGTATGATTTTCTTTCTTTGGACAGGCCAATCAAAGGAATTAAGGGGATGACAAGAGAGGTGATTGTAGCAGTCACAACCAACAGTCAGGAGTTCAGATGGCATTACAGAGAGGCAAAAAGGTTTCCTCAAGAACATCCCAGTGCTGGCTCTACAGATGTTGTTGAAGGGATTGTTGCCTTTTTCATGAGCTTTTGAACCTGATCTTTTACGAAAAAGCCTTCAGTGATGCGTTTCCAAAGGAATGTTGGAGTACAGCAAGAAGTGTGATCCCCTCTTTTAACAAGCCACCAGCAGATGATGAATGCCTTCACTGGGTATTTATTTCAAGGAAAGCAGACCCAGGCGTGTCTGTGGCCAACAGAGCTGTAATTCCACAAAGAGGCCAGCTAACAGTCTGTGCAGCTCACTTCAGGCCTGCAGAGGATTTTCCACCACCACCTGAGCTTTAGATAAAATCCAAATGTAGGAAAATTTACTCCCAAGGGCCAGTTGTGAACATTCCTTTTTGCTGGCTTAGGTAATCTTTTCACACGGAATTTTTGTTTTTTGGGTGGGGGTGGGGTGGGGGGGGGAGGTCAAAAGGATCTCAACCATGACACAATGGCTGATGTCTGAATGAGGGTTAAATTTGGTTGTTCATTCAATTTCAGCTGTTGACAGCAGTAAAGTGAAACTTAGATTTAAAAGCTGTTATTATTTTAATAACAGTATTGTGGCATTCAGAGTTCATGGTTATTAGATAATCTAGTAATGAGTGGCTGAACTGCAAATTTCTGTAGCCTAAATGAGTTAAAGACCTGTAGTGAGGACTCATTCACCACTTCTTTCTCACCTTGAATTATTATTATTACTGGTAATGATGGAATTTTAAGTGTTTAGTTATCAAAATGTACTCTTTGAATGTATTTTAATGAAAGCTTAGAAGAAGTAGTTGAACAATATTCTAAACAGCAAATTATTAAATATTAATCTCTCTTGTTTTTTAATTGACCAGTGCTGGCAGTCAGGTTCTAGTTATTGGTAATGTAACAGAGACCCTAAGTCCCATGTAAAGTGGAGGGCTTCATGCAAAAGGAATGTATATCGCAATTCTGGAACCAGACTATTTAAATGTTCAATCTCACCATTGTGTTGGCTGCTGTGATATGTGCCCCTTTTGCATTAAACTCTTCAAAACAACGTATGTTTTTTGGCTAACACATTTATTTGATAGATTAACACGTTTTTCAACACTATGGCAACTCTGAAGTTTAAGAGTCAATCAATGGTTACCGTGGCACCACTTAAAGAGCAAGACCTCGAAATGTCAGAAACATTAGCTTTGCAAAGCGACATCAATGACCTCAGCCTTACAAAGGACTGAAACTAAAGGGAAAACTGCCTTCAGGCACAAGGGAAGACCCAGTAACAACCACCTCTTGCAAGACTATGGGAATTATTGCAATTCAAGATTACCTCGCACATTTGGCAAAGATATCAGAACTGATTGAGGATAATACCTGGCAATTAGTAATCCTCTACGGCAACGAGTACAGGAAGCTCCGACACCACCATCAGTTTTGCTGGGGAAGCAATTCCCAGCATCTACACACAAGCGACACTCTACACCGTCAAGCAAACCATGGCAACTGCACCGAGCATCAAAACCACTACAATAGCTGCAGAATTAACCAGTTTTGCAGAACTATAATATAACATCACATGACCATCCCTTTGTATCTACTCGCTCAATATGCATGTTGACTTGCTTTTAAAAAATTGTTTAACTGATTATTTGCTCCAGATTCTCCACTTCTGATCATGCGATCACCAATGACTAGTTTGCATAACCAAGTCCAAATTTGATACATGAGCGGCTTTCATCAACATGCAGACAATTTCAGCAATTTTCTTTTCCAAAGTTGTTTTCTTGCTAATACTTGATACATAACCATTGTTTTTTTTAAAATCAGAACATATTTCATTTACAGACTTTCTTCCAAAAAAGCTATGATCATGCTGAGTTTCATCCAAAAAAAGCTACCATAAACAATGTTATGACACCACTGGGCATGACTGTTTTCCCATGGGATTTCCTGTTGTTAAAACGTGATCCAAATTTCCTTTCCATTCCATCACCTTGTGTCACTTGTTCCACAACCTAAAAAGCACCCAGAGTTTACCCACACCTACAATAGCTACAATGGGATCCAACTGCCATCACCAACTGATCTGGATTGACAAACCCACAAACACCTCCACCCTTTTCTTTTATGCATTGACGCTTGGAACATTGAATTGAGACAAGGCAAGGACAGAGACTTTCTATCGGACAGGATCACAAATGGACTTAGGATTACTCTGCACAACTTACATTTGGAGGACGTCACTCTGCCACTAATATGAAAATATGACAGCCAGCAAGTAGAAAGCAAATTCTGACCGAGATCCAAAACGGTAATTATGTACTGACAACAGAAAAACCAATGATCATGGGTGCCCTTGGAGCCATTCAAAAACCTGAATCTTCTGATATCACCTTATACATGACTGCAGCAGACCAGAGTAAGCCAGTTTAAATTCTTATGCTTCGTGTGAGTACTACTTGTATGAGACAGTTGACAGTAACTGCTGTCATCAAACTCGGTGCCTATGTGGCCAAAATTGACCTGAAGAGTGCATACAGTCATGTTCCCATCCAACCTTCTAACAACAAAGCAACAGGAGTACAATGGACTTTCACTAATGCAAATACACTAAACACCCGATTGGCACAAAACAGGGCGCTGAAATTTTTAACCACATCACTCAATCAATCATGCAGATGATGCAACAAAGAGGCTTTTTTGAAATAGCCTACCTGGATGACTTTCTTGTTATTGTTGACTCCGAATATCAATGTTGGACAGCCTTCTGGAAGCTTATATCCTTACATGTATCGTGTGCTACGGCATCTACACAAGCCATTTTTTCTCAGTTCCTTTCCCTTTTTATGTTGATTAAAAGGTTACTGCACTGTACCCTATTCTAGCATAATAAAGTTTAAAAATCCCATATCAACATTACGTTTTCTTTCTCGCTCTGCTCCAGACCAAACTGAATAAACAAATAAATAAATAAAAACCACTTCTCCATACATCTTCTCCGTATATCAACAACAAAATGAAATACAACAGTACCTCACTCTTTTTATCCCTTGCGTTTTCGTTGTTTTCAACTTAGGCTTATAGAATATCCATAGATCCTAAACAATGGTTGACAATAAATGAAGAAAGAGCTGTGGTTTCTCATTTAAAGCAAATATTTGTGCAGAGGTTTCACGTCTCAATGCTTGATAAACAAGCTTGATCATCTTATGCCCAGTTTGCTGGCCAAATACTACGTATTGGAAAAATGTAACCATAAGTTTAGACTTAAGTTAAGTCTAATATCACTCTCTGGATTATCCTATTTATCCTCTTTTTAAACTTGCTGGAATTGTTCATAATAACTTACATGTATTATTACTTGTAATAAGCATGATCATTTAGGTGAATACAGTGGAATCCCATTAACATGAATAGAAACACGTGATAATTAGTGGTCCCATCAAATAAAGAAATGATTTTTTGTAGCACTATTACACTTTATACTGACAAGAGGCCAAGTAACCTTAAGACCCACCAAATCAAGAGGACTGCTAACCTCCCTCATTTTACAAATCTTTTCGGTGCAAAAATGTTGATTTCCACACCAATCCTCTTGATTTCCACGACATGTTTGCTTGAATATCTGTTACAATATTTGCTGCACTTTATATTTATTAATTTTTATGTCTCTGCATGACTGCACACAATCAGAAATATTCATCACACGTGGTTGACAGTGATATATAAAGTTAATAACAACTGAAGCTTGACTGAGATTCAGCCTTCTTATCTCATGCCAGAAATGATTCTTAAGCCTAAAATTTTCTCAAAGGTCAAAAAAAATTATTATTCTGATGGGAGCTCAATGTACATTAAGAATGGTTTGCTATCATAAAAAAACCTTTGAACTGAAAAGAGAAGGCACTAAGTTTTATTTTTCTTGAAATAGTGGAGAAAATTGCAGAAATGACCAAAATCAGCCCGTAAAAAATGACTCATGATTTACTTGAAAATGGTCTCACAGACTTTTCTCTAATTTTGCATACAAGTTGTGTAGGTTGAGTAGTTCAAATATTTCAAGTTACGTCGTAAAGTGTCAGACTAGATTTCGAGATAGTCAATGTTATTTAAAATGAGGGGCTGTCCATTAACATAGCTATGGTGACAGTTGTTGCTAGGAAACTAATGAAAAATAAACGTTGGTCATATGTTGAAAAGGTGGTGTAGTATCAAGGAAATCAAAGTTTGTCTTTTATGCAAAATTTTGATTGCAAAAGTTACAGTCCATTAGGCCAAAAAAGACTGTTCCAAGCCTCCTTAACAAGGCTGTAATGCAGTGTTCTTCTGCAACTGCTGAAAAGCAATATATGTGTATGTCCACAAACATTTTCAGTCGAATGATCTCTGATGGTTTTGATAACACACCATAAACCAAGACAGATATAGTAAAAAATGCCACTTAGATAATGTTGTTTCCTTACCAGGGGCTTCTCTCATGCACCACTGTTCATGGATAACAGATTCGCGTCAAACATGTACATGTAAGCCAGCAGAAATGGTCACCATACACTGAATCCCAAAACAGTACATGTACTTTGACACTCTTGAGTGGCACTGGAACACAGTAAAATTAAGCATAAGACACTCAGAACATTACTGTATGTTTAACAATAAACACTTAAGTTGACTGCACATAACCACCTACAGTACTACTCTAAGACTTCTTATGTAATGTTTGCAACACTTAGAATTAATTGTGGTTACCCGTGCCAAAAAATGTCCTGCTTGGGCCAGCCCAGGCCGGCCTGGTCCTGCCATATCTGGCCTGGGCCAGCCCGGGCCAGAAAACTAGCCTGGGCCATTCTGGCTTTGGCCGGCCCGGGCCAACTAAGGCTGGCCAACTTCAATTTTCTTTGGCTATTCACTAGCCTGGGCCAGCAAAGCCAGCCCAGGCCAGCCCAGGCCAGTCATGGGCTGGCTATTTCCGGCTGGGCTGGTAGAATAAAGGCAATAATGACTGGCAAACGTCAAGGCCAGCCTGAACAGTTTTCTTGGGTAGATGACCTGATCCATTTCTGTTACAAGTCAGGTCAGGTCAGATATGGTCAGCTAACAGTTTTGGGAATTACACCAGTGTAGCCAAGATTAGAACACTTGATAGACATTGATTTGATATAAATGATTAAGTTTTAACACTGAGTCTCAGGCAATAATTTAAGAAGTTCAATTGGACTCATCCAGTACAGACCTAACGTTCTAACTTGAGCAGATAGTTGGTAGTCCATTTAAGAGTTACATTCAAAAGTCAAGACAATATTTTGGCAGGTTTTTTTGCAGACCAGAGAATCCTTAAAAGTCATTAAGTCTTGTATTTACTGTCAAGTGACTGTGAAACAATAACTGAAAGCCAATTGTCTCTGGAATGAGTGCTTAACCCTAGATAATGTAGATGGCCTAAAATACCTGCCTGTTGAATAATATATTCAAATATGTAAATAACATATTCTGCATTCTGAACCCCTCTCCCCACCAAAGGGTTGTTGGTACAGCTGATTTCCTATTAAAGAGTACCTCTACTGAAACCCTCTGGAGCTATAAATTTCGAGTGGTTGAAGAAGAAGCATTGAACCAGGCTGTTTGAAAAGAGGTAAGAGTAGGAAAATGTTTAGATTTTGGCTCAGAATTCAAAGCTCGCAGGTATTTCTCACCTCAATCGCCCAAGCATTTGGTTAGTTTTCTCAATTGTCACGCATTGAAATTAAGCAATGTTGTCTTGAATGTCCTTTCAAAGCAAAATTCTATGTAAGATGAAATAAGTTTGAACGTACAGCGAAAATTTAGCTAAAAGTGTTCGTGCAAATGTGTAAATTCTTGATCAGAACTTACTGAAATAGTCAATACAAAACTGCCTCATTTCCACATTCAACTAGAGTGAACTATCAGAGGAAGCAGACAAAACTGGATTTGTTGCTGAAAAGGGTTGAATTCCTTTATAGTTTCTCATCAAGACCCAGATGGCTCTTTACTTTAGCACAATATTTATTGTTCTCAAACGAAATGACCATTGAGCAGGTTGTAAATCAGTCCATGTTACAGACCACTGGTTTCACACTATAGTTTAAAAAAGATCCTGTGATAACAGTTGAAATAATAATTTCAAGTTGGTCTTTTTAGTTCTACACTCAAACTGAGAAACCATGAACACTGAAAATATTTCTGGAATGTTCGTTGTGTTTTGACCAATCACATACAACACCTTGAAACCAAAGAAAAGGAATGGCTTTGTTAGTCGCAGAACGGATTGGTTCTCAATTTGTTTCGTAAGACCTCAAGATTAAACCTTCATCTTAAGTTACAAGAATTTAGATTGTTATTCTCTATCTGAGAGTCGCGTGCACTACGCGAGCGAAAAATGTTTGAGTGATCTTTGGCTCAGCGGTTTGTAGCACCAGCCACAGATTGTCGAGACGGGTGTTCGTTTCTCTTCAACAGCCTTCTGTTTGAAACTGTCGTTTTTGAAATTTGCAACTAGACATTGTATGGTGCAAGCCTGTCTCAAACGCATGGATGTCTTGGCATAAGTAAATTGAGTCAGCTGTGTTTATCAGAATTAACAGCAGCTTTGGGTGAATTTTGAGGGTGAACATTGGAATTTTTACATCACAGTGAAATAAGTGTTGCTTGAGTTGCTTTTATTTGAAATGTCGGAATCGCTAATTCTTGCGTCACCTTGTCCAAAAATTAATTATATCCAAAGGCACTCAAACTTATCTTCTTTTGCATGGTGCAGATGGTTCTCAAATAGAAAGGAATAGCACTTTCAGTTCCTATAAGATAAGATGTTGAAGGTTAAATCTTTAGGTCTTTTGAAACAGATTGAGAACCACCTTGATTCCGTGACTAAGAAACCCATTCATTTTCTGCGGTTGCAAGGTCTCACATGTGATTGGTCAAAACAATGTACATTCCAGAAACATTTCCAGTGTTCATGGTTTTCTTAGTTTGAGTGAAATACAAGGACTTTCCTGAAATTTTAGATGGTGTGCTACCTCACGAACCAAGACATGATGTAACAGACCTTTGTTTTTAATTTTTTTTTTTTAATTAACAGAACTTCTTCAGAAAGGATTTCTGCTTCCTGAAGAACTGAAGACAGATCAGGAATGTGGACTTGCAGCGAACAATTTCTTAAAGCAGTTTCCTGCTAGAGCACTGTAAATTCAGGTTGACCAGTATTTCAGTTTTTTTTTAACAGTGCCTTTGGTTGGTAATGTCATCAGACTTCAAAATGTTATACACATGTATATAGCAATGGTAAGCATTGTTTTATCATCAAGTTTTAACATCTGATCTGATACTTGTAAATTAAGTCCAATTTATAAATAAACTAGTCATGAATGAATCCAGGTCTCTGTGTTTAATTACTTGTTAAGGGGTCAAGTTTCTTTAAATTGGAGAAAAGCACATTTTCCTTTAATAATAGCAAATTAAACAACGTAACTGGAAAAACGTACCGACTTTTTCAGTTAATGGCTGCCTTGACTAGCTAAGGACTGGTCTGGTGCACAACCCAAAACATAGCTTGGGCTGACTGGCCCAGGCTGGCCTGAAAAGCAAAAAATATTTTCCCATTTGGGCCGGCTGGGGCCAGCCTGGGCTGTCCTGGGCCGGCATGGGTCACCCTGCCATTTGTCTGTCTTGGGCCGGCCCGGGCTGGCCAGGGCCGGCTTCTCATTAGCATTTTTCGGCTGGGCCTGTCTGGAACGGCCCAAGCAGGACGCTTTTTTGCACAGGTTACACCCACCACTCACAGAAATGCACAGAATTTGGATGGAATTTCTCACTCAAATGCCCTGGGGGTATTCAAGGTTTGTTTAGAATTACCAAGCAATTCAAAAGACCAATTTAGTTTTGTAGTTTGCAAATTTTCCGAGATTGAGCATGCTATAAAATAGCTAGCTTGTTTGATCCCTGTTTGACCTGAGCCGTTATGCCAACATCGATGACATGCATGTATGTTATGCACGCTGTAGAGTTGGTTATCCTGCCAGAAAAATGGCTCAAAAAGTCATGATACACTGTAGTTTCAAGTCGCTTACCACTGCCATACAAAGTCAGGAAGTCCTTAATAAATAGGGTTGATCCTGGATAATTCTCCGAAACCAGAGTACCAGGCATTTAGGTTACCTTAATTTTTGAAAAAGCTAAATGCCCGGCAGTTCAAAATTTTGGTGGATCAGAGGTTTCACAGTCATTTCTCACTTTATTGAATCAAAATTTCAGTGACATTAATACAAAAACGAATCAGTGTTTCTGTTGATGAATCTAATTATACATAAAAGAGCTTGCTGGGTCAACGAATTGAAACTCAAACTTGGAAAGTGTAGTCACAACATATTCTAAGTGTCGCGAAAGTGTCGCTGGTATGCACAAGCTCAGAAAATTTGTCCACTACCAAACCAAATTAGTCTTTTGAATCACAAATAGTAATTCTAAACAAACTTCGAATACTCCCAGAGCATTTGAATGAGAAATTCCGTCCAAATTCTGTGCGTTTCTGACTGGTGGGTCAAAAAATTCTGTTAAAATGAAGTGTCGCAAGCATCACAATCACATTTTTTTTTAGAATGCACAAGCTCGGAAAAATCGTCAAGGTCTACAACACCAAAATACTTTTCTGAATCACTTGACAACTCTATTCAAACGTCGAATTCTTCAGAGCATTAGAATAACAGGGTTAGTACGCGACTTGAAAACCCTTGAAAACCCTTGAATTTCAGAAGTCCAATTTCAAGGCTCAGAAGGCCTTAAAAGTACTTGAAATTGATTTTGGTCCTTGAAAGTCCTTGATTTTTTATTGAAGAAGATCGAGAAATATTAATACTTTAAGGTTTTAAAGTAAATGAAAGCCAGTGAAAACAGTGTTCAGGTAAACGAAGTATAACATCCTCAAAATGCTCATAAAATGCGTAAAAACGCTTGTTTTCGTTCCCAATGCTCTCTCGTTACTCTCGCGCATGTACGTTGAGCCACAAGTGCACAGCGCATGTCTGGTTTGCACGTGTGTTCAAGCTCTCGTTTTCTGGCGTTTCTGTATTTGTTTTGAGGGTTAAGCTGGATGTCACAATGCCTGGCAGGTGCCATTTTAATGAAAAATGGCTGGAAAAAGATGGGTATAAGTCATGGCTGCGGAAAGACGACAAGAATCCAAACAAAGCGTTCTGTTTTGCCTGCAAGAAAAGCATGGACCTGAATGTAATGGGAGAGTCAGCCTTGGTGAGCCATACTAAAGGCAAGAAACATGAAGAATACGTAAAAAGTCTTCAAAGCAATGAAAAAACCACCAAAATAAGCAATTTTTTTAGCTCTTCAGCAAGCTCAACGATGGCACAATCAACTGGAAATCGTCGAGAGCAAACAACAGAAACATCGCAAGTGGCCACTGGAACTGGCCCCGCAAAGCAAGCATCGCATAGTATCCAGTCTCGTCTTGGCGGAAATGCAACATTGAGGGCAGAGACCTGCTGGACACTTCCGGTGATAACAAGTCATTACTCATTAAAATCATGTGAAGGGATAAACAGGATCTGTAATTTTATGTTTCCAGACAGTGGCATAGCTAAACATTTTGCTTGTGGGGAAAAAAGCTGCATATCTGTCAACTTTTGGAATTGCACCTCATTTTCTCTCATTGTTGAAGGGAAAAGTCTGTGATCAGTCTGAATATGTTTTGCTACTTGACGAAAGTCTAAACAGTGAAATGCAAAGTAAACAGTTAGATGTGTTGGTCAGGTATTGGAATGCTGATAAAGAAGAGTTGCGGTATTTCACTTCATACTTTTTGGGCCATGCAGATGCTCAAGCAGTACATGACAAATTTGAATCAGTTTGTGGTGACCTTGGTTATGAGAAGCTTGCTCAACTTTCCATGGATGGTCCTAACGTGAACTGGAAGGTGTTTAGATTGATGCAGGAGGATGTGCAAAAGCAAACTGGAAAGAAGTTGTTGAATGTTGGAAGCTGTAGCCTTCATGTGATTCACAACTCCTTTAGGGATGGATGTTCTGCAGCGGAGTGGGCTGTTGAAACTTTTCTTACAAGTGTTAGATGGCTGTTTAAAGATTCTCCTGCCCGCCGTGAGGATTACACAAGCGTAACAGGGTCTAATAGTTATTCACTGGATATTTGCAGACATCGTTGGTTAGAAAATGTCCCTGTTGTTGAGCGAGCTCTTGAAATTATCCCTTTTGTGGTGCAGTATATAACTGCTGCTAAATCAGGAAAAGTCACAGAGCCCAAGAACAAATAATCATTTGAAAATGTTCAGCAATCTGTTAAAGACCTGCTGCTCACAGCAAAACTGAACTTCTTCTTGATGATTGCAAAAGAAATCCAACCGTTTCTGACTAAGTACCAAGCTGACAAGCCACTCCTTCATTTTTTTGCCACTGAAATGAAGAATTTAGTCAAGGAGTTAATGCAAAAGTTTATTAAACCAGATCTCTTGAGCGATGCCACTTCAGTGGTCAAATTACTGAAGATTGAGTATGAAAAATTTCCAAATCATGTGGACTTATCCAAAGTGAAGACTGGATTTGCAGCTGAGAGAATTTTATGTGAACTGAAAGGTAGCAAGAAATTGAGTGAGAGACAAGTTTTCGAGTTTCGAATGAGTTGCAAGGCATTTCTCATAAAGATGGTCAACAAAATTCTAGACAAATCCCCTTTGACCTACCCTCTTGTACGGTACATGAATTTCCTGGATCCAAGAATTTTTATTGCAAAGAAAGAAACATCTGCTGAGAAGCTTACACGTATTCTTCGCATAATGAGTGAAGCTGGACGTATCACAGACAGTAAATGTGATAAAGTAATGAAGCAGTTCCATCAGTTCCATGACAATTCTCTGATTGCAGACTCTGAGGCCTTCAAAAGCTTTTCAATGGAGTCTAATAGAGTTGACACCTTTTATTTTGATCGGCTAGCTAACGAGGCTGATTGGAAGGAGCTTTGGAAAGTCGTCAAGCTGCTTCTGACTCTTTCTCAAGGACAAGCTACTGTAGAGTGCGGTTTCTCTTCCAACAAAGAAGTCATGGTCGAGAATCTTGCTCAACATTCACTAGTGGCACAACGAGTCATCTGTGACCATGTGCGTAGTGTGGGAGGTGTTCTTAATGTTGCCTTTTCCAAGGAGTTGCTGTTATCTGCAGCAAGTGCAAGACAGAGATACCATGCTGTTCTTGATGAGAAAAAAAGAGAAAATGAAGCAACAAGGAGATCAGGAAGGAAGAGGTCGCTTCTTGAGGAAATTTCCACTTTAAAGGAGAAGAAGAGAAGATTGGATAGTGACCTTGAGGCACTGAAACGTTCTGCAGACAATTATGCGGAGAAAGCTGAATCAAGTGGAAAGTTGACATTAATTGCAAAGTCTAATGGTATGAGAAGAACTGCAAGGGAGAAAGAAGAACAGATTAAGTCACTGGAAGGAGAAATTGAACAGAAGCTACAAGACGTTAAAAGTTCACTGTAATAAACTGGTAATGTTTTGCCATGTCCAGGCTGAGCTTTGTACTTAAGGACTTACACAAAGTGTTAAATGTGATCTATGGTTGATAGTTGATGTTGCTCAAGGCTTGCACTATCTGTATGCCCAAAACATAGGTTTAAACGCAAACATTTTGCTTGGTTTGTGGTAAATTCTTACTAAAAAAAGTCCTTGAAATTTCAAAGTAGGGTCCTGGAAGGTCCTTGAAAAGTCCGTGAATTTTTGGCCTGAAAAAGTGTACGAACCCTGGAATAAGCACTTTCATCGAAATCCTTCAAAAGTTTCAGACTACCGGATATTTAGTCTTGAAGCATCCGTACCTGGATTTTAATTTTTTACTGTTACCCGTTTTTGCTTTTGTTGTTTATTTTTCCCTTTCAGTTTTTTCTTGTGCTCATTTTCTATTTTTTTACCCTTGGAAAGTTTTTTCCCCTACAGTTCTTGTTTTCTCATTACTTTGTTACTGGTTACTCATCACTCATTACTGCGTTACTAATGTTTTAGCAACACCGATCTGTCAAATACTACATGTACTTAAGGACAGGCAAGGCTGAAATCGTTTCTATCACATTTGTAAATTATTTACTTATTGTAACATTTAATTACCTATTGTATGCATGACTTATTATACCTTTCACCATATTCTATTGTGTGCGTGAACTATTATCCCTTTCGCACTGGTCTCTGGAAGAGCATTTTTATGAATGGGATTCCATGTTAAATAAAGATGATTGATTGATTGATTGATTGATTGATTGATTGATTGATTGATTGATTAGTCTCAACTAAGTTATTTATAGGTTCTAGTGTTTAGCATAGTTATTTCTTTACATATTGTACTGCGCTTTTGATCCTTTTATGTAAAAAGTGCATTAGAAGTACATAAATTATCATTATTATTATTAACTACCCTTCAAAGTGGCTCAAACTGGCCCTTCAAACTTTACTGTCTTGTAAAAGCACAGTTTATGTGTTCAGGGCTTACACTGCTCTGTAAGGGTTTTGAGGTAAAGGTAACGGGTTTTGTCCAGTCCACTGGATTAAATGTGCAAGGCACGTGCTTAACACCAGTTTCTGTAGCACAAAGTGACTACTCCCCCCTGGATAGGATGCTAGTCCATCTAATCACAGGGTTACCCCCTGTTAGGATTTTGTAACAGTTCGCTGGTGCTCATTAACACCAGGGTGGAAAGACAGCATGGAAAAAGTTTCTTGTCTGAGGAAACAACACAATACAAAGCACCAAGGCCAAGGCTCACATCACCAACCTGAGGCTTGTTCTCGACATTGTTTTGTGTTATTTCCTCAGACAAGAAACTTTTTTCCATGCTGTCTCTCCACCCTGGTGTTAATGAGCACCAGCGAACTGTTACAAAATCTTTAAAAGAACTTTACTTGAGAGTTTTAAAGGACCCGAAGTTAAATAAATGGGGAAGCTTCTAGCTACAACTTTTAACTACGATGAGAAAATGATCAGAAAGCTGGTTGAAAGTGGAGAACACTATGGGAACAAGGTCTCCGAATGAAAGGAAAAGTTGTTCCAAAATGGTTTCTCCTCACTGGAAAAAGGAACAACTTTAGCCTTACTGTGTGGCACTAAATTTTTGCGGGTTCTGATTTTTGCGATTTTGTGGATTTTTTCATGATCCAGTTCCTGGGAAAATAATTTCCCACAAAAAATTTTCTCTGCAAAAATTTACTCCAATGTAGAAATTAAATACAAACATTGCCTTTTACATGTCATCATGTTGGTGCCCACTTACTTAAACCTTCCCTTTTGTCCAGAAACAAAACATTCAGAATTAAGACAATGAACTTGCAGTTGGTACATTACAAGTATTCAACTGTAAAAAGCTTCAAAGAAAAGGATCATCTGAAGGTACATGTACTCCACTGACTAACTGATTAACGTGTTATATATCAAGGCATGTTGTTCACCTGCATACAATTGTTTGTACTCAAAAAGCAAAATGAGAATGTTAGAATAGAACACCAATAGAAGGCGTCTTCCTTAAAATCACAAAAATTAATTCCCAGCAAGAAAAACTGGTTTTTCCCAATTGAAAAAATTAGTTCACGCAAAACACAAAAAATCGGTACAGTATTTCCACTGGTAACAAATTCTGATAGGGTGTGTAAGAATTTGAAAGAGAAAGCCATTACCCAACTTATTGAGTGATTTTTCTGCACTAATTATTTTAAGTTGATTTCCTGGTATTTTATTTAAACAGCATCTAAACTGGTTGTCTTTCCTTTGGTCTGAAACTACCTTTTTTAAGATGCACAATTTATGTCAACAGTACAAGAAAAAGGAGTCATTTTTTATTGTTTAGAAATCATGTAGTATGCTACCTGGAGTACTGATAACTTTAGAGTTGTTCATGTCACATTTAAAGCCAAGGCTACTTTAAGCATTTTGGTATGACAGCTCAAAATTGTATCATTTTTGTGATTTTGGTAGTAAATTACAAGATTTAATGTCATTTGAGGCCAGCTGTGTGAAATTGCATTATCACATAATTATGCCAGATGTCACAGAGAAAGAAGAAGCAACAACAACTTTGCATTTCATAAGATCAAGACCAAGTCTACATCCTGTTCTGATTTCATTTGCACATAGAAGTGAAATACTGAAGCTTACACTTAGTAAACAAAGTATGTTTACCTGCAGAAAAGATGTGCTCCTCGGACCCAATGCATGTCCTGGTGCAGTCAGACCAATTCCAGTAGTGATGAACTGCAGATATTTCAACTTTCTACCATTTAGACAAACTCTCCTGGAGCCTTATGTCAGTAGTTTATTGCAGTAGGATTTAAACTTGTGAGATGAATCAACTGAAAATCAGATTATATGTAGACGAATGCAAATAAAATTGTTGAACGTAAACCTTGATTGTACAAGTAAAATGTATACAGGGTATTTTGTATTGAGCTGTCTTAAGATGAACTACAGTCCATACTGTGCACCCTTAATCTTGCACTGAATTGCACAACACCTATGCAAAGAAATTTAAAGGAGCTATATCCTAGGTATTTTTTTTCTTGTGAAGTGAATTTTTCAAAGGAGAACAAAACATAATCAGTTTATAATGGTTTTTGCTAGGCATGAGGCAACACTTGAAAAACAGGTGTTTTTTTAATTTCAAGTTGCAGTCTGTTGTCTTTCCTGTTTCCTTTGCCTAACTGTTGCTCCAGTGGATAGAAATATTTTAGGATGTAACTCCAACACTGCAAAACCACTTCTCATTTCAGAATTTTGCCATTTTGTTATTCAGTGCACTCAATACCCAGCATGAGATGTTAATTTAAATCTTGTTAGTTGTAAGTCTCTGTATCCATTTCAGTTCACTGCACATTTGTTGTTATTAATTGTTCTAACTGCAGAATAACAAACACAACATTTACTTCACGTACAGCTGTTAATGTTATTACGGGGGTGTAACATGTCAGCAAATTCAAAAGGAAAGTAGAAATCAAACGGAGGGACGGACTATTAAGTGTGGACTGTAAATCACCTTTAAAAGGAGGCAAAATACATGTCTATGGTAGAAGTTAGGTAAAGTATTGTGTTCAATCTCCTGGATTAAGTGAGTAAGGCGACTCACATACATGTAGAATGAAATGACTAGGAGAATTACTAATCCCCTAGCTATGGGATGCTTGTTCATCACAGCATTACCTCCAACATTTTTCAGAATTCCCTTAGCTGGTACCCATTTATACACCTGGACAGAGAGAGACAATTAACCACACGACACAAGGAAAATACCAAGCCTCTGACCACAGACCCTCTGAGCTCCCAAACCAAAGTCCAACACAATGACCACTACACTACTGCGACTCTGCAGGAAACACGAAATTATGTTTCAGTTTAATTTTGTTTTCATTTGATTTTTGATTTTTTTTCGTCTTCGACCAATGAACACCCAACCTTTCTTAGAAAAAAAGGCCACTTTTAGCAATGACACCGTAATTTGGCTCCTGTCTGCTCAAATCCTGGTCCAAACATTATTTTATAACTTCCTCTGCAGCAAGGAAACTAAACTTCTTTTCGATTTTCCGAGGTTGTTTGGCAATTTTGATTTCAGGCATGTCCACAATTTAGGTACATTTAGCTTCAGTTTAGGTACTTTTTGTTAGAAGTGTGCCAGGTGCATCAATTGGTCATCAAAAACATCTGCTGTCACTCAAAGTGATGATGTCACAAACTGAACAAGGACCATGGTCCTTTATGGGTGGTTTAGGGGAAGCACAGGAGTCAATAGGTTAAGTCAATCTCATAAACTAACACCACTATGGTCAAAAGAAAGATAAAGTGCAAAATAAACAATACGTGTTTAAAGGCTTCCTTACACCCAATTGGAAAGAACGCAAAAAAAGAGTTTTTATCAACTTTTAGTCAATTTGTTAGGAAACATCATAGCCTTGTAATGTACCCATAGCTGCAAAACACTAACACACAACCCAACCCAACACAACTAGTAACATGTGACCTCACTCGCCAAGAGACTTCCAGAAGCATATAGTATAGTTAGAGTGCTCAACAGGTGTACGAGTAGCCGTGGCTTCATTTCCTGATGGGGACTCAGATTTTGTCTTTGTCCCATGCTCACCTTTCTTATTTCTTTCTGAGCTTAAAATTTAAAATCTTTCTTTCTTTAATAACACAATTCTTGTTCTGTTTGTTTAAGTGGTTTAATAGAATTTGTGGGATCCTGAAATTGCACATTTATAGCACTTTTGTAACATGTTTGTAAGATTTGATGGTGACTGAATAGTCAAGTAGTTTTAACTGCTTCATATTTCACTGTTTGATCTCCAAAATGGGCTGTTTATGAGTTCTGTGGTTTTTGCCTAATTTATCTTTTTATCTTCAATTTTGAATTTTGTAATTTCTGGTTCCACCTGGTCAGGATGTACAGTTTTTGTGCCATATTTTGGCATATTAGCTGCATTTGGTTTGAGTGTGTGATGGGTTTTACATTGTCTTTTATTGTCTTTCCTTATAATGAAAGAACTGAATCATTTTGTTGACCATGAAATTATCATAATCATGCAGCATTTGTCAACCACCTTGACAGGCAAGATGGTATTACTTGTTTCTTTCTACAAAGTAATGTGTGCAATCTGTAGTGTAAGAGTTCAGCCTTCACTCACAGCTTTGTTTTGACAACCAATTTCACTACTCTTTGTAACTGTGAGTTTCATTCACACCTGCTGTTCAACTTTGTTCATTTTTTGCCTGAAGGTTATCATAGCAAACTGTAAGTTTTTGTGAACACGTGGTGCAATATCAGCACATTCCTGTGCTTATTTACAATATTTTTTTTTGCGAGTTTGATTCAAATTTCAGGCTCAGCAGCACCAGCTATTTTATGCAAAACTGAGGAAAACTAAAACACTGCAAATTGTCAAATAGTAATGTGTCTCTGGGATTACTTTAAATTCTTCCATCAATAATAATAATCATCATATCTACAACAAAATGCTCGACTCGACTGTCGACTGTGATTGGTTCTCCGCGCGCCTATTTGATATGTAATTGGAGGGTGATCACGTGGGTGTCCAACTACAGCTAGCCAATTTGAACTTTTTGTAATTGGATAGCTGTAATCGGACAACTATGCTGCGTGCACGTCAATCAGGTGCACTGAAATGGGTTCTTTTTAAAGCTGTTTCTCAACTGCTTGCAAACTGATAATTAAAAATATATCCCCGAAAAGCACGTAGATTTTCTAATCTCGCATTTTGTTATAGATACGATAAATTGGTAACTGGACTTCGTGTCGTACAATTCAGGGGTAATCGTGCTCGTAATTTTAAATCGTCCTCACGCTACGCGCTCGGCCGATTTAAAATTACTCGCCTGATTACTCCCAGAATTGTACTACTACTGCTACTGCTACTGCTACTGCTACTACTAATAATAATACAATAATAATAATATTGGTTCATCACAAAAAGCCACTATTTTGCCAACTCAATAAAAAGAATACAGCTATAAAGAAATCTTTTTTGCCAAAATCTGCTGTCACGATTGTTTACTTTTTGATTTGCTTGTATTGGTCAGATGGTATGTGATACATGGGTAGTGAAGACTTGTCATGTTGCAATGGGAGGAATTAGAAATCAATTTTAATGGGCACTCAAGCTGGCTTACACATGAACGGCTCCGTGGAAGAACGTCCTAAGTGACGATTTAGGTCACTTGTTTTTTTTTTGCTTTAAAGTGCCTGAATTCCTGCATGCGGACTCATACATGTATTTAGTCAAAGAACATCGCTCTGTGGTTTTTCTGGCTGAATTTCACGTCATTTTCAAGACAAAAAAGAATAAAACAGGCCTCTGTTTCTCAACTGTTAAGCTTTGTAAGAACTTGTATGAAATACCTACAAATGCGACGGCCTCTGACAACATGTATGAAAAACTTACAAATGAGACGGCCCCTGACAGCGTTAATAATAAAAGACATTGCCCGATGAAGTTTGATAATATTCTGGGAGCATGAGTTCGTCAGGCCTGTGTGGTAGAAATCTGTCCCATGGTTTGTTTCGCTGCTCAAACAAGGATTGCCAAGCAGTTCAAGTTTACTTGCTGGAAAATTGTTAACACTGTTTAGAGCTAGAGAAAAGAATTTTTTTCGTTGGAAATATATCCCTGTGTCACAGTGTTTTTACGTGGCACAATTCACCTGTCACATGACCTCGCGTGGCATGTTGTTTACTTTAGTAGTCAGAATAACAATGTCCACTTCAATGTTTTTACTTTTGCTCGTGAATGTTTTGTGTTTCGCTCAGAATTTGCACTGTACGACAACTGTATCTTGTGACTCAAAAGTCAAGCAAAGTTAAAAAAGTTTGCTAGAAGACTTTCCTTCGTAGGAGCAGTTGTTGCATCGTTTTCTGGAACTAGTGCGAAAGTATCGCCATGGTTTGGTTGCTGAGAAGTCAGGAAAGTGAACAAGAGGAGATTCCTCGATGTTCAAAATGTTTCGCTACCTTTATTCTACATTGAAATAACTGCTGCGAAAACAGGCTTCAAATGAACTGAGTGAATGCAATTTACTGCTCACGTGATAAGCTGACGGTCTACGGTCAACAGCCTGATAACTGAAAAGATATCTAATAATTTTATTAGCGGACGTCGAATTCTTGTAGACCGTGGTAAAATTTTATTTTTAATACACAGTGTTGTTTTAGGTAGCCGAAATGATCTGATTTAGTGAGGTTTATCCATTGAAATGTATAAAAGTGATAGAAGACAGAAAAAAATCTGTTTTCTCCGCGTTTTATTGTACACGTTCTTCACATCCGTGACACGCGCGTGACATAATAGGACATTTCCGCACATGCAATCTATTGATTGTGTTACTCTTATGTTAATTGATAATCATTTTCTTGTTCGATAACAGGGGATAAAAGAATACCAGGAAATCATAGGAACATTTTATCTGCCTGCCTTTTTGCTTAATAAGATATACGCGTTTGTGCACAGATGCATACGAAATTCCACATCTCTTTGGGATTTCTTTCACCGTGACACGGCCCTCTTGTACAAGAAACTTCACAGAATCTTTCGTTCGGGGATCTATTTTGCCCTTAAAAATCATATTTCTTAGGGAGCAAGACCTAAAGAACTGCATCACAAACAGAACGTGAAAATTAGGATATTTAACAACCTTTTCATGTCTTATTTAAAACCACTTATGACTTTCTTCTGGCACCACAGTAACAAACAACCTATCCTTGTTTTATAAACATAGTCGGAGTATACATTGAGAACAAAATGTTGAAGGGCCCGGTGGAAAAAAAGGGCGTAAGTGATGATTATAGTTTGAAAATCTAAATTGGTGCTATTTAGCTGAACATTGGTACACAGGCTTGTTTTTGTGTAAGGAACATTGCTGTGTATTTATTTCTTGACCTGAGAGCTTCAACTCGAAAAATTAGCGTATTACTTTTGCTTAAAACTGACACAAAGAAAACAACAGGACTGCGGATTCTAGCTTGAATTCTTTTGTTTTAGTTCAGGCAGAGAACAAAAGAAATCATTCATGCTTCACTTGAGTGAGTTCACTTTAACAGAACTTTTTACGCAAAAGTAATACGCTAATTCTTGGAATTTTAGATCTCAGGTCAAGAAATAAATGCACAACAGTGTTCCTTACATGAAAACCAGCCTGTGTGCCAATGTTCAGCTAAATAGCACCAATTTCCATGTTAACCTCAAATCATCACTTATGCCCTTTCTCCACCGAGCCCTTCGATTTTATTATGTCACATTCCAAACTTTGTAGTCATAGCGATACACTATGTAGACAAGCAGTTGCAGAAGCCTTGAGACACTTTATATATTTTCGCTAACCGGCGTTTCACATCTCGAAATGGGATACCTTTGCCCCACCCCCCCTCCCCCCTCATCAATGTTGTATGGATTTCCACATGTCATTGAAACTAACAAGAAGCAACATTGAAAGGGGGAGGGGGGGTGCGCAAGAATAGACGTGTGCATTGTGGGTCTGAGCGGTATTGAGTTTTAGAACTGGGTTGTACGCTGAAGTGTCTCAATAGTTTTGCATGGCTGCAGTTCCCGCGAAAAAAGTGCTTATGGCATTTGGCAAATGAGACCGACCTAAAAAAAAAAACCCCGGAGTGATGTTGTTTGACTACATATGAGTCCACATGCAAAAATGCTGACACTTTCGAGCAAACAAGAAAAAAGTGACCAAAACGTCACTTAGGACGTTCTTTCCCGGAGCCCTTCATATTTATTATGATTTATCGCCCCTCTTCATATCCTTCCTTCATTCTGCTTGCAAGTCACTCGAAGTTACTGGTGCGAATTAACTCAGTAAAAGTCTAGGCTAGAGGTCGCTAGATACGGTGTATAAAAACTACGGAGGTGAGACTTCCGTCAGAACCGATAGATGACCTACGAACAGCTCCCAAAAATGTACAAGATCGAGCAGAGAAATCAAGCAGATTGTATTAACTGAATTACCAAAGCAAACGGATTTCGCTGAAAGGGTTACCAGACGCCGGTTTTCACCGACACATATTCTTCTTACAGTAAACCCTTGCCAATTTGCGTGTCATTTCTCGAAAGTCTGCGGGAAAGGAATGTGAGATGAAAGTGAGTGATGAAACTCGAGTGAGGTGCGGGATTGCGGAAAATTAATTCAGAGTTTAAAAGAACGAGGCATATAACAAATGTGCTATTTTGTTATTCTTTTGTTATCCAATGAGATGCAAATGATCATGAGTGTGAGGCGTTTTTCTGCAATCCCGCACCTTAGAGTGAAACTCGCGCTTACCTCGCGCAGATTGAGAGACAGTTAGAAACCTTCCACTGCTGCATATTGTCAACCAAGGTGAATTGATGTCTCTTCACTGTGTTCCCACCACTATGTTCAGCTCTAAATGATAAGCTTAAACTTGTATTTTTGCTCGCTTTCTTCGCTCATCTTGACATGCCCACGGTCTTCTGACTACGGACTACGGACTACGGACGGGAGGCACTTCAGGACTGGGACGAGACATGTGTTCTGTTGTCCCCACCGTCGCAAGCTCACGACGGTTGCGTAGTGGAAGGATTTCACGTAGTACAGCATGGTGTAGTACGAGGAACTGAAGATGGTATGAAAAAGTAGTCTAAAGTTAGAAAATTGAGGTGTTCTTGTACTGTAACTCTTGAACTACAAACTAATACGCATTTGGAACAATTTCAAGTACTTATGAACTCAGAACAGCGAAAAATGTACGGCTTACTTTGTTTACTGATTTTGACCGCCGTGTTGTTTTCCAGAATGAAATTAAATTTGATGCTTTGAATATAGCTTGTAATATCAACTCTTCTCTTTGCTCTTTCTAGATACAAATGGCCTCCTTTCAAGTTGAGAAGTAATTAATTTAGTATTTGCTTCTGAAGTATTTTTGCAAGGGAAGTAATTTGTAAACGAGCCCTGAAAATGTGATTAAGCTTATAACTAAGTTGAGTGAGGGAAAGGTTGATGATCAACAACGTTAAGTATTTTAAATTTCTAATAACATTTTACCAGAGTTTTTAACTGTTGCAATAAATGTCATGAGAAAGAACTGTACAGCAGTGTGGCTGAGAAAGCACTGGCTTTTCCGATTAAAAAGACAATGGTGCGAATGTACAGTGAACCACAGGCAACCCAAGCTCAAAATGAGAATACGATCGAGTTGCAAAATATGACCTTCGCTATAAGACTTTGTATGGGAAATTCACGTTCGTTCTCAAAATGATAAAATAAAGTTATGAATGTGGAAATAAGCTTCACTTACCTTAACATGAGGTTGTCTCTGTGCCTTGTTTGTAATTTGGGCGCAGTTCGTGGCCGTTTTAGGCGAGCTTTTGGTTCGGTGTTGTTCGCGTGGAGAAACACCGCGAACAACACCGAACCAAAAACTCGCCTAAAACGGCCACGAATTGCGCCCAAATTGCAAACAAGACACAAAGACAACCCCATGTTAAGGTAAGTGAAGCTTATTTCCACATTCATAGCTTTATTTTAGCATTTTGAGAACCAAAGTGAATTTCCCATACAAAGTCTTACAGCGAAGGTCATATTTCGCAACTCAATCGTATTCTCATTTTGAGCTTGGGCCGCCTGTGAGTGAACAAGAAACAGACTAGGGACTCCGGGACTCCCTAATGAAATTACACGAGTGCACATTACACTGGCTGCCAGAGGATTTGTCTGGCGGGACCAAGAAGTCGGTCCTTGGCAGGCGACTGCTCCACTATGAAATCCCCAATTAGAAGATTGATTGATTGATTGATTCATTCATTCATTCATTCATTCATTCATTCATTCATTCATTCATTCATTCATTCATTCATTCATTCGTTCATTCATTCATTCATTTTATTTATTTATTTTACTAGCGTGTTCCAGGCTCTCAGAGAGCTAAGAGGAAAGTTAGAAAGGACTGCAAATAAAAATAAGAAGCTCGGGATCTGGAGAAAAGCACAGAAAAACAGAACTGCAGGCTACGAGAGTGCAAACTTGCGTACACAACTGTTTACTTTCCGTACACAAGTTCGATGGCCTTCTGTACATTGAATCTTTCTTCCGCAGTTCATATATATAATTTGTCAAAATATTCAGTTTCATGTACTGGTTTATCTCTCACACGTTGACCAGCTCTTGATTGGCTTTGGTTTCCAGGTGACTGTTTTAAGGTGCTGTTACACCACGCAATCTTTTTTGCAGCTTGTCTCGCAATTTTGTTGCGATGCAAGTTGCAGGAAAAATTGCCCAGTGTAACGTGGCAGACCCTGAAACGAAATAGCTCTCGCAACTTTTTTGTTGCCGCAATCGTTGCGAGAAGTAGAAGTCGGTTCCACTTTTCGCAACGATCCTCGCAACGTTGCAACGAATTTTTCCAGCGTTGTGTAGAGGTATTACACTTGGCAACGTTGGTGCAACTTGTCTTGCAATGGCGCAACAAAATTGCGAGACAAGTTGCAAGAGAAATTGCCTAGTGTAACAGCGCCTTTAAGTGAAGTAGAAATAGCTACTATAAATACGGGCCATATTTTCTTTTGGTTCATTTATTCATTCATTCTTTTTTCGTGACTTAATGAGATACCTGTGATATTCCTCCTGAGAGTAACATAATTCTTAGTGCTATTTTTAAAGAGAGGTCGTGACAGTAGCACAGCATTAGCACTAGCCTTTCTTTTTGCCAAATATGGTCGCATCTCTGTTCATATTTACATGTCAAGTCAGCGAAAATAAAAATTTATTTCTGGATTGTAACTCAAACCCTTGACCTATGTGAATGTACAGGTTATCGATTACTTCCTTGTCCTACAATATAGCAATCTTGATGTTTGTAGAAAATAACAAGGCCTCACGAGATTAAAGTCTAATTTTTTCGTTTAATTTGTTTGACAATTCTTCCAATTTTTCATAACTCTTCAACGAGTAAGGAGTAATGAAGCGGTCTCCTTGCTGAAATTCTAATTATACCAGACACTCGTGAAATGAAACTCTTCAGGATAAATATCGCATCTGAAACAACAAGCACTGTGAACGTCGAGCTAGTTTTGTTATCTTTCAGGCGACGTACTCTCTGTCTTCGAAACTTTTAATTTTCTGTTTACGTCAGTTGAGTTCTTCTCCTGCCAAACTTCAAGATTAGTCAGTCTTAACCGTGATATTTTTGACGCCTTCAGCTGCAAACTTCTCGTATTCATCAACCAGTTCTTTTCTGTGCGTCTTACTTTAGTTCAACAATCTGAGATTGTTCTTTTCGAGTCAGACGTAGACAAACATGAGAGGCCGAAACATTCTTTTCTTTCGTGTTTAGTTCAAAAGCTTTATTATTGCCTCGCCTTTTTGAACTGATGACCCTCCCAATAACAACATTTTTGAACGGTTATATCACGAAACAAAAAGAATATCAGCCCTGCTGAGAGAGTGGCCAAGTATTAGCAAGGGAGAAGTTTACCTCAGTCGTTATTTGATTCATGTTTTGAAACAGCGTTCTCATACACTGGCCTATGTCCATTTTTTGGATGTATAGGTTTGTGTCTCCCCTTGCGTATTTCGCAATTACTTTCACGGACTTAATATGGACATCACTGTGATTTCATAGTGTATTATCTGTGCATGCAGCTCCAAAAAAAGGAGTATTATGCTTTGTTAAAGAAAGCTGTAATTTCAGTTTTTGACCCTTAAACACAGCTGTTTATGTGGAATGCTACAAACATTAACAAACACGTCGCGATGAAACCAGACAAACTTTTCGGCCTGGTCATGCAAACATATCAATAAAAATGTTTATAATATTATTTCGTAGCGAAAACCGAAATTGTCCTCGTGACAAACTAAATTAAAATGTAC
This sequence comes from Siderastrea radians, assembly GCA_964017195.1. Lineage (NCBI taxonomy): Eukaryota > Metazoa > Cnidaria > Anthozoa > Scleractinia > Rhizangiidae > Siderastrea > Siderastrea radians. Next base: position 23,857,848 of record OZ024888.1, on the reverse strand, counting down.
AATTTCCATGTGAAATTGCCTTAGACGTGTGTGTGTTTGTCTGTGTTTATCGGTGTTTCCATCAGTTTCCCTCTATCTTTTATGTTTCGAGATCTTTCCTTTCTGTCGCCAAATCAGGAAAACACTTGTTCTATTCACAGCCTTTATTTGCATGATTACCCAAACAGTAAAAGAGACTACTCAGACGGCAGATAGAACCAATGTCTAGAGGAGGCAAACAAGAGCATCAGAGATAACCATTTCAACGGAAGGGAAACACTTGTTTTGTACGTTAGTTCCCGGTCAGACGTTTTATTGGTCTTACCATTTAGAAATCTACACAGAACTCACTTTCATGGCAGGAGTAAAACAGGGATGGTTTATCCAGGCGTTCCCAATAAAGTCCTGATATAATTGAAGCAATATTCACTGCATCACTTTTCTCATTTCGAACGAAAAGTCACAGTGATAAGCAAATGGGCGGATCTTAAGGTTATTCCGACCCTTTCCGTGTGTCCTTGGGCAAAAAAATTCGTATGCGCACCATTTTAAAAGAAAACACGGCAAACTATATATCGTTGGAAAGCTTAATAAATGTAGATTTCGGAAAGAGATATGAATTGCTGGTTTCTTTAATTCCACAAAAGAAAATCACAAACAACCACGAAAATGACCATGTGTCATTCAATTGAATTAATAGGATATCAAATCCAAGCGCATTGGCAAAATAACTGCACAGTGTAAATCACAAAGGATCAATCATCAAAAGTGTGTCAGCATTTTCCGATATTCTCACTGGTTATTTTTTAATTAATCTGTCAAGTTCGAGCAGCAAAGAATACGCAATGGGCATTGCATTGAAGATCGCCACGGGTAAAATATTATAAATGTCAAAAATCCCCGACACGCTTTCGATTCACAACATCTAAGGAATGTTCAGGCTAAATTTCACAGAAAACTGCCGAGTTTTGGTACCCTATTAATTCATTTGTTTGATTGAATGACGCACCGTCATTTTTGCTGTCACTTTTGCATTTTCTTTCGTGGAATTAAAAAAAATTGGCAATTCATATTTTTTTTCCCGAAATCTACATTTATTAAGCTTTCCAACGATAGATAGTTTGCCGTGCTTTCCTTTAAAATGGCGCGCATACGAATTTTTTCCCCGGAGGACACGGGAGGACACCGGCGAAGGTCCGGAGTAGATTGCCCCTAGAGACCAACTTTTACAAAACTGACGTGGGAAAGCGGATGCGAATCTGCCTACGATATTCCTGATGATAACAAGAAAAGCTCCGAGAACGGAACTGAGTTAACATCAGTACTATGTGCTATATTAAATTTAAATTTCTTAGTGCTCTTTGATAAAATTACATCAGTAGAACAACACGGCAATATACACATTTTACACAAACATTGTGTGGTGATAGAACACGGAAGTCATTATTCGTTGTTCGCTTTTTTGGTAAACCGACAATATGCATGAACATAACTTGAACCATTTTATGTAAAATATCATGAACAATCCTTCCTGGCTTAGAGAAACAGAAGTATAAGTTTCTTAGGTTTAAATAGATCTTTGACGATATGGTGAACGCACTGTACGCGAGAGCTTCGGCTCGTCAACAGTGTCATCTCAGGTCAGCCCCCGTTCACGCTAATGCGTTTTTAAAAGTCTCCGAGTTTGACTTGGCCGACGGCACCGAAAATTGTTTGTCCGCGCAATGTTCCACTAGCTTTTCTACCTGTCCACACTGATAGATTTCTTTTCGAGATGCAAAACGAAAACGTTTAGTGTAAACAGAGTCTCGGAGGCTTTCATGAGTCGAATGTCATCTCTTCAGCCTCTTTTCTCTTTGTTTCGGACACATTCTTACATTAAATAATGAGCTGTGATTTGAATTTAAAGCTTCGCGTTTCTGCAATCTTTTTACCTGAATGGGGTGATAAACTCCCAGGACCTTCTTTCGCGTAGCGTTATTATGTCTTGTTTCCTTCGGCAAAGAGTTACGCTGTCAAACTACACTGCTTGTGTTCTTATGTTTTCAAGGATTTCAGTTCTTCTTGTAGTTCTTCATTATACGGTCATGTATTCTCCACATATTGTGAACATTGAATGAGATGAGTTTTGAGTTATTAAGTGTTCTTTTTGATACAGAGAGGAATTAAAAAGATATTGCAAATTACAATGATCTACCGAGGGTACGTTTATAAAACTTTCCTGTTTGATCGTAAGAAGAAGTTTTTTTTTCCTGTGGCCGTCCTCTGGTGAACGAATATAACAACATATTGTTATAGTGGCTTTGGTCACCAAGGCTATTTATAGTTAGTGTTGTCTATTTTCTTTGTGAGCTGTACATTTGAAAATGGCAGTGAGAAACTCCGTATTCATTGAAGGATAAAATGTTAGGTAACTAACAAGGATGATATCTGGGTACTGAGAAACACACTGACAAAAATCAAGCTTAACGAGATTAGCTCTGTTGGCCCGCGAGAGAAAGTCAGGCGGTCTCGAATTAAGCTCAGTGCAATCTGTTTTAACATACTGTCCTGTGTTGACCTTTTTTGAAATTTGGCTTGATATAGTATTTTCTTGACTGATAACATTCTACAGTTTTACACCTTTTAAGCAAGACGTTTCAATGCTATAACTCATTCGCTTGAGACAATTTGATAAAGAAATGCTATGCCAAAGCCATGCAAAGCCCTTTTGAAAGAGAATGGATGTTAAACTGTGGGCACGTGTGGGTGAAGTGTTTTTTCGGTTTAAAATAATATTGGCCTTGGTCCTGAAAAAGCTTACGGTTACCGGAGGTTTTCTTCAACTGGTAACGTTTATCGAAAGACTATAGATATGGCGAATTCTGAAAGTCCACAAGAAATTCACTTTCTTTAGCACCTTCGGACGGTTTTGCAACTTTCTTTCCCTGTAACCAACTTCGTTAGCTTTATTTAACACGACAAGTCCATTCAAACTCTCATATTCTTATCGGTGTCACTTAATTTGTATTTCAGAGTATATTTTTAGATCTGGAAAGCGATATTTTTAGAAATAGCGAAAACGCCAACATCATTGTCAATGTTATGCAGTTGGCTGGTACATAGAAAAAGACGCAGTCGATGCCCGAAATATATTTGCTGCGACGCGTGTAAATACGTTTTTTTTTGTGTGGTCGGGTGTTTATTTATTTATGGGTCATTATTAAATATTGGAATTAACATATGAGGGACGGCAACGCGTGGAATAAAAACGCACTTGTGAATAGAATTCTGCTGGACCTTAACAAAAAACAATAACGATTTTCTGAACCTGTTAACTGAAGGGAACTCTGTGAGTTTAAGCGCTGCCTCGAGACTAGAGAAATGCCTTTGCATGATGATTGCCTGTAAGGAAGTGTGATCCACTGCCATGAAACCTGGCGAACAATATTTAGCCAGGGTGAAATCAACGTCACCAAGCTTATTTCAGGTGTTTTTCTAGTTTTGCATTGGAAGACAAAGTTCAATTAAAAGGTGAAAACTGACAGTTGTCCAAAATTGGCCATATTGACAGATGAGTTTCCTTTATTCTTAGACGAATCTTACAATTGTATATTCTTACTTTTATTTGTAGAGGGATAGTCAGCTCCAATATCAGTGATCTCATGCATTCGTATTTTTTGCCTGCAAATGAAAAGACAACTTGAAATAAAGGAACAGTTTAAAAGAACCTTATCACAAACACACTCGTTGAGTATCTGCTAATAAGGGGGGCACACGTAGCGCAAAACGACTTGCATGCTAAACTGTCTCGTTTTGACCTTTTTATCTTTCAATTGCTTTTTATTGTTTTTGTAATTTGCAAAGCTGATATCACTTGAGATGAAAAATCCTTGATTAATTCAAACGTATTCTAAGCTAATGATCATTACCGAATTGGCCACAACCATTACATAAAACCATACTGTTCCTATAAGTGTATTCTATTGGCTCAATTTATGACAGTGTGTGATGTTCGTTTTTGCTTTAAACAGTCGTCATAGTCAAGCCCATCAACAGTGGTTGCCACTCTTAGCCACCAAATCCCATCAACGTAATCTATATCACTTTCCAAAAATAACAAAACTGAAAATTTAACAATTCAAATCTTGACTTGTTCTTCGCAAACAAGCCCCACTAGCTCCTCTTCTTGTACATTAAAAAATGTGGTATTTTACTCTGGCGCAAAATAATGTAGCTTTTACATCTTCTAGACTCGAGACTAGATTAGTGTCTTTACAGTCGAAGGTGTGCTGTGATGTGTCAAGCGAAAAACAGTTTTCCGTTAATAAAAAAATAAATAATAAATATCACCAAAGAAGGTTTATTTTATAGAATCCCGACATCAAGATACCGTGATTCACAATGAAGCTTACAATTTTGTGACAACTGAGGAGATTTGTTCGTTCTAGCTTGCGTGGACGGACAAGTCTCGGCTTAATGGTTGGAGGGGCGTGTACGGATGTCGTTATCAAGACCGTTTGCTTGACATGTATATCTATGGGCACCGGCCAGGCTGTGTTAAGAGGATTCGGAACTACGCATAGATGTAGTTCATCACGCAATTGTTTTCCGATGGTCCCTCTCCCCAGAAAACGTTTTGGTAGATTTTGTCACAGTGCATTTTGCATGTTTCTTTATCTGCACTGCTCTCTCATTTAACTTATCTATAGAGAAGCATGTCTTATTTTGCCAACATTTCTTCATGATGAAATTGTATCTTCAATTTATACCACACCGCTTCATTTTTAGCAAGTCATAGAAAAAGGATGATTTTTTGTCACTCACGCAATCAAAATGGCTCCATTTCTCATTTTACAATAAAGTTTAAAAGATGAGTTGATCTGTTAAAAAGACCCACAGGAATTTTACGTGTCCCGCGGATGTAAGAATACAGCTACACATCAAGCTGTGAATTCAAAACCAATAGATTAATCCAACTTATAGAAATTGGACTAGAAGAGATACAAGCTGTATTAAGCGTTGTGTGCTGAGATGTAAGCACGTTTTATTGAATCAACTTCTGCGACGATAAATGGTTAATTCTACCTTTACTTTTTATAGTCATAAATTTATTTTCGCTTTAAATTGGTGAGTAAAAGGTAGTTATTTGGTTTTAGTTTTTTTCTTCAGAGCTTCGCTTTAGCTGAAAAATTCAACCTAACGCGAATTTGCCCTGGTTTGTAGTGGCATCGAAACAATGATAAGTGAAGCAATACGAGTTCTGACTCTCAAAGACATGATGCTTGATATTTATGGCTATATTTCAAGTTAACCCCAAAACTGATCCTGGAAGCCATTTAATAACCATTTAAAAGGACACTGGCTACAATACGGTTTCATCACCGAGTTAGATTAGGGCCTATGACGTCAGGAGGTGCTAATAAAAGAACGATCTGTAATTAATACTATCATTTGGCGAACCATCCTCGTTGGTTAACGTTTGCATTTACACTGGCGCAGATTACTTACAAAACCTCAAAGCTTTGTCTGGTAAGTTTACATTTATGTTTACATCAAAAAAACTAGTTTAGCATTAAAATCTCGCTGATTTAACTATTTATAAATTATTGTCTCGACTTACAGAAAAACTTACATTTGAGCATCTTTTTCTGCCACTCTCCTATTTTGTATCTTCCTATTTTTGAACTGATCTTATTGTAAATTTATTTCAGACTAGAAACCTGCACGCAAACATCCACTCAATCGTGCGAAAGTATTTATACAGATACCCCTACAGTACGATATTGATTGGTTTCGAGAGGAGATCCACTGAGGCCAAAAACACGCTCTAATACTTCGCCTAAAGAAACTTGGAAGAAAACGCCAAGACAGCATCTCCCGAGAAGAACATTGTATCCGAAAATATTCAAAATTCAAGCCTGGTCAGTGGAGGCTCATGCAATTGTTTCGGAACTCTTTGATCTGGGCATCTAGTCCCTAAAATAGCCGACTGTCTGTGGAAAAAACAATTTTTGTTTAGATACAATACAAGTTGGAAATGCTGTACGAACCATTGCATTTGACACTTCAAACAGTGTTGATTGTACAAGCTAGTTTGATTGTCGCATTCAACTTTGCAGTATGGTTTCTGTTCCTAAAACGTCGTAATCTGCGTAACAAGTCCAATTATTTCATCGCCTCCCTTTCCGCATCACACCTCTTCATTGGTCTGTTTGGAGTTCCTTGTTATGTGTCATCTCGGAGAAAGAACTCTGCTTTGATTGTATGTACTGAGGTATTTTACTACTTCCTATGTTCCTCGATTCTTAACATGTACCTAGTTACTTACGAACGATATTTATCCATCATGAAGCCACTTTTCTATCATCGCCGTATGAGCAGCAGTTTTATTACTACAGTGACATGTGCAGCATGGATTTTTCCTGCTATACCTATTACAGTTGACACACTTTTTAGGACAAAAATTAGAATCTACCGTTTCTCCTTGGGATACCTCGTTTATCACTGGATACAAACAGTAACGTTTTTAGCAATCTTTATTTTGCTTGCAAGTGTAAACATAGCAATGTTCCGCGTCGCCAAAAGGCAATTGCAGGCAATTCAAGCCGTACAACATGTCTTGAACTGCGAGATCCATCGGCGGCGATCAAGTGCGCACTCATCCAGGAGAGAAAAAAGAACAACGTTTTTCTTTGTTTATATAGTGACAACATTTCTGTTGTTTTGGCTTCCAAGGATTGGTTGCGACATCTACGAGCTTGTTCATCACAAACTCTTGGATCACTCTGACCTTGACGTTACGACATTGTGTATTGCTCTACTGAATCCAATCTTTGATCCACTTATCTACCTGTTTTTCAAAGCCGACTTCAAGAAAGCTATGCGAAAAATGTTTCGAAGAAGACATCAGCTTAGCGCCCGTGTGTCTCCTCGAAGAAATTTATCAGTGGTAAACCTGATACCAGCTCTATAATTGAACTAAAATATATCCGATCGATTACTGGACTTGAAATGGGTCTAGTAGAGACTGTCCCTGACTTCAATCACACTATTCCTATAAAACAATAGACCCTGGCTGGCTAGGTTTTTAAACGTCCCTTTGAAAATTCAAAAAAGGTTATCTTGTTTGTTAGCAGTGTGCAGAAACAAGCATTGTTTAATCTGTAGGAGGACAAGTTAATAAATAATAAATTTTAACGAGAAATCTACAATGATAAACCTGATTGTTTTATTTCCAAGGAAGCTTCAAGGACAATGATTGACGCAGTAAGCATGCCACTTTCAAATGACACCATGTAGTTGAAACCTTCTAGATGATCTCAAAAATCATCCTTTAAAATAAAGTAAAACTATTAAAACATCCTGTTATTCTAAAAATAAAACATACTAAAAAAGGAGTTGTTTTAAAAATAATTTTATTTTTCCGTGACGCCTTTGAACCTTATCAGTGCAAGTGCATGCCCAAAAGGAGTCAAAGAGCTTCGAACTTTACGGTACACTGCTTCATCGAGTGCAACGTTAAAAGCGGTCAATCATGTCCTTGTAAAACAAATGGACCTGTTCCTCTCTTAAGAGGTCTACGCGAGCTAAGTTAGGAAGTACATAGTTGCTTTTGAAGTTATTCCATGTGCAAGAGAAACCCATTGAAATGGCTTTAGCGAGCATCAAAATTGGCGAGTCTAAGTCTTGTCGTTGAATTGGGACAAAAATATCGTTCATTTTATCTGAACACGAAACATTCATAGGAGATAAAAATATTCCTCAACTGAAGCAAAAAAGATACAGAGCTTCACACTGAGACTCAATATTGACGGCAGAACGACTTTCAGTTGTTCAATAAACTAGCAAGCAAAAGAACCTAATGTGCGGTACATGTACAGAAGAACAACAAACTGGATTGAGGAAACAACGCTAACTTATTGTAGAATAGTCACTATTACTGATTTTTCGAATAAAATGCACCAATTACGAAATAAGAATTGCTAACAAAAAAAAAACCTTGAAAATTAGGCATCATTTTCTCATCTCGCCTCGTAAGAAAGATTAAACTTCAAAAATTATTTGGGTTTGTTTGGTCCAGATCAGTTATTTTTAAAAAGAATTAAAAATAATTCTTTGAATGAATAAACACGGAAAAGGGGATAACAAACCTTCATAAACGTAAGATTTCATTGCAATAGGCACTTGTTTTCCTGGGAAAGCAAAATGCACTCAATTTTCTCCTAGATATATAATCATTCGCAAGCAATTCAAAATCAATTCGAATAAGTTGATCCAATGAGAGATATGTATGTTCCTTCAGAATTTAAAGTTTCTGCAACTTTAATATGAAACATTTTTTGAACAGGTAAAAATGTCAGAATATTCAGTTTTGCATGTTCATTTCAGTTCTGGGGTAAATTTGCAATTTGTCGGTAACTTAGCAACATATTTTTCCCACCAAAAACTGTTAAAATAAAAACAAAACAAAACATGGGATTGCCTGGAAATAAAAAACTCTATCATCCTGCCAAGTTTCGTTGTTTTTTTTTTAATATAGTAAACTGAGCAGTCTGAAGATGTCCTCTGTCTGATGTAGCTGACAACACCAACAAGTCCTGTATGGGAGGACTTGAGCCCAAGATGAAAAATTGTTTTATGGAAAAAAAATTGTTTTATAGTTTTCATATATTCACTTTCATTTGTTGCACCACCTAGGGCATCACTACAAATTCGCAAATGACCAGCTCCCAGTTGGCTTGATAGCTCAAGTGGTTAGAGCGCCGCTGCACCGGTATCGCAGAGGTCATGGGTTCGAATCCCGTTCAAGCCTGAAGTTTTTTAAGTTGTTATTTTATCAACTGCTTAAGTTGCTGTCCTTAGCTGTGTGGGTCATCATCGTTTATTTATTCGTGTTGCTGGAGATCAACGTTATTCGATATTTTTTGCAGCATGGAGATTTCAGAGGGGGAGGGAGGAGGGCAGTTACACATCCTGTTTGCTTTACAGGTCGCAGAGACATTGAGTCTTATTGAACATAGCTCAGGCTTGTTTCAAAAATTAACAAAGGCGATGATGATGATAATGATGATGATGATGATGATGATGATGATGGTGACTGTGATCATGATGAAGACCATGGTAATGATTAAAATGCTTGAGTGATTACCGTTGGCCACATGGAGACACTAAGGTTGCTAAGAACAAAGAAAATGGCATCTCAACAGAATGCTAATAAATAGCAGATAAACGAACGATAATAACTTCCGATGTTTCCTTCAATGTAATCCAAAATGGCCGTACAAAGAAGTGCCACGATCCAGTTACAGCTAGATTAGTGATTATATATAAAAGTGTTATAACGTCGTTTAGTCTTCGCTAGATCAAGACAATCAAGAAACCGTTGGTCAAAATCAAAAGGGATTTTTTGAACAAAGAGCTTTCTTCGGTTATTCCTCCCAAAGATCCAAGCTATGTCTGGAAAGTCAACAACACAAACCATTCGTACCCAATTCCCATGGCACTCAACTCTCCGCTCTTCTGAATTCCAATGAATTGCGCGCATTATCCATTCTGATTGGTTTCCCTGGTAACCACCTGGCACTCCCTTAATTTGCTGAAGAGAGGACAAAAATGATTCTTCTGGAGCGAGAGTGTCACTTAGCCAACTGAACAGTCTATGTGGCAAGAAATCCTTTTGAACGTACTCACAGAAAGTTCTAGTCAAAGCAGCAAAAGTAGAGCCTTTGAATATGGAAATATTTCCCGGAGGAGGCATCAGTTTGAGTCCTTTGCTATAACAAGAATAAGCAGTGTGTTCGAAACCGTTGAAACTTTTCACACATTCGTAAGAATACTTAAGTCGCTTTATCTTTTCATTTTTGCGCATTTGGAAACTCTCGATAACGTTACTTCCTTGTAAACCTTTAAGCGCTGTGACGATTTCTCTGTTATCATACAAAGGATAATCTTGTCCAACCAGATTAATCAGGTATTTCCACTGTATTTTGCTCTGTAACAGATCTTCCATGCAGTTGAGTTGAGCTTGAAGAATAGAAACGTGATAGTAAATAACGTTAACCGCTCGTCGCGTAACGAAAACATTTGGAAGGCATCTAGTCAACTTTATAACAGCGCGGCGAAACATTTCGGAAGATTTTGTATCAATGTGAATACAGTAAGCGTTATGAGGCATGTATATAGCTGGTAACAGCCTTTCAAGAAGGGCAGCTCCCTTGTATACTTGAATGGTGTATGCTATGGGAAAATTCTTTTCATCTGAAGTAGGATTGCGCACTTTAAAGGTATGTTTCAGAACGGTTGAACAGTTACGTTCACTGAAATCATCGCGAATCTCTTGGTCGCTTCGTGGTGCTTTCCTTTCATAACGCGAAGTGATGGCCTTGTGGAATAACTTGTACAACATGGGAGCTTTTTCTTCTCGAAGAGAATTTGACATCAGCTGTTCACAGTCTGCCCATGATTCAATCTGAAAAATAAAAACCGGAGCCGGAAAAATCTAGCGAGGCGATTCAAATTAAATTTAACAGTAGTCCCGACAAAAAGCAACAGTGCTTATAAACTGACTACAGGAAAAACGAAGATCATCACTTACTGGATTTATGCTACTATAAGCCGCCTTGGAAATTGAAAAATCCGAGGTAGGGGAGATAAAAAGGGATACATAAGTATACTCAGAATAACGTGATGTACCTTTCTAAAGAAAAGTCTTAAACTTTGTTGGGTAAAAAAAATCATTATTTCTGCTCAGACATGGTTTGCTTTACCTGTTACCAGTGTGAATATGGCTTGAAACTGCAGACAGAATACTGAAATACAACACGCTGAAAGTTATATTCCTACTAAGAGTCAATGCGAAGACGAGCCAACCCCACTTGCAATCCTTATTAGAATCCATTTGTCCTGAGATAACCAACCTTATAGTTGGCTCTATCGTGTGGTTTACATTCGCGGTCCGTTGGATTTGGGCTGACATGAACATGCTTAGTTTCTAACTTGACTCTTATCTTTATCTAAAATGCTATCCATCGCTGAAACAATGTCGTTGTCTTTGGTGGTGACTACACTAACAGATGACATACAATTAATCAACCAGGACTGGAAGAAATTTACCTTGCTTGGTTCAAGTTCATCAGGAAACAGTTCCAAACACCTGTATGAAATCCACATTAACACCAGGCACGTCAGCAATATGGCCACTGGGTTTGCCAGAACAGAGCACCGACATTTAGAGTACATAGTGCACTTTAGTATCGTTTACCGCTGGTGTCAGGTTTATCCACACCGGGTAACGTAGGGGTTTCTGTAAAGTACAATTATTCTTAGTTAAAGAATAAAACACCACTTCTCATTATTCATAACTCACGTATATGACTGCATACAAGGACAGCACCAAGGACAAATATAAGTTGAGCGGATTTAATGCGTAGTTCTAACTTTAATAGCTTAGTACTCTGATAATAAACATGTCTATGTAATGTAGTCGTGTTTAGATTTTTTGTGAAGAATTTCTGTTATTTTGCGAAAAAAAAAGCAATCACCATCAGCAATCAGCTCTTTCAAATCTTTTTCTGCCTCTTTTGAAAACTTGAAAGGTTTTTGTTTAAGATGCAGGTCAGCGGGTAGTTTGTTCCAAAGTCTGATTTCATAACGATTTTTGTTTTCCCCAAGTATCATGCTAATTTAGCAGTCTAAGCAATTGTCGCAATTGGCTGATTTGTTAAAAGAAATTCTCTTTACCCAGCTCTTACACACGATTCGCAGTAACTATCGAATCAGTTGACGTAAATTACGCATCCTTCATCACTACTTCGTGGACAATCCCCGTGGCGTATAGTGCTACTACGCGAATCTGACAATTTATCTTATGAGCGATAAAGATAATCGACTGTTCACTGATAGAATGTTCGACATTGCTTACATGACACAAAGAATATTAAATCCATTGCTATACGTTGAATGTATTAACTTACATTTTCTGATGTTGAGAATCTCAGGGTGAAAAAGATTTACCACGGTTGTGGTATTGTGTGGATATAGATTTTCTTAACTTCTCCTCCTCCGACACTACATACCACACTCTGACACCGCACACCAGACAACTACAATGCTCTTCAAATATCGCCGTTTTAGGGACGGATTTAACCGGAAAGCGTGTCGGTCATTTATGAGACTTTCATTGAAAAGTTCCAAAGAACAGGTAACTTAATAAAACATTTTAACTCAACAGGTGCCCTTCAAAAAACCCCAGAAAAAATATTATTTGATTGCCTGGAAGTCGTTGGAACTTAATTCCACTGAAACACATCGAGTTAAGAGTTTGACAAATTGCTACAGATTTAAAAAATCCGGTATCCAGCTGAGTAAAATAAGTGCTTGTCGAGGGATTTGTCAGAATTCCTTAAATGGGAAGTTCAGAGCCACCTGAACGCGATATTTCGTGCATAGGCAACTTTATCAGACGTTACGTTGAAATATGTGTTTAGCAGTGATGTCTTAAGGCTTTCAGTTAATTGTTTCTCCGGAATACATCCAATAGAGCGAACCCTTAGGTTTTGATTCACTAGGCACTTCACCAAAAACCATAGATTTACGTTTGCAAGTTGTGAAAACTTGCACAGTATTTCACTGGCAACAAGGCACTATTTAGAAAACAGGAAACTGTTTCGGGCAAAAACACGTCCTGCGAGAGACTCTAGCTTTATGCCTGATGTGAAAGAAATATACATAGAAGCGGTGACAGGAAAATTAGGAAAACAACGTATCTAGATTAAAAGCAGTTCTGTAAATCTACAAGGTGTAAGAGCGCGGGCTACAATTTTAGTGAACAAAGGCGAATTCACTTAAAAACAACAGCCACCTATACGGTCATGTGAGTTCTTTGTTTGTTTCCCGCTCACCTGTAGCCTTTCAGTAAAAAAAAAAAAATTTCATTGGATAAAAAAATATTTCGATTCGGTAAAAATATATTTCCATTCAGAAAATATATTTTTTCATTCCAAAAAAGTTACACTACAATTCGATAAAATTATGTAAAGTTACATATATTTCGAATTGATAAATCATAATTTCAATCTAAAAAATATCTTCATTCCAAAAAAATTATTTCCATTAAAAAAAAAATCTTTCAATAAAATCACATGGTAAAGTTAGGCCTGGTCGCATAGCCATTTCACGTGGGTCGAGTTTGCTGTTCGTCGAAGTTTTGTTTCCCTTTTCTGTTTGGTCTTTTTCGAGTTCGCTTATTACAAACACAAAAATGGATCTGAACCGCTCAATAATTCGTTTGGAGGTGAGGCAAGCGCTTGAGGAGTACTTGCAGTCGAAGGAGTAAAAGCGAAACCAAGGGACCCCTCCCACAAGACAGCATGAAACCGCGTACAGTCTCTGAAGGACTCGCTGAAGTTTATACCTCCATAGCTACGAACATAGAGAAATTGAAAAGTGTGATTGAGAGATTGAAGGCACATATCAAGGACGGCACTTCTCCTAAGACGTTGCAATACAATATGCGTGCAAATATCGCGCCAGGCGAACAATTTAAGAAAGAGCGAGGCTCTATAAGAAAGAATGCTGAGCAAGGATTCATTCGCTCTCTGGCCAAATTTCATCATAGACGTATTTGAAAGTCTCGAAACAGAAAAAAAAGACAGAGAGTGGTTGAGCAGACCACGACTCGGGAGAGACGTTAGAAACAGAGACAACGCTCCATCGGCGACCAGAAACGGAGATGTCATCACTAATACAGGTGTACATAAGTTAGCCTCAAGTCAGCCTCTGACCTCAAGTATCCAAGATAAGATCAATCAGTCGACTATCCTGCGACGTCTCCTATATGGTTTGCATTCAACTGGATTTAACCAGTTTAACCGTCAGTTGGTTTAAAGCCTTTCTTAGAGGAAGTAAAAATACAGCTCGCAGAAATTACACCACACAAGCCTGAAAACAATCTGCCATATGTGAGTGCCAAGCCAAGCGCTCAAAGAACTCATTTAAAACAGGAAAATTATTCTAAGGGCACTTCCACCGTCGCTATGAACAGAAGAGATAAAATAGAAGAGAGCCAGAAACAGCTAGTCAAATGGTTTGAACAAACTCTAGAACCTCCTCGAATTCCAGTCTTTTCCACTCTCACGAAAATGCACAAACTGACGCTTTCTTACAGAGATCGTCCATTGGGAAACAGTACCTACAAATCACGGGACTGCAATGGCACAACAATGGCCGTAGCCTTTGCCGATATTTACATGGCAGTAGTCGGACAAAATATTCTTGAGGATGTGTTTTCCGCCTTGTGGGGTATTAGCAAGGAAGAAATAAACCATTTCATTGAGCTAGTTAATTCTTAAGACCTTATAATCAAGTTCACGGCTGAAATAGCGGAAAAAGAAACAACATTCTTGGACACAGCAGTCTATAAGGGCGAGAGATTCGATAAATAATCGATTCTCGACTTACGCACACATCATAATTCTACTGAAACATTTCAGTACACAAACTTCAACAGCTGCCACCCGCCACACGTCATAAAAGGTTTCGTTAAAAGGGAAGCTCTAAGACTTGTAAGGACAAACTCCTCAAGGATGACATTTGAGGAGAGTATTAGAAATTTCAAAAAACGCCTTGTCTTGAGGGGCTACCCTAAGGGTCTGATAGAGAAAACCCTCTCAGAAGTGAACTTTAAAGGAAGAAAAGCAACACTAACACAGAAACAGAAAGCACGCAAGAAAATTTTGCCCTTTGTCACCCAATATCAACCGTCTGTGCCATGTTTGAAAAAGATACTTCTGAGCAAATGGCATTTAATAGAAAACCAAACGTTACTTAGAGAGATATTCAAGGGAGGTTCCTTGATCCCATACAAGAAAGGAAGATCGCTTAAAGATATGCTTGTTCGAGCTAAACTCTAAAGTCCTCTAACAATACAATGGTCACACAGCAGGAGTCGCGCAAGTTTGTCAACCCCATTTTACTCAATTGCAGACGTCAAGTAGATGAAGAAGAGCTGAAATAAAGTCTTCACCGGTCGCCATGTTTGGGCCAGGCGACCAGGCCTAACTTAACCACGTGATTTGTCGCATAATGTTTTTATGAAATGAAAATGTTTATTTTTTATGGAAGGGAAATCTTTTTTGGAATGAACTTATGATTTATCAATTCGAAATAGATGTAGCTTAACATAGTTTTTATTGAATAGAAGTGTAACTTTTTTTAAAAGAAAAAAAAATAAATGTACCAAATGGAAGTATTTTAATATCGATTGAACGTATATGTTATCGAATGAAAATACATTTAAATCGAATTTTGCTACGTTTTGGCAACCATAGAGGAATGCGGGCGCATACGGTGGCCAGAAATCCAGCCTACAACCTTAAAATGGTATGAGCCTAAGACAGGTTTTAAGCTATTTTTGAAAGTGACAAAATTTGACATATTCCTCGTGAGTGAAAATTCTGTGTTACAGATGTTCGTTTTTTTCTCAGTCCATGTCTTTTCTCGTCTCACCCGTTCTCGACGCTTGAAATATTATGATCGTTTCAACGGCTCCATCTAGCAATCAGCTAGTGGACTTAAACGATGGAACGGAACGACAAGCGATTTACATATACTGCTGCCTGCTGCTCCAAAGTGTGCCAGCGTTTACTCATACAGTCAAAATTTGCTCTTAGAAAATTCAGAAGGTGCTCAAGACGATTTTGCTTAACGACGTAAGTTTGCTTCTGTAAAAAATTTTCATGTGCGCGCAAAGGGACCATGCAAAGGGGCCGACGAAATCCGTTAAGCAACGACTGATGTCTCTGCCACAATGTTTCCTTGTTTGCGCAGGCCTTACGTGTGTTTTATGTTTGCTTTATCTAATTCGTAAGTGCTGGGCGTAAGTGCTGGGTGTTAAAGCGTTAAGAATACTCTAAGGGAAAATTTAATATGGTGTTATAGTAAGGCATAAAGAGATGATGGCGAATTAAGGTTGATGACTTTAACATCGCTCGATGTTGCTTGGATTATTGTCTCAAAAAGATTCCGCGGCTTCGTACTGACAAACTGAAGATCTCAAGGCCACTTCATGTCACTAACCAGCTCAATTGTCAAATGATACATGGGAAATCTTCCACTTCACGTTTGTATGGTTCTGTGAATGAGATTTGTAAGGGAAATAAGTTTATCATTGAACATAGGATGTTTTTTTTTTAATTATGAAGGAAAAACGCAAACAAAATGACAGCTCTGAAACATTTAGGTAGCAAGATAATATTGATTAATCTGCATAAGATTAACATTATCAGTTTTAGTTTAGGTAAAGCTTAATTACATAACAGGAAGGAAAGGAAGTTTTACTAAACGCAATAAATTACCTGGTGAAGAAATGACGATGACCCTCGGTTAAATGTAACAACTTAAGCAGTTAATAAAGAAAGAACAACCTGAAAAAAAAAATTCAGGTTTGAACAGGATTCGAACCCATGACATCTGAGATACCGGTAAACCAGTAAGCTATCAAGAAAATGTCATTTGTGAATTCGTAGTAATCCCGTAGGTGATGAAACAAATGAGAGTGAATAAATGAAACAATCACATATATGTGAACTGCGGACGAAATAAACAAAATTATGATGACTGCGAGGGCCAGTCATCATCATTTTTTTATTTCATCCTCAGTCCACATATGTGATTATTTCATGCATCCCCACTCAAATAACCTAGTGTTAATAAAAAAAGGACGCTTCTGGAGCGATTAGCGATGGGCAATTTTCTTTATACATTTTCCGTTAATGAGAATGTTATATATCATTCTTTCAATTATTATTTCTCATAATGTATGCTTATCGAGAGATAAAAAGACTGGAACAGATTCTGAAGAGTAAATTCTTATTTAAGGAAAATGATGAATGTGAATATCGTGTTTCACTCAAAGCATCATTATTCTCCAGCAGGTGAAATATTTGATGAACTCAGAAATGAGTTTCTTTTAATATCTTTTTATAATTAGTCAGCTTTGGTGGCACTTAATATTTTTTTTTTCAGTCGTTCCTTAAATGAAACAAAGTAATACAATCAATTCTAATATGTTATTCATATATTCACATTGAATATATCGCAAATAATTTGACAAACGTATAATCCTTGGTGTATTTTAATTAAAACTTAGAGTGCACACGGCTCTTTTTTATCACCATGTGATTCACCTGCTCCTTGAACGACGGCATGCAGAAAGCAGAAAAAGGACGAAAACATCTTTAAACTGGCAACATTATGTTGAAGCTTGTAAAAATATTAGTTTTGCTCATGGAGAGAGGTAAATCGTATGGTTTGCATGACTCAGCTATTTCAAACTTCAACAAATTAGTGAGACATGTTATACGCCGCTAAACTAATGTGCCGTTTCCTCCAAAGCGAAAACGATTCAACGACTCACAATCATCAGTGATGCGATAAAATATCAGAGATACTTTAGCTGATGTACATTTTTAAGCAGCAGAAGAAATGAAATGAAAAACAGAAATGTTATGAAGCTTCTTTCGTGGGGCCTATTGATCTGTTAAATTATTGTTTGTATTTAACCAGTCCATTTTTTCCACACTCTATCGGTAGTTCTACGGAAAGAGGTTTTTACAGGAGGATAAGCGCGGGTCCAGAACAAACAACCGCCTGTTTAGTCAACGGAACTGCGATCAATAAACAGCCATTTAAGTATAATAGTGAACACAGAGCTTTTACGTAGTGGCAGGTTGGTCGAGTGGTTAGAGCGATTCCCTGGCATTCGGACGGCTGAATTTCAAATCCAAAAGGGAGCACAGTTTTTGGAATTCTTTTCCTTTCTTTTCTTTCTTTTTTTATTGGTAATTACTTTTAAAAATAAACAAGTTCCAGCAATAAAAGAGAGGCTTCGCTTTTAGGCTTGGCTAAATCTTTATATTATGACCAGGTTTAGAAATGTATGGTCGAGTTCTGGAAAGCTATGGTTGAATTCAGTGCTTAAGAAAACCTTCAGTTTTCGCTAGCGAGTTTTCATTTTCTCGCTATCAAGTTTATATTTTCTCGCTAGTGAACTCGCTAGCTAGCGAGTTTTCAATTTCTCGCTAGCGAGTGTTCATTTTCTCGCTAGCAAACTCGCTAGCTAGTTTTCATTTTCTCGCATTTAGTTTGTTGGGGCCTTGACAAAATCTGGATCGGACCGATTCGGGTCGGACTGAAAAAATCAAGATCGGATGGTATTGGATCAACGAAACCTGGATTGGATCACTAAAAGTAGGGTTGTCTTAAATTCACGCCAAAAATTGTCACGTGGTAACCTAGTTCAAGATGACGGAAATAGAAGATAGTAGATTGTAACAGCACACTTCTTCCTGTTATGAAAGCCCCCCTGTTGGTACCACGATTTGAAATCATAAACCTTGCTACATCAACATTCTCCACTCCACAGTCACCTCTTACTTGGAAGGCCATATTTCCTTAGTCCCTCCTGAAAATATTGTAGGGCACTGACTGCAATGTTATTGGTAGCACGATTCAGGTGAGTTACTGTCCTACTGTAGCCATCAATGAAACCGTGAAAAACAAAACTCCACCCAAGTTATGATTATATTAGTATCAATGTATCACAGAGAATTTTCGGCACGCACATTGTATTAATTCGCCTTCGAATTGCACGGCTCTTGCGAGTTGCTCTACCCATACAAGATCTATAGCTTTTAGGCTTTCTCTTATCGTCCAACGCTGAATTCGTAGGCCGCTGCCTCTCAAACTCCCGCGGAGTGTCTCTGCCATAATTGATTTTAGCAGTTCATCCAGTTCAGGGTTTGATAGGTCAGAAAATCTGCCATCAATATCAAATTCCTGAACGCGGCTGCACAAAGTTCTCTCACTGAAAACTCAGACTGGTGGCAATTTTTGCCCAGGTAAGGCCAGTCTCGCGAAGATTCACAAGCTGCTCTTTAGTCATCGCAAACTTGGCCAGATCTCTGCTCAAGAGATGACTACTCGATATCCATCTGATCGGATATCCCTCCAGCTTTCTATACGCTAATTCATAAAGCGAGAGTGAGGAGGTCGTTTCGATGCTCAGTACAGTTGACTCACGGTAATTCGAACCCTCGGTAACTCGAAGCTCGCACTAACTCGACCAAAGTTGGTTTTCCCTGGATTTGCTCCATACATTTACCGTAATCTTAACTTCAATAACTCGAACCTCGTTTGTCAATGTGTAACGAGACAAAACATATTTCAAAAAAACAAATATTTGTCTTTCACGTATTCTTTATGTAAAACAGAATTAAGTTTGAAACAATTTTCAAAACATTGAGCAGCACTGTAGTTTTAAAGTGTCTATTGTCCTTTGAGTCAATTCCTTTAGTTCCTGGTGTTTTGGTACACAAAACCTGTAAGTTCTTCCTATGAGATAACAGTAGGAATCCCATATCCCCGATAACTCGGACTCTCGATGACTCGAACCTCTTTTTAATGCCCTTGAAGGTTCGCGTTATCGGGAGTCAACTGTACTTTCACCCATTTCCAGCTGCCAAATCATCCCAAAGAAAATTGCAACATAATCTTCCCGTTTCCTTTCCAAGTATTCAGTCGCAATGTTTTCAGCACAAGAGACTAATTGCTATAAAATATCATCAAAACCAATAAAATAACTCCGAAGTTCTTTCGCAGCATCCCGGAGGCGGTACTCCCTTATATAAGCTTGATAGGTATGTGCGACGCCAAAGAGTATGGTTTTCGAGGCGTTTTAGTGTGAACTAGGGTATAGATTTTGACCATTTTCGTCTGAAATAGAGTGAGGTTTGTACAATATGGTCTGGAATTGTGTATAGTTTTTGAAGCTACTTTTTTTATTATTGACTTCTATTGAAAAGTGTGTTTTGATTAATGTCGGAAATTGGAAGCCCTTGTCAAATGTCTACACAAACCGTAGCAGTTCCCAAGCAGGTCTGAAAATAGGGTATCAAATTTTGGGTCAAGTCTGACATAGGGCAGGGAAAATTATCTTTTTTGATCTGAAGTAGCGTAAGGGTTTAAAAGGGTGGGCCGCATACCTCCACCCAAATTTCTGGGGAGTTACTCCCCCTGCCGAGGGCAGCATCGACGTCCACCATACTGGACACCCGTATAATAAGGTGTCCAATATTATATCATCCGTAGGACTACTCGATCCGTCCTGAAAAAAAAAAATCTAGAGAACGCGAGAACCAGGGCGTTTTGGTGGAAAACGTGTTGAAAACGGAAGACTCGCTTGCGAGAAATTGAAAACTCGTTAGGGAGAACTGAAGCTTTTCTGAAGCAACTCGAGTTCACTCTAGCAACTCGAGTTCAACTCTAACGAGTTTACTAGCGAGAAAATGAAAACTCGTTAGCGAGAAAATGGAAACTCGCTAGCGAAAACTGAAGCTTTTCAAAAGCAACTCAACCATAGTTTTCCAGAAATCGATCATACATTTCCAAAACTGACCATACAATTTTTTTTTAACTCGATGATATTGTAAGCCGTTTGGACCGGTATTTACAAGTCGATAGGCTTTTGGCAGTGACGGCTTCCCGTACGGGAGACTCGCACACGAAAAGTCATGTATTCGGTGGTTCGCGTCTTCCGAGTATCTGTGTTTTTGGCGACCTGAGTTTAAACTGAAAATATAGGCTATTACAATTGCGAGGTTGAAGAGTACTGGAGGACATGGAGGAACGAATGATTGTGAAAAAAGATTTTAGCGAAAGGTAATTCTTCCCTTTTCTGTAATTGCAATACAACAAATGTCAACTAGGATACAAAGAGATCTCCAGTTTGAATTGATCGCGCGTCTGCTGATATCTTGGCCTATGTGGTAGGCGTCGAAGAGGAAGGAAAAGGGGAGCAATTATCTTTCCATTTCCGTTCCGTGCTCGCATCTCACGCTTGCTAATTTACCCACTCCATCCCATTTTAGCGTCTGCTGGGTACTCATTAGATGGTTTGCAACGGGACCGCAGCGTGGTTCAAATACTCACAATGAGTGAAAATATTTGGCTCTACTAGACACCCAAGAGTCTTAATGAGTAAGAAGCTCTAGAGTACGTTAAACTTGCTAGCAAAGGGATATTTAACATGACTTATTCTCCCTGTTTAGCGGCTAACTACACCTGGTCTTTGTACCCAATTGCTGGACAAGCATTGTACGGCTACGAAGAGGCTACTAACAAGTCGTTCAGAAGTGAGAATATTCCAGATGGTGTGAAAAATCAAGTGGAAGATGGTATCAACGCCCTCTTTGTGCCGGCAGGAGTAGAAATTGACCTTGGCGACTTTGCTGGTACGTGCGTCAGCAACCCAACTCTGTGCAAAAACTTCACGGTGCCATTTCTCCTCAAAACCAGCGCTGATAAAGATCTCAAGGTGCTGGACTCGGGAGTGAAAGAAGGAGAAAAAGACGAATACGGCTGGTCATTTGAGATCGACAATTACGGCGACGCTGAAGCTATGGTTGCTGATTGGTACATTTTAGCCTACGGAGAGACACTGGTAGCAACTGATTCTTGGATTCTAATGGCTTTTACCTTTCATCGGGGCCGTTTCAATCGTGATATAGTTCCCTATCAGAATGGTTCTCACGGTATTTCACCTTTGAAAGGATCCAGTTCCTGGGAACAAGATAAGGACACGCGTCTGAAGCTAGGTTCAGCATCCAACACAAAAGGGTTCCTTATCAGCAATTTAAAGTTTATTGGGATGAAACTAAACGACAAACAAATTCAAGGGCATGGCAACAGCAGTTTTAATGAAGGTTTGATGTGGTTTGAACGCTTGATTTATATGTTAACCAGGATCTGAGCAGCTTCAGTTGCCTTTGATTTTGTTAGGGATGGCTCGATCATTCACCTAAGGGATCTGGGTGAGAAAAAAAAGGCCAAAACACGTATTTCGGGTAAAGAGTAATTCACTATAGTAGTTTTGACATAAAAGTGGCTTTGGTGTATACAATGAAAGACCTTGTCCGAGATCTCGAGCAAAAAGCTACCTAGCTAATAATTAATTCTAAGATAACCTACAGATAAGTTGTATTTCTAGTTGCAGTAAAATTCCACCCTAGTAAAACCACTGGCCATATTAGAGGAATTATAAAAGCTGATGGTACGAAATGAACGTGTCGGAAAACACCACATGCGTGGAGCGGAAATCTTGCATCCCACGGCGGGCCTGGTTCATAATTTAGAACTGCATTCGACTGTACATCCGATGCGTCCTACAAGGTCACTAATTGACACTTTTAAAAGTACTCTTCAGGGTCTTAACTGTCTGGTATTGTATTGTAGCAATGCAGATGCACAACGTCACAGTTGAGATTTTGAAAGCCCAAGTGGTAGGTGTGGCAGCCATCCCAGTACGCCGAGAGGGATATATTGGTATTGCTACTGACATAAAGTACGTATAGAAATAGGTGCATGGTTCATACGGGTACTTGTGTCCACTGGTGATTTTTTTTCCTTCGTAAGTTACAAGGAGACAGTATAATATGGGCTCCGTGAATACCGTGAATAAGAAACCGGACCGACCGTCAGTACCGGCAATACGTGACAAAACGTATTGCCGACAATAAAAAATAAAATGACAATTTTATTTGCACGACAGTATATTTTACATTATTGCAAAAGCTAGCATTTATAAAGGTAACACGAATGACCCTATCCTGGTTTCCCAAGGGTAGGGCTAGTATTCTAGTATTGAGATATAACTGTTAGATTACCCGTTAAAAAAACATGTCTGAGCAAAGGACCAAATCACAGTAAAACAGTAAAATACTATCTGTCTCAAAAGCCTATACTATCAGTAAAATACTATCTGTCTCAAAAGCCTAACTTCGTGCGGGTTGGCTATCCTTGTACGCGCAGGCCGGGTAAGCACAAACATTAATGTAAAAGAGGCGAGCATGAAGACAAATACTAAGAGTGGCTATTATCCGGTAATATAGCTTAAAGCCATCTACACACTTAATTAATACGTAATTTGATTTTTCTTTTGTTTTAAGTTATTCACAGTTATTTTGAATAAGTTATTTTGAATAAGGTGATTTGTTTTTATATGGGGTCGCTGCAACTCTTTCACAAATCGTCCTTATGGCCTTTTTTTTACATAATTGTCTGTAATAATTTTGCCAAATTGTAATAAATTAAAATTGGCAGCCGCGAGTAATATAACCTCTAAGAGTCATCATTTCTCTTAAAGGTACAACACAAAGAGCTTAACAGCCGAAACCTCGAAACACTTCAAGGCTGCCAATGGGCAACCGCTGACATTTGCTCCGGGGGAAATCTATAAGCACGTTAAAATTGACGTCATGAATGAGGATGACACCTTCGAAGGCAACAAAACCTTTCAAGTTATTTTCTCGAGTGACCAGAGATTTGTAATTCTGACAGGCCCCAGAGACGTCAATGTAACTGTAATGTACACCAAAGGTAAGAGGAACCATTTTCTAGCCACTGAACACTCAGTGACAACCTTTTTTCACGGTGGTTTTATTTTTACAACTTGTAGAAGAGTGATAGTAAAATTGTCTACCTAGAAGCATTTCTTCACAATTCATACTAACCTCAATCTCTATGTACGGTTAATTTTGATAAATTCACACACTAAAGGAAACAAATTTGTTGTAGTTAGGTAAGGAAACAGATAGATAGATATCTAAATGGACTAAAGCAAAAAAAAAATAAAAAAACCGTACAGAAGAGGAATCTTGTAACAAGTATCCGTTCCTGAAACACTGTTTGTTTCTTTTTTCTTAAGGTACTGTATACTCCAGAGGAACTACCACTGCAGGTAACCATCAATCTCACCATAAACTAGAAACTAATAAGGGACTTCCCCAGATCGAACGATACAATCTTTTTTTTTTTAATGCAAGGTATTACGCCATCGAAGGCGAATTAGTTTTTTTCGACCACAAACGTACGGCTCGAGCTCGAATCGGTGATTTTCAAAGCTCGCTAGCGTTTGTGTCCTTACTCTTGCCGAAGAGTTTTTTAGACCATTGAATTCCTCGTAACTTTCTTAATCGGCCGAAAAAATGCTTGGATATATTTAGTCTTGATGTTTGTTTGGCCAAACAAAAAAGTCTGGGTCTGGTAACCAACGAAAAAAATAGTATTCTATTACTAGACCGGGTCGTCACTTTGGTGGCGACTTCCGGGTAACTGTCAGCAAGTGAACAGTGCAGTATCTCATAATTTATTTTCTTCTCACCAACAGGTTACAAACATCACATTTTCCTTGTTTTCTTGGTTTGTTTTTCACTTCTCACCCAGTAGAAGGACAATAGAGGAGAGATAGTAAGTAAGTGACTCGACCTTACGAAAAAATGTTGCGGATTTATTGTCCTATGAGTTTGCAAATTATCCAAGGTCACTGTTGTATCATCTTAACTCGCTTACGTGTTTTTGTTTTCTTTGGTAGGTCTGTCTAACACAAGCGATGTCCTCTTGCTCACTGCTTGGACTATATTCACCTTTCGTCACCAAGAAGTCATTTTTGTACTGAAGAAGATGGATGTATACAGACTACAGATACATTTTTGTTTTCGGTATCTTACATTGTGGTTACAAAAAAAAAAAAAAAAAAAAAAAACACTCTTGATTTAGTGGACTTAGTGTGGACCATAAGTAGTAGTAACTAGTAGTAGGCCTTTCAGGCCGGGAATGAAGAGTTGCCTGAACTGTTTAGTAAACCATGATATTAAAAAAGTTTGTTACATTGTGAAAGTCTTCCTATTATTAGGTATCACAATATATCAATGATAACGAGGAGGCGTAGCGCAGGACAAGGACAAGATTAGCAAAATTAGCAAAGCCCTGGGAGTGGCATTGTGATCCTTGCCTTGATGAAGCCTTGGTTTGATCTGAAGTACCTCAAACCAAGCCAGCCTAACTGGCTACTGAGACAGTTTAAAACTCATCCTCTTTTAAGCGTATAGGATTCCTCTTGTGTACCAGCCTTACAAAGATATTTAGTTCTGATGGTAAGCTTTTCTAAAATGTTTTCACGATCACAGCAGAATGAAATCGAGTAGTAAATGAGCTCACAGCCAACTCTCACAATTCGATGCCGTTGCGTACGAGCTGATACAGTGCTGATAGACTGTTAGTAGGTGGTCAATTAGAACGCGTAGTTTATACTGATATCTAGGGGCTCTGTGTATAATGATAAACAATTATTCTACTAGTTGGCTATAATCACCTTATATTCAACAAGCTCCAGTGGAATAATTGTTGTATCAAATTCTAAACTTCAGTTATCATTGCTAAATTTTTTGCCATATTTTTGGACACCATGGCATCCAATTACCTTATAAGGTAAAAAGCAGCATTCCTCGTTGATAATCTGTGTGCGGTGAACCAATCACCAAGCTGAAAATTCAACGACTTTCCTTGTATTTAACATGTAATTTTTGTTCATTCCAACCCATTAGACACCAGTGACAGTTTTAATATCGTACCACTCTAATCTAAATGGTAACTTCAGTCGTTTGCCTTTTTTCTTCGTACAGTAGCCCGTTAGATGAGGGGAGAGAGATAAATGGGCAGTTGGAAGGAGCATGGCACGAGAAGAAATATTTTCTAGTGATAATTGATAAACAGTACTTTCACAGACAAAAACTTCAATTTTGTATTTCATCATATTAATATTGTTTAGAACAAGTGGACCTCTACTCAAAATAACTATTTCGGTGTCTTAAGGCCATCCCCCTTTTTCCGTTTAGCGTCGAATGCATTTCCTGATTTAGGGTCGGTCGGTCGGAAAAATGAGGAGGAGGCTGGAACTAGGAGGCCCGGTACCCCTGCATCATTGCCGTGGAGCCTGGAAACAACAAGACGTGGCATTCTCGTCCCCAGAGCCGCTTGGCCCTCTTAGCCACCGGCGACTGGGCACGAGGATCAAGTCGCCGGCTGCTAAGAGGGCCAAGCGGCTCTGGGGACGAGAATGCAAGATGTGGTTACAAAATCAACATGGCAGCAAAGGAAGTCGAGATCGATGTTGTGGTTAAGGTTGAAATTGGTATTTAGCGTTAAGAAATACCGTTAATAAAACTGTATTTGCAAAAACAATGTTTATTTTTCAGATTTAAGGTGAAAAAAGAGTTGATTAAGTCATCACCTTCCTCATAGCAGATTTTTTTTTGAAAGACGCGAAAATTTGGGTTGGTCGGAAGACAAAAGGAGAAAAAAAGGGGGGATGGCCTAAGTATAGTTCAATAGTTTTATTTCCTTCCCTAATTCATTGACTTGAAATATTTCCAATGTTTTTTTTACATGCCCTATCATGACTCGCATCATTTTCAACGATCATTCGATCAAACTATCTCCCTTTAAGTTACTAACACCGATAGCTTGCAGGAAACAAAGAGATACTGACGTAAGTTATTTCAGTATTGCTGTCAAAATACTCCGCATGGCTGGTCATTAATATTTCAAACGAGGCGTCAAAGAAAAGAAACCACCAGCATAAAAATTGCTTTTACTTAGTAACCTCTCCTATAATTGCAACTGTATATGTATAGGCAAATGACAATAAAGAACATACCATGATCATGGCTCGTTTGCTGCATCCCGTTAAACACAACGCACTTCATTCAACGAAAGATCAGACCCACTACGTAGGCACCTCATTTAAGTTCTTTTGAAAAGTTCTTTTTCCTCTCCTGAATTCACAGTCGTTCTACTGTTCTGTTCATAGAAATATTTGATGGATGGTCTGTTTTCATGCACACAAAAAATAACCGATGGATTTTAACACACACCTTGTTATTCTCCCACGCAACTCTTTTCATCCGAATGAAAACACGTCCCCAATCTCCTCTTGCCTTGCTAGAAGCAAAGTCCCCACATTTTCCCCGACATTTAAGGCACCATAAATCTAAGCCCGTACATTTCCTCTTCCATAGTCGTTTGTATTTGTTGCAAAGTTCCCACAAAGTCCCCAAATCCCCCACATATGGCCCGAGGACAGCCCCCCCCCCGCACTCGGGGAAGCCGATGACAGGTGTGTAAGTCGCTAAATCTTTTAGAAGGAAAATCGCTTTATTAAGTTCTGTAACTATGCATCACTCCGACAAACAATTTTCTGTGCCGTGTTTCTTTACAAGTGCTCAGTCCGATTATTGGATATTCATTCAGAGACTAGCGTATTTTAGCTCGCACAGGTTAAATTGCAGGCGGTAAGCTGTAACTAGTAATATCAAAATGATAACGTCTATTATGGCCTAGCATCGATTAACGAATGCAACGTGCAGTAATCGTTTTGTCCGATTCGATTGGACTTTGATCTGAGCATAATAAAACAGATCAAGATTATAAGATAGCGACACTCAAATGTACAGCTTTACTAGGGATTGAATTTCTATTAATTAAATAAATCCAATCGACGGGTACCAAGGAAGAGCCCAATCGACAATCAGAAGTCGACGCCACCTTTGGAGTGTGATGGAGAGTAAAACAATGGTCCTTATTATCGTTTTAACCTTCACAGGGGGAACATATGCAGGTACAGTTAATACGGCAGTTTTTATATCCTCGTATATCACGCGTACAGTTATGTCGTTCAAGTTTACTTGTCTTAAACCAAGACATAAATGGACGTAAAGAGCGATTATCTGAGTAGCTAAGGTGAAAAATTCACGTCTCCTCTGAAGTGCCTCCCCTAAGAATAAAACAGGAGTTGACATTCCCCTAGCTGTATTTTGTAATGATACAGTTCGTGGGGTAGAGTTGCCGTTGGGTGTATAATGAAGTAGGGGCGTCTGGGGGCATTCTCCCCCGGGAAAATTTGAATTTTCAGAACCTTAGAAACGCTATTTTTGGCCTTCTGGCACTGATGTTTACATTATTACAGAAGCTGTCACTACTAAACTTCAAGGCAATTTTTTTGGTGACCCCCCGTTTACACACCATATTTTTTTGGCTGGCCCCCCCTTTGAAGCCATATTTTTTGCATGGCCCCCCTCAAATCCCACCAGCGCCCCCTACCTCATGAAAAATGAACGGTCCCTAAAGTAAACGTAAAACTTTGGGTTGGCACTGATATTGTATTGCAGGTATTGGCGCCGGCATGTTGATGGACACAAACAAACTGAGTGTTGGCTTTCTAATTTGAACCTTTCGTTAGTCGATCCAGCAAAGTCTCCGACAGGCCACTGTCATTTGAATCTCTAAGCAGTCTGAAGATTAGGTGATTATGAAAAACCATAAAGGTTTTATCCTCTCATATAGTAGTACCAAGTATCGCGTGACTCATTTTAACTAGCCACATAAGTATTGGCATAACCATAAGGGACGGATTATTTTATTTTTGAGGCGGGGGGGGGAGGGGAGAATGGAGTTCATACTACAGTTTGACACCCGGTAACTCGAACCCTCGGTAACTCAAAGCTCGCGCTAAACTCGAATCGAAATTGATTTCCCCTTGGTGAGAATACAATAGAATACATGTGATAAGTGGTGTCAGCGGGAATCCTATCCTCGATAACTCGAACTCCTGGTAACTCGAACCTTTAACATTTGATTTACAAAATGACTACTGCAGGGACTGATCAAACAACGTGAAAAGACGTATGTTACAATATTTCGACTGGCCATTCTTTAGCACATTCTTTAGCTATTGGCCCTATAAGTGCTCGTGTCACGTGACTCCGTCTTGTAGATGCGGTAGACACGGGGATTCTCAGTTCCTTTCGATTGTTTTTGAGACGTCAATATAACGACGTGTTGACGCCTCAAAAGCGAGCCAGAGTTTGGTTGGAAATTTCGCGCCGTTTTTGTCGGGCTCCTTCCATTCAAAACAGAAATTCAATGTTTCTCGTCAAAAGGCTGCCAGAAATATAAATTACTTTGCCGTTTAAAAGATAAAGGAAAGCGATATTCAACTTTAGAGTCCATGTTATCAAAAAAGGTAAGGCGCGTTTTCATTTGTTTTTAACCCTTTTTAATTTTGTCGAGGTGTTGTTGTGTGCGCGCTAATCTCGCAATCATGTTTTTGAAAAAGTTTTGAACGAAAAGCGGAGTCGTCGAGTTTGCGTTATTTTACCTGTTTTGTCGACTTCTGGAACCTAACAAAACTACATAAAGATGCTACTTTGAATTTATTTTTGTGAAGCCCCGATTTATGGTAAGAAAAGTCCATATTTTGATAATTTTTCGGCAAAACAAAGATTTGCTAGAGCGAACTAAAAAAGGTTTACCTAAGTGCAAGAAACTGTTTGTTAGCCATTGTTTTCTTGTGTGCTATTGTTTAAAATGTGTTGTTTCCTTTACTGCATGTCATGCGTGGGTTTCATAGGTTTTTACACCGAGGTACCCGCATTAAATCCTAGGACAGAAGAACAAACAGTCCTCGAAGTAAAATCAATCTTTATGAAAAGCGCATAGTGCGGGGCTTGTGTTACTCATCATTTTCTGCCATGAACTGAATCAAGTGAACGTCATTAGAAGCCATAAAAGCATGTGCCAGCACTTCAACCACAGTCACGTGTCACATATGGTTTTCACCCTTTTAGCCCTAACAAATAACATTTCTTTTGACATCATCACTCCTTGTTTAAACGCTCAAGTGATGAGATTAACGAAAGTGATCACCAAGGAGAAGATGTGTTGATATTAAGACAAATTCTCCTTTCTAGATCCATAAGAAAATGTATAGAGAACAGTAAGGAGAATATGCATTTTCGTATCTACGATATCTACGACGCGCATAGTGCGGGGCTTGTGTTACTCATCATTTTCTGCCATGAACTGAATCAAGTGAACGTCATTAGAAGCCATAAAAGCATGTGCCAGCACTTCAACCACAGTCACGTGTCACATATGGTTTTCACCCTTTTAGCCCTAACAAATAACATTTCTTTTGACATCATCACTCCTTGTTTAAACGCTCAAGTGATGAGATTAACGAAAGTGATCACCAAGGAGAAGATGTGTTGATATTAAGACAAATTCTCCTTTCTAGATCCATAAGAAAATGTATAGAGAACAGTAAGGAGAATATGCATTTTCGTATCTACGATTTCAGCAAAGGGTATTCTTCTCTACTATTCTCTTCTCTTCTCTTCTCTTCTCTTCTATTCTTCTATTCTTATTTTCTCTCAGGATACGAGGAGTTCTTCAGGTTGAATTGATCGTGGTTCTGAACCATTGCTAAGGAAATTTGGTAACCTATCGATGCGAGAAAATTTGGCTCTGACGTCTGCGTACCCCCGTACGTCCGTATCCCCGTACCCCCGTACGTCCGTCCGTACAGACTCTGAGTGAGGGTAGAGTAAGGCACCCCAACCGGGGGAGGAGAATGTCATCTTTTCTTGGCGGGAAATCGCACGGTGCTTTTGGGCAACCAGTGCAGCAAAACGATTGTTCGACCGGCATCGGTGAAGTTTGAAACTTGAGAAAAAATATTTCTATAAATGGAAGGAAATGTTCAAAAGAATTCTCAGTTGTCTTTTTGGTGGAAGGCAATAAGTTCAAGTTACGAAATTTGCCTTTGGGAGCTTCATCTTTGTTGTCGGATTTGCTGCGAACTCGGTCAGCACAACGCTTGAGTTAGCATTTCGCAGACGTCAAGACGCCAAATAAAGCACAGTTAGTGTCTTCTGGTTTTTTCTGTCTACAACAATGTTTTTTGCGGCGGTCCGAACACATTTTCCTAGGAAAAACACCAGCATATTTAGGTCTATAGGTATCTTGTCACGGAAAAAGAAATAAGTAGTAAAATTAAGTTGAAAAATGTGTGTCAGCAGCCTGCGCTGCCGGTGAGTCGAGTTGCTTTTCTTTCTTTTTTTCTTTTTAATTTAACGACTTGAACGAGAATATTTTCACAGATTAGTAAATACGTGCGTCGAAAGGAAAGGACAGTGGGGGTGGGGGGGGGGGGGTGCAAGCGTCTTTCTCTTTCTGTTCAGCACTCTCATCTCGTGCCAGTTAATTTCCCCGCTCCGTCCCACTTTAGTGCCTGCTAGGTACTCATTAGATGGTTTGGTGTTTCTTTTTTGACGGGATCGTAGCTTGGGTTACAATAAGCACAATGAGTGAAAATATTTGGGTCTAATAGACACCCAAGAGTCTTAATGAGTAACAAATGCTAGCAAAGGGGGAATTTCAACATGAATCATTCTTCCTGTTTAGGAGCTAACTACACCTGGTTTTTATACCCAATTGCTGGGCAAGCATTGTACGGCTTCGAAAAGGCTTCTAACAAGTCGTTCAGAAGTGAAAATATTCCAGATGGTGTGAAAAGTCAAGCGGAAGATGGCATCAACGCCCTCTTTGTGCCAGCAGGAGTAGAAATTGACCTTGGCGACTTTGCTGGTACGTGCGTCAGCGACCCAACCCTGTGCAAAAACTTCACGGTGTCATTTCTCCTCAAAACCAGCGCTGATAAAGATCTCAAGGTACTGGACTCGGGAGTGAAAGACGGAGAAAGAGACGAATACGGCTGGTCATTTGAGATCGACAAATATGGTGACGCTGAAGCTATGGTTGCTGATAGGTACATTGTGGACCATGGAGGGACACTAGCAGCAACGGATGCTTGGATTCTAATGGCTTTTACCTTTTACCAGGGCCGTAATAATCCTGATATAGTTCTTTATCATAATGGTTCTCACGGTATTCTATATTCTTCGGGATCCAGTTCCTCGTAACAAGATAGGAACACGCGTCTGAAGCTAGGATCAGCACCCAACACAAAAGGATTCTTTATCAGCAATTTAAAGTTTATTGGAATGAAACTAAACGACAAACAAATTCAAGAGCATGGCAACAGCAGTTTTATTGAAGGTATGATGTGGTTGAATGCTTGATTTATATGTTAACCAGGATCTGAGCAGCTTTAGTTGCCTTTGATTTTGTTAGGGATGGCTCGATCATTTACCTAAGGGATCTGGGTGAGACCAAATGCCAAATCACCTATTTTGGATAATGAATAATTCATTTTAGTAGTTATGACATAAAAATGGCTTTGATGTGTACAACGAAAGACCTTATCTCAATAAAAAGGGCTATAAATTACAAAAAAAGTAAAAGCCAAGCCGGGTTTGGGATTTAATACAGCGTTTATTAATAACAAAGTAATAAACTTAATATACAACTTCCAGGTAGGTATAGAGCACAAAGTTTCTAAGATAACAATACAAAGATAAAAACAACTACTCAACGCAAACAAGACAACAGATTAAAACCAAAATCATGAAAATAAAGGGAGAGACATAAACACAAAGGGCTGTCTAATGAAATGTAAAATAAACAAGAACGGCTGGGTGGGAAAATAAAAGGGAAGGGGAAGTAAAACCTGCCTGTGTAAGATCACGAGTGAAATGCTACCTAGCTAATAATGAGTTCTAAGATAACCTAAAGGTAAGTTGTATTCCTAGCTGCAGTAAAATTCCACCCTAGTAAAACCACTGGCCTTATAAGAGGACTATACCTTCTGATGTTACGAAATATACGTGCCTTAAAAAACGACATGCATGCAGTGGAAATCCTGCACCCTACTCCGGGGCCTGGTTCATAATTTAGAACTGCACCAGACACGGTTGTTTACCGTTCACATGGGCAAACTGGTGGGATCAGGGTTTGAACAAATGGTAAACAGAATTGAGGACTGGTAAATTCCGTTCGGGATTCGCGTTTACCATTTGCACAAATCATTCCCATTTACCGAAATATGACCAGGAAAACCTGAAACTGGTATCAAAGATGGGTTTGAAGAAATGGAACACGAATTTCCGCTTGGAACATTCCGACCGAGAAAACAGGTTTACCTTTTCAGACGTTCCGTTTCTTTCGGAAATTTTCCACCGGATCTACCCAAAAAGTTGTGTCCCATTTACTTTCCAACGGGATTA
This sequence comes from Siderastrea radians, assembly GCA_964017195.1. Classification (NCBI taxonomy): domain Eukaryota; kingdom Metazoa; phylum Cnidaria; class Anthozoa; order Scleractinia; family Rhizangiidae; genus Siderastrea; species Siderastrea radians. The sequence goes on along the minus strand of OZ024888.1, from coordinate 23,825,032 downwards.
TCCGGAAATTTTTTTAAAATGGTAAACAACCGTATGTCTCGTGCATCCCACAGGTTATGTTAATAGGTGGATAATTTCGACACTTGTAAAAGTACTTTTCAGGGTCTAAACTATGTGGTATTTTATTGTAGCAATGCAGATGCACAATGTCACAGCTGAGATTCTGAAAGCCCAAGTGGTAGTCCAGGCAGAAGAAGGTGTGGCGGCCATCCAGTGCGCCGAGAGGGATATGTTGGTATTGCTACTGACATAAAGTACGTATAAAAATAGGTGTCCACTGGAGATTTTTTCTATCGTAAGTTGCAAGGAGAAAATGTAATATAAGTTCCGTGAATGCCGCGAATTAAGAAACCATACTACGGGGCACTACGGGGCAATGCGTGACAAAACCTACAGTTGTTACGTAAAAGGCGAAGAGTAACATTAAATGACAATTTTATTTGCACGACAGTACATTTTACATTATTGCAAAAGCTAGCATTTACAAAGGTAACACGAATGGCCCTTTCCTGGTTTCCCAAGGATAGGGCTAGTATTCTGGCATTGAGATATAACTGTTAGATTACTTGTTAAAAAACAGATTATATGCGTAAAAGACCTTCGTTCTATATGTTTATCCTACTATCCGAAAATATCACTTGCAAAGGACAGTAAAATAATATCTGTCTCAAAAGCCTAATTTTGTGCGGGCTGGCTAACGTTGTACGCACAGGCCGGGTAACCACAAGCATTAATGTAAAAGGGGCGAGCATGAAGACAAATACTAAAAGTGGTTATTACCCGGTAATATAGGTTGAATAACGCATCTATACCATTAAAATTTGCAGCCGCGAATAACATAATTGCTGGTAATCATTATTTCCCTTTTAGTTACGACACAAAGAGCTTAAGAGCCGAACCCTCGAAACACTTCAAAGCTACGAATGGGCAACCGCTGACATTTGCTCCGGGGGAAATCTATAAGCACGTTAAAATTGACGTCCTGAATATGGATGACACCTTCGAAGGCAACAAAACCTTCCAAGTTATTTTCTCGAGTGACCAGAGATTTGTCATTCTGACAGGCCCCAGAGAAGTCAGTGTGACTGCAATGTACACCAAAGGTAAGAGGAACATATTTTCTAGCCACTGAACACTCAAATTCTAGAATGGATGGATGGATGGATGGATGAAAAACCATTTTTATTCACGGTTGTTTGACTTTTACAACTTATTGAATGGTCCAACCTCAAACTCTCCGTACGGTTAATTTTTAGAAATTCACACACCATAGGAAATAAATTTGGTGTAGATAGATAGGGAAATAGATTGATAAATGGACTAAACCACAAAAAAACGTACAGAAGAAGGATCTTGTAACGAGTATCCTTTTCTGAAACACTTTTTTTTCTTGAGGTGCTGTATACTCTAGAGGTTCTAACACTGCAGGTAACCATCAATAATAAGGGACTTCCCCGGATAGATTGATACAATGTTTTTTTAAATGCCAGGTATTGGGGGTATTACGCCATCGAAAGGAAAATTAATTTTTTGACCACAAACGGTTCGAGCTAGAACCGGTGGTTTTCAGAGCTCGCTAGCATCTGTGTCCCTGCTCTTGTCAAAGAGATTGTTAGGCCATTGAATTTCTTGAAACTTTCTCACGTCGGTCGAAAAAAAGTTTGCGTTTCACTTCGAAATATTTAGTCTTCATGTTTCTTTGGCCGAACGAAAACGGAAAGCCTGGGTCTAGTAACCAACGAAAATAACCGTCCCACAGACTGGAGGTCTCGTGGCTGTTGATAGTGGTTGCTTACTAGTATAAATTATTTCATTCGCGTCCCCTGTTTTCTCTTGTTAAAACAATCCTTTCGATGTATCTCTTGAATAACAATCCCCAATGGACAGGAGATGCAAAAAGTGAATTGAATGTTCCAAAACAGAACCCATTTTCAGTCACATCAGCAAAATCGAACATTCCATCATACAAATTATTATTATGAAGTCAACACCGGAAATCGACCGTTCTCATCGACCGTGTATGCCTTACAATCAACACAAATAAAACCACGATATGTCCCTCACAAAAATGTCCTAAGAACACATCGCTTGTGTTTGCTGCGATCTAATGCTATTTCTCTTAAATTTTACCGCAACATATGAAATAATTACTGAGTGTGGAATCATTGATAAACGACACGAGTAATTACTCTAAAAACAGGAATTCCACACGGCACTTCAGTCTAAACGTCTTCACGTCACTTCATCATCCCCTAAAAATAAAGAAATATCTCCGACAAGGCTCAAAAATACAGCAAAGTTACTCTCTTGGAAACACCGAACATCACGCGAAGAACACCGAATCTACACGACTACTCACGAAAATAACCACAGGAATGCCCCGATCCGCTCACAGTCATGTTTGGTTGCTATCGCAATTACGAGATAAAAAACGGTTACCAGACCCGGTCGTTACTGAATTGGCGACTTCTGGGCAACTGTCAACAAGTGAACAGTGCAGTATCTCATAATTTATTTCCTTCTCACCAACAGGTTACAAACATCACATTTTCCTTATTTTCTTGGTTTGTTTTTTCACTTCTACCCAGTAGAAGGACAATAGAGGAGAGATAGTAAGTGACTCATGTGTTCAGACGCTCAAGCGTACAATAAAATGTTGCGGATTTATTGTCCAGTGAGTTTACAACTTTTCCAAGGTCACCCGGGCTGTTGTGCCACCTTAACTCGCTTACTTGTTTTTGTTTTTTTTGGTAGATCTGCCCTCTTGCTCACTGCTTGGACTATATTCACCTTTCGTCACCAAGAAGTCATTTTTATACTGAAGAAGATGGATGTATACAGTCTTTATATACATCAACGTGTTTTCACTATCTTACATTGTGATTTAAAGAACACCGTTGATTTAGTGGACTTAGGGTGCGTTTCTTTGGGAGAATCCGAAAACGGATTTGTGATCCCAGATCATATGGATTTTTCGACGCCAAAGAAACGCAAAATCCGAAAAAGGATTATTTTGTCGTGACAAGACAGGCTGGAGGCACGCAATATATATATCAAAACGATATTTCTCTCGTACTGCCCTAGAATTCAACTAGAATGGAATACAAATAATTTATAAACAAGGACAGTAGCTGCAGTAGTTCAAGTGAACTCGCTATTTGCGTTCACAATTAGCAAAATCTGGTCCCTGAATTACAGAAATGGTACACAAATGAAGTTATCCTGACGTGTCAGTGCTTCTGTCTGTTCTTTTGGAGAAAACTTTTCAAATATACGGAACGGAATAATCACCTGAATTTTCTTTTTCACTATCGAATGTTTTGTCACGCAAGATCGAGAGAAAATATGGCGAGACCAGTAAATTTGCATGGAAGACCGCTGACAGATGTACTATTTTCGGATCCGTTCCCCAAAGAAACGCACAGATCATGAATCCTAAAAATCCGGATTTAGATTTGATCTAATGTATCCACTCGGAGTGTGGATTCTTCAGATCACTGATCCCTGATTAATCCATTTTCGGATTTAGGTAAAGAAACACAAAATCCGTTTTTGGATACAAGAATCCGGATTTGGATTTTCCCAAAGAAACGCGCCCTTAGTGTAGGTCAAAAGTAGTAGGCCTTTCAGGCCGGGAATGAAGAGTGATCTGAATTATTAAGTAATTCATGATATTAAAAAAAAGGTTTGTTAGACTATAAAAGTCTTCCTGTTTGTGCGTATTTAAATGTTGGAAAGATTAAAAAAAAACACATGGAAACTACCTTATTCGTTCTTATTTCCGTGCTTTTTCGCGATTTTCGCGAGTTCAAAAAAAAAATCACGAAATTAAGGACTCACGAAAAAATCATTGTGAAATTTAATAACCTTATTAGCAACTTACATAATCAAAAAATGAACCAATAAATGTTATTAACAAGTTGGTACCTACCTTCCTTCCTACTACCGTAAAATTCCCCAGAGCAACCCACCTGGATCTGGAAGATGTTAGGATCTGCAAAAACTATCGCACGAACGAATGACTTTACCTTATGTTGACAATTCACTACATCTGCAAAGTTCATTTCATTTTTGCGACATTTAATGATCTTTTTACATTTTGTCTTCTTGAAATCGCGAAAAAGCCTTACGAAATAATCACGAAGTTAATTATACGCGAAATTAAGTACGAATAAGGTATCTTACAAATAAGGTGCCGATAGTTCGGTTTTATCTGTACGGAAATATCGGCTGTTGGTATTTAAAGTAACGTCCAGCCGAGTTATGGAGATCACCTCAGTATCATGAACTTCCTTGCATCGGTTGGTTGAGTTGGGAGTAAAATTTTACTTCCCCTGCCTCTGAGATGTTTGGATTGGCCAAACGTCACCCTGACTACTATACTATTGAGACTAGTTATCATTAGGTATCATAATATATCAATGATAATGAGGAGGCTTAGCGTAGGAGAAGGACAAGAGGAAGTCTACGATTTGTTACACAGACTTACTGTCTAAATTACCAAGCCATTATGAAGCAATGCAATACCTTATGGGTCAACTCTTTTAAGGACGCTGCTTCCTAATACAGATGTATTTTTGCAAAGGTTATTACTATGGGGAAAAAGGAGATCTTAGCAAGGGTTATTAGGATACAAAAAGAAAAATCTGTGTAACCATGCATTTTTCAGAGATAATTAAGCAACCATAATTCTAAAAAAAAAAAGAGTTAAAATACAAAGAACGTATGGCATTTTCTTTTCAAATTTAGGCTTAATTCAGTGTGGTGGTTATCCCCAATTTTCGTTTTGGACTCTGGTAGCCCTTGATAAGATCTGCTTTTCCACATAGTCATAAACCGCGCAAAAATATTGTTGTATTGGTGGGCAAATTCCTTAAGAAACCCGAATATCCCGAGATGCGCAGAACGTATGCGCAGTAACAAAAGGAGGCACCGTCCTTAATTACTGCATTGACTAATCATTACCAATTACCAAACACTAAACACTAAAATAGCAGTTCAGAAAGGTTCAAGTAAGTGATGTTAAGCAAGCTATGTGAAAATGAAGCGGAAGAAAAATCCCTGGTTATTCCTATTTATTCCTTCTATATTCCTGCTGTCCCTTATCAATCTAACCTTCGAACCGTCACATAATCGTTTCCGGCAAAATTTGTGGCATTGTTTTAACTCAACTCAAGATAGTCTACAGACATGAAAATTTAAAGGCATTCGTATCTTAACTACTATGCAGGATTTGTGTCCCCGTTGTAACCGCATTTACAAACTCCCGTTCTCAGCTCGAGTTTGTAAATGCGGATACAACACGGCCACTTACTCTGTATATATTGCATACATCGCTCATTGCCCGACATAAATAAGGTTGGGGAGAAATAATTTTGCGGTGTTAAAAAGTGGTTTGAAAATATGTGGTGAACATCGCCAAAGGGAAGATGGGTAGGGAAAAGCACGAAGCAGCAATCTAATAGCGTAACTTCCCGGAAAAGGGGCCTACAAAAGGTGTTGCCACCGCATTCAGTAAATACGGCAGGGGAATTGCCTGGGCTCAGAAGTATCATACCTAAGAGCTTTACAAAAACAAATATTTAGTGCGGATCAATTTCGCGACCTTTTCACCAACAAAAAGAAAGAGTTAAGCAATAATATACTTTATTCTTACTTTTGATAATATTTACATCTCAAATTAAGGTATCTTAAGTTACCCTTCTATTCCAAAGATTGCTGTTAATGTTAAAACTACTATACAAGTACGATAAATACGATCAAGAACACTTATATTTCGGTTCAGTTACAGAGTAGCGTAAGGTTAGCCGGTTGACTTTTGCAAGAATATACTGTAATGGGAGTTTTTTTTAATTTCTGGTCGGTAAAAATCCGAAAAACGCGACAAGGAAACTTAATTTTCAGTCCTCGAAAGTCGAAACTGTCATCATGAGCTAACCACGCCGCCCCATTGGAAATTTGATGCATTAACACATTGACCCCTGAAGCGCCCGTAACCGCCCTTGTTTAACAACGTCCCTTGTACCTCTTGTGACGTCATTAGTTTTAATGGTCTTAGACAACTTTGACAACTAACTTGTGCAGGAAGATGAGATATTTCAAGCCATACCAAATGAGGGCGATTCAGTCAAACAGACCAGAGGACGACGCAAAAGAAGCGGGGAGGAGAGAAAGCAAAAGGTAAAAGACGAGGGGGCAGCGAAACTTTCTCGAAATTTTGCTTTCTGTGCATGCCTGAACTTCGAAAGCTGTAATTTGGCATCAGGAACGAAAGCCAGTCTAGTGATCGACTGGTAAACAATGTTTTGGACAGTTTCGATACTTTTTGGCTAGACAGCGACCTAAAAACGGCCTGATTCGCTTGAAAAGGCATTTTTTGGCAAAATTTCAGGAGTCAATGGGTTAACTAACAGGCAAGCTCTTAAGCTCGCAAATCATATCGAAAAAGGCAGAAATGACCATAAAAAAGATTCCAAAAAATAAATCAATCAATAAATCAATCAATAAACCATTTGATTCTTTAACCTGAAATTTGTGTTTTTCTTGAAAGTGCTAAGCGTCCAGAATCTTGACTTAATAATACAGTTTGTTATAAGCCCCTGATGCGTAAAGCTTTAAAGGCTAGAAGTCAGTCAAAGTAGCTTTTTGGCACGGCAAAATTGTTTTCTATGGAGATTCGAGGGTTTAGGTCTAGCGGCTGTCGCACTTTCCTTGCACAAAAGATCGTCACTTCAACGAGCTGTTCAGCACTTACCCCAGCTAATTCTTCTTCTAAAGGACTGTTTCTCTAATTGCTTCTCCATTTTCTACACTATTTGTACAACCAGTGTTTCCGTCGAATCTCATTGAGACCTCCACAGTAAAGACACCTCTATAATACTGACGCTCTGTTGTGGCTCATTGGTGTCCATGAGGTTCGAAATTACCTTCGTTCTGTTTACCTGTTCCTTCTTGCGTTTTCTATCTACATCGCTTTCTAACCCATAGCCGCTTCTTTCTTGGAGAATTGTCATTTCAACTGACTGCTGACTAGATGCTTTTTGCATCCACTTAGAAGACGCTTCTTGACAATCTACAGTGTTTGCACCGCAGAAAAGCCTTCTTAAAAATACCCTAAAGCCTTTCATGTGCACAACGTAAATTGCAAAATTGATTGCACTGTTTGAGAATGCAATCACCCCGCTTCCATATCGAATGACGTAATCTGTTTGGAAATCGACAACAGGTTTGAAGATCATGTTATACGTCACGTAGCCCAGGTAGAAGAAGTAGGGAATGATGAAAGAAAATGTAACTGCAATAAGAAGAAACGTTCCTCGAATTTTGGCAACCCTTAACGTTCTTCTGATGGGGTTATTTGCTTGACTAGAAACTCTAAATTTAACTAAGACCCAAACTGTGGTTATTAAGGAAATGTTAACTGCAGCGAGAAACATACTGGGCAAAACATACTCCACTAGTGTAAATGAAAGAAACATAAGTCGAAATGGCAAGTGCTCGTTATCATACTTACATATAACTGTAAAGTGTGTCTCATTGAGATCATACCTAATTCCTTTAAATGTGGCTGCCGGAAACAGAGTGGTTACACAACCAAGAAACCAGGCAAGGAAAATCAATTTTCGAACCGTTGAAGAGTTTAAGGGACGTGGCACTCGCCTCAGAGACAAATACTTTTCAATGCTGATTACAATTAGATTATGGATAGTTATAATAGGAAATACAATGTTAAAATAGCGAGCTATTATACAAGGCCACTGGTTTTGAAAAACGTCAAAATAAAACTGAATACAAGTAAGCGGAAGAGACACCGCAGTACACAGAACGTCAGAGAGAGCTAAACTCTTGATATACAAATTAAAGTTTTTCATAAAGACGCTTCTCTCTATGATAGTCACACGTTTTTTCCATGAAACATAATACAGTATTAAGCTGTTACCCACAAGCCCCATCAAACCTACAGTCAATGATGTTAACAGCAAAGCAAGTTTTGTTTTACAACCTGCTGGTGTAAAAATGTAAACTGAATATAAATTGTTGCTAGAATATGTCAGGTTTTTACTGCCGTTGACTTGCATTTCTGTAGTGTCCGTCACCTCAGATACCTATAGGTAAAAGCAAATAAAGCGTAATGATAAACTGGGCCTATCAAATTACTAAGAGTCTGAAAGTAGTATTATTGATCAATTCTTAGTTTTTAGACTTTGTGCCCACACACCACACCTTTCACTCTTCACCAGACCCTTTTGACTGGGAATTGCTTTGAAGTGCCTTTGCACAGTATACTACAAATACCAAACTTTAAACTCCTTACACTCATTAACCCCATTAATTTGTATAGTCAGATCATTTTTTTTACCCCGCCTCTTTTTGATCCTTTCTGTCCAAGGAACATACATGCAGGGAATCATGGTAGATGCATGCAACTCAACCTCTCCAAGATGAGGTTACACTTGAGTCGTTTTCAAAGTTTGTTTAGCAGATAAGAAAGTTCGACTTTTCTAGGTCTTCTAGTATTTAAAAGTATTTATTTTGAAGTGTTTAAAAATACTTCGTATGATTTATTGAAAAACAGAAAATGGCCTGCAACATTTTATTGTGCATACAACTGACGTGATTCTCAGCAGGCCAGCTGTGTGTTGTTTGAGATGGGCTGACTTTTCCAATTGTTTTCTTCCGCGAAAGGAAGATTTTCGAGATAAAACAAGCGGGTGATAAGTCAACACCGGACGTTTCCGATTTAATCTTTGCGCAAAGAAATTTTAAGACCAGAATACTGTTTTTGTCTTGTTGCTTATTAAAGTAAATTCATTTTCGGTGTATGATTAAATGTCAGTTTACGTTAAAATTGTGCAATAGCATTAAATTGAGATTTTAAAAACTAATGTCCATTTTCTTTTGTCTTCCGCTTACCCAAGTTTGGACTGCCTGGTAATCTAATTACCAACTGAACAATTATGATTCCAAAGTAAAGTGAAAATAATCGAAGTTAAGGCAGATGCTGAATCTAATTCATATTTGTTCTCAAATATATCAATTTTGAAAACCCTCGATAATCTTCACATAATGTAGAGGGGTCTAAGAATTCCTTAAAACCCTGATATGAAATAGAATCAATTGGCTTTCTAGGAAGAAAGAGGAGTCTTTTTGAAGAATTAATGTTTTCCCTTTCTTTTTGTGCCTTTTACAGTTCAATTTTAAACGTTGTTTTTGTATGTCATAATAGATTTTGAACGTTTTAGTTTTTTTTATTTACCTAGCTTTGCCACGCAGAAGAAAAGAGTTTAAGAGAGTTTAGGAAAAGAGTCCAGTTAAGAGGGTGACAGAGAAAATAAGAAAAAATGTTGTTGTATCGATAACATAGCTTTGAAAGCAGCATTTCATTTTATTTTCTATACCATGAAAATCAATAAGAAACAAGTCATTTACGCATAAAATTCCCAGAGCAGGTACTTACCTAAAAATAAAACAAAAAGGTAAATGGTTGTCTTCAGTTATGCCGTTGTTACTGTTGCTGTTTGGTAGCGTCACCTGATAATAAAGTTAAAAAAAGGTCAACATTTGTTTTGTTCTTGCGGCCTCATTAAAAAAAGTTCAATATTTTTTTCTGAACGTACAGAAGTTAGCATTTACCCATTCAAAATATCACCTCTCCCTTGACTGGTGAGAGCTGGCCACCTTTCTTTCCTTTTTAGCAAGCAAAGAGCTTGCAACAGGCAACACCGTAACCGCTCGGTAACACAACCAAGGAACGTTGTAAACTGTTTTCCGTATTCGACCTAGGAACAAGCGAAGAACTCGTTCTGGGTAACTTAAATAGCACGCTTGTTTCAGGCCTAAATGTGTTTTTAAGCCAGTTACGCTTTAAGTCTGCGTAGTCAAAAAGGCCATATTGCGAAAACACTCGATTTTATCTCCTGTTTTCTGCCTGAAACTGCAGGCGAAAAAAAACGATGTTTTGTTAAGGTGAGGGGACATTTTAACATAACAATTCAGAAGCTGTGTCAACTGAGCATGTTAATTTCCGCTTTACCTGAGAAACTTTGTTTTCTTTTTGGAAAAAGCAATTAGCTTTGATGTGCATTAACGGCTACATTATAATAAGTTAACTGTAAAAAAAATGTTCTTTTTGTTGTCGCTGATTCAGTGAAAGCACCCTGTGATTTTGCTTCATGTCAAGTCCTCGTGGTGAAACTTTGGTAAAAAAAAACCCACACGCCTTCGGTTCCAATCCATTATCTTTGTTTTCTATCAATATCGCAGCAGGCAGCTTATGGATGGAATTAGCCACAATAGAAGCATTATGTTTTATACTTTTTTGATGAACTGTTCTTTATTTAGAACTCGTAGATTTTTCCGGCCATTAATGGGTTCCTGCACGGCAGGGTATTTTGATTGATTTCCTTGAAAAACGCGCTAAAATTCATACCTGGGTCTCGTCGAATAATCCAACCCTGAGACACGTGTGGTAGCACTGGGTGCACTAACGACGTTTCATTACTAATGTTGACTATTTAGTATCGATCTGATGGTTTTCAAACCAAAGCAATAGGTTACCAGAAATGACAAAGCCTCGCAACTTTTTTTTAGAAGCAATTGATGATAAGCCACATCAGAAGCTTCGGCAGAGTTTAAAGCGGATGGATTCAACGTGTATTGTGTTGTCATATACATGATATAGTTCGCCGGACACGTAGAAGCTGAGGTGTTGTCAGTCCCCAACCCCCCGACACCCCTCCCCCCCCCGCAAGAACAACATTGAAGCATGTGAAGCTTGGCAGTGACGTGTTCTGTAGCTTTCAGTGAGTTTGTTGTGTACATAGTGTTTGACACCTTTAATGCGAGGGATAAGAGTACCCTGCAGCTAGAAACGTCTTGGGTAATCCCGTCATTAAGAACTGTTACTAGAAGAACACAGATCCTTAGCACTTAGCTGGAATCGTGTTTGGGCCTGTTGCTTTGTTTACACCAACAATAAATATATCTTATTAATCACCAAGCGCGAGGGGTGAACATCTGCCCGAGGTCTTAACAGTAAAGACCAAGGTAGATTATCACACGACTTTTCGAAGTGTGTGTGTTCTTCGAATGTGTTGGGTTTCACAATAACTTCGTCCTTTGCCAACAGGCGCAACTCAGCAGTCCCTTTTGAACCGTTAATTTATTTATCTCAGTAAAAACTGTTTAAAATTAAATGGAAACGCAGGCGGTGTAAAGCGGTGTTGATTACGGAGACAGTACTTGCATATAATTGATAATTTCGCTAAGTGTTTGTGAGCCATCCCAGAGCAAGAAAAAAGGCATTAAAAGTGGACCAATCAGTTCACTGTTACGGGCGAAAATGTGACATCACATCTGACAGCTCTACACGGAGTTGTGTTCAAGCGAAAAAAATCTTATCGTCTGTTGGGAATTCAACTTTGAACAGAGCAAGCTCGTAAAACACAGTTTACAACAAGAAAAAAACTGAATACCTTCACCACTGCAGAGGTCCTGTTATCGTTTGCTAAACGTTGACTTTAGTTCTGTGATGACAAAAGTGGTTTTAGCATCGAGCTGAAAGAAGTTTTGATGATCGGCGAGTGAAGATTTATTTCAGAATGTTACCGATCGCTGTCATCACGGCTTTTTCGGTATGCGATCCTTCAATCCACAGAGGGTTTGCTTGGGGAATTTTTATTGTTCTCAGCCCTTCACCATGAAAGTTTACCCAATCGACGAGGTATAATCGGTAACACAGGAAAACACCACTTCCCCCTGGGAAACCTCATGTTTACCTGGGTAAAGATGCCACGTATAACTACTGCTAATGCAAAGGACAAACACACATCAAAAGTGTTAGCTACAAACTTGGAAAACGTGCAAGACTTGAGAAAAACACAAAGGCCACGAGAACAAAAACATAACATATGGCGGAGACATCGGCATGTCATGAAAATCTTAATAGAGAGAGGTAGCATCACCTGTAAGGAAAAAGCGAACGGTAGAATCGAAATAACCATGTCATTTTTCACTTTTGGCGTCTGCCGTTTGCCGTTTTCGACGCGAGAAGACATACTTTTGCGTTCGTCAATCACGTAAGTATTTTTGTTGAAGTTTTCGAATCATTCTGCGACAATTTCCAGTTTGTGTTTAAGCTCAGTGATGTTTTATTTGATGTTCTTTGTGAAGTAACAACCGTTTAACTGAACACAGTAAGAAAATAAAGGACGAAAAGGCGAAAAGATGTTTGACTCTCACCTTCACATAAGCGGTCAATTCAATTCGCTCACATTATGAGGTCAAGTCATAGCATCTGAAACATCTCACTGAAACCGCAATCAACCGGTGACTGATGTTAAAGTTAGTAGCCTATTTTTTTTCTGTTGTGTAAGCTTTTTAAAACAAGTTTGCGCGAAAGTTTCGAAACGTGCAAATTTAAAACGGCAAAGGCAGGTTGACGTTTGCCGTAAACGTGAGGCTAAATCTCTCTCTTAAACTTTTGCACGAAACGGTACGAACGATAAATCAGACAGACTAAAAAGAACCAGTAGCTTTCGATGACCATTGCTGTTAAAGAGTGAAGGTGCAAGCATCCCGCTATTACTTAAAAAGTTTAGAGATGAGCAAACTTCTGGATTGTTTGGAAGAAAAGCTTGATAAAAAAAGTTATTCGTGCTCGTTATTCCACAATTTGAAGCCTTGCATGATCAGTATATTGGTCAAGTGAGAGCTGACCCGGATCAGCTTCGGGTTTGACTAACCGGCCTTATATGCTATGCAACCCGGGTACGTGTAAACATAGGAAATGGATTACTACTTGAAAAATTTGCGCCAATTTCCAGCTCAAGTTGTTTTCGGATTGTTCCTTTATGTCTTGGAAAAATCGCTGAAAGCTGATAATTTCTTGTTCTTTCAGAAAATCACTTGATGTCTTTCTTTTAGTGTTTATGAACATTTCGTGTACGAGAGAAAATACTTAGGTTTAATTTGGGCCCAGTTTTGACCTAAATGCGTAAAAATCCCTATAATATAGCCCCTTTAAACTTAAATTTAATTCAGCAAGTACAGAAATGATTTAGTAAGGTCTATGATCTCACTCGGACGAGGATCACATCTTGGAGGGGGTATTTTTATCAAAGGCCGAGACCAGGAAAAAGTGTCAGCAAGTGTCTCTCTGCGCTCGCATGGGATAGAGCAGGTAGACGTCTGCGTGAATTCTCTGAGCCCCCAAACCCCTAGGGTACCCAATAAAGTTCCTTACGGGCAGGCTTTGCCTCGAGTTTCAAATACTAACGCTTTCATATACTAATTTTTGTCCAAATAGTACCCCTTCCATAGACTTGGGAAAAAAAGGCACCTTTTTATAGACCCTCAAAGGTAAGCCAAAAAAGATTCGGTCATCGTGGGCTCTTCGTCTTATGAAGGTTCCAAGCTTCAGTATATTTTTGCGTTGTGTTTTTTGCCATAATTTGCAACCATTTTAAGTAGCTCTATCCCTTTCAGCTTAAAGTGTACTTGGCGAAACTTTGAAATATTAGAATAACAAATTTGCGTTCTCCTTCGTACACTGTAAGTCCATACATTTCTCCCCCTTTGGGGTGGAGCCTCCCCCCCGGGATGTGAACCTGCTCTCGTCTAGCGTTTCCATGGGTGGAGCATAGCTGGGAAACTACATTTCGTATAATTAGGAATCTTGTTGTAACAAGAGAATATTCGGGAAAAACACTGTATTCATCCGGATGCATTCATCCTTGAAAAAATATACTTACTCTTATTTTAACTTTCAAGACTTTTAACCGATCTGTTTACATTTAACCGCAATTAATCTTAAAAGAATTTTTTCCCTATCTTAATCGCTTTGCTTTTAACGTTCTTGAAATGAAATTATACGTTAGAGTCTCGAATTTTCAACCCGTCAGGGAAAGCTATACAAAAACAGAAAGCTACTTGATTTAACAAAAGGTAGAGGGATAAGGGGGTAAATCAATGAAAAGAGTGAAACATTAGTATTAATGTGCCGTCGGTTAGCGAAAAGTTCAAGTTAACGGGAATTTCGAGTTAATTATCGAGATTTTACTAAATGTAAAAAAGCCAACAGTAATTTCCCCTAAAACAACCTTCTAAGTTACTTTAGCCGGGTCGAACCAACGGGAAACAATACGCCCGAACTTCAGTGTTGTGTTCAGTTTAAGAAATACTTCCCTGAAAAATACTTTGTTTAAGTGTTAGCCCGGCTGCACTATCGCGGTTTCTTGCTTCTATGGAATAGCATAGAGGATTGATAATCAGCAATCTGTTGGCTTAGCTGACCCACAGTGAACAATTTAAATGTTGACATTCAAAAACCACGAGTCAGAGTGAAATTAAGCTTGTTAATTACGTAAAATTCATTTCTAGTTTACTTCATTGATTCATTCAATTACTTTGGAAGGTCTTGATTTAGTGTAGTTTAAAACGGGTACTTATTTTTTCGACGTAGTAACCGGACTGAGTGACTTGCTTAAGTTGCACTACTCTCAAAGGACGTAATTCTATTGCGGGTTGCACTCCGAATTCACTAATTGGTCTGGCCAAGATGATATCCTAAAACAAAGCGTCGGGCGCCCCATTCGGAACTCCCTATCGCATCTAGTAATTCAATCGGATGCCCCCAATTCGGGTTGGGGAGCAGTAAGCAATGGGGTAGACACCAGGGGGACATGGACACAGGAAGAAGCTAGTCTTCATATCAACTGCAAGGAACTGCTGGCAGCATCATTTGCAGTGAAAGCCTTCACCAAAAATCTTCAAAATGTTCATGTGTTGATTCAGAACTGAAGACAATAGCACAACCATTATAAACAAAATGGGGGGAACCAAAAGGTGCCTCTTCGATCATTATGCACGACATCTGTGGAGTTGGTGTCTCGAAAGGGGAATCATTCTAAGGGCCGAACACATCCCAGTCTGTCTCAACACAATAGCAGACAGGGAATCAAGAGCCAAACTAGACACATCGACACATCCGATTGGCATCTGAACCAGAACTTCTTTCAGACATTAATGGATAGGCTAGGTCAGTGTACGATCGACCTTTTTGCAAGCAGAACCAAACACCAACTTCCCAGATTTTTCAGTCACAAACTCAACCCGGAAGCGGAGGCGATCGATGCCCTGACACGCCTTTCCTCCATTCACTCTAATAGCCAAGTGCCTAAGGAAGGTAATCCATGAGAAGGCAACAATAACTCTAGTATGCCCAGTTTGGCCCACTCAGCCAT
The DNA here is from genome assembly GCA_964017195.1 of Siderastrea radians. Taxonomy (NCBI): domain Eukaryota; kingdom Metazoa; phylum Cnidaria; class Anthozoa; order Scleractinia; family Rhizangiidae; genus Siderastrea; species Siderastrea radians. The sequence goes on along the minus strand of OZ024888.1, from coordinate 23,809,790 downwards.
GGTATGCACAACTCCTCCAACTGGTGGCGGACACCCCCATCCTCCTTCCCATAATACCAGGGCTCTTAACAGGCCCTCAGGGTCAAGAGCACCCTCTGGTGAGCAACAAAACCCCCTTACTTGCCGACTGGAGGGTATCAGGCGAGATCTTCTTACAAAAGGCTTATCAGGACAAGCTACAGGCATTGTCCTCGCTGCCCAGAGAACTTCAACTCAGAAACAGTACAAGTCATGCTGGTCAAAATGGGTGGGCTGGTGTCATAAACAACAAGTTGATCCCATTCAACCTAGTATCGTAAAGGTGGTAGATTTTCTGTCTGTCTTATTTCAGTCAGGTTCTGCAATAAGTTCCACCATACCACCTGTGGATGCAAGCCCAGTGGGGCAACACCTATTAGTGCAAATTTATGAAAGGGGCTTTTAACATGCGCCCTCCCTAGCCAAAGTACTCCCACTCTTGGGATGTTGCATTGGTGACTAAGTATTTGGGAAATCTTCCAAATGATAGTGATCTGCCAATCAGTACTCTAACAAAGAAATGTGCTATGTTACTAGCCCTCTCAGGTTCTAAGAGACAATCGGATCTCCGGGCCTTAGACATTAGGTTTAAGAAGCACATCCCTGAGAGGGTAACTTTTCAGTTAGCAACTTTGACTAAGACTAGGAGTTCCAAGAATTTTGTGGAATTCTTTTTTCCTTCATTTACGTACAATAAGAAGTTATGCCCAGTGGCATGCCTAGAGTCTTACGTAGAAAGATCTAAAGCCTGAAGGAGAGTTGGCAATAGGCCCCAACCATTATTTCTCTTCTTTCAAGCTCCCCACAAACCAGTGTCCTCGGCAACTATTGGGAGATGGTTAAAGCGACTCGATCGAAATAACTGACGCGCTATGCCTCTCTAAAACCTCTAATAACATCGTTATTTGTTTCTCGACTGCCTTGTAACTTTCGCATTTTACACGCAATTTTTCGAGGAACAACACATAAGTCAATATGTAGGTGTACTGTTCGTTAAGTGTGCGTTATTTTGCTTTTATTGAACACTACTTTTTTGATGAAATTGCTATTCTAACAAAACTGAGAGCTTCGATTTGGTCTAAACTTCTAGAATCAGCTTCTAATAACGTCATACCTTGACTCGTCAAGTTTCCGCAAAATCGTCCGAACAGAAATCCCGGCACAATTTGAACGTCAAAATAACACCCCCAGACAGACTTCAAAGTTTGGACAGCTCCAGCCCTTTCCAAATTTGACTTAAACGCATGATAACTCCAGATATAATAAGTCCAATGTATCGCCATAGTTAGTTTTAAACTGCATTTTGCTTTACAATGTTTTCGTTGTAAAGCAGACATCAGCGAACGTGCAATTTGACTAAAAATGTCCTGGCTCCATATCTTGAGGGCCGCTTTTGATGACAGCTTGTTTTTAGGCCAATAAACGTTAAGCCCTTGATCTGTCACTTTTATAAAGGAAATTTCCAAATTCTTAAATAATTCTTTTCATGTAACCAACAACATGGGCCATTTTAGACTTCATTTGTTTCGTTTAACGTAGAAGACAGTTACTGTCTTTTTAATCGACTTGGTTCGCCAGATTTTCTGACAATGAACGAAAATCTTAGTAGAAAACAAACACGCTTATAAATTTTCCCCGTGTGCTAATATTTGGTTTCAAGGATGATAAAAAATCCAAAAGTAAACATTTTAATGAGACATTTTCGTCCTTCTGCTTCAGTTAGCAGCAGTACTGTCCCAAGATAGTATTACACCACCAAGATAGTATTACACCACCACCACGAAGATGTGCGCTTAGTGCTGCGCCACCTGTTGTAGCTACTAGAAGTGAAAATTTACCAGTTTCTTCAACAAGTGGGGGCATAGCTCAGTGGTAGAGCATTCGACTGCAGATCGAGAGGTCACCGGTTCGATCCCGGTTGCCCCCTTGATATTTTATCTTTCTTTTAGAAAAATGGCAAAAGGAGATAGTCTTTTTCTTTTTAACGCAGTGTAAAGGGAAGAAAGATACTTCTTTTGAGTTAAATTTAACTCAAAACAACATTCTTTTTATCATACTCCCAGCGGCTAATATTCACACGTCTATAATACTCGTTACGTATCTAATCACAACTTATATAAAATGAACGTAAGAGCTGACTATAGTAAAATTTATGTTCAAATTCAAAGCAGGACAGATCACGGAAACTATCTCAAAAGAATTAAAGCTCTCGTACATTTCTACTTTTAAAAAGCACTCAATAGCCAATCTTAGCTAAGTAGTTACTCTTCCTCTCCTCGACTGTTATTGCTGTTGTTTTTTCCATCATCATCCTCATCATCATCATCATCATCACCATCATCATCATAGTTGAACTTACCTAAACCCAATCATTTAACAATTTTTTATTTAATATCGTGGATCCTCAATCTATTTAAACATAACAGTGACCAACTCGAAAGCTTCTGCTACCTTGGCTACTGTGCACAAATCAACGAATACATAAATTTTTGTATTTTGTAATACCTCATTATTTGATTTTCTTTTATAAATACGTGTAAACAGTGCAAAAAAACTTGACTTGATTTATGTTGCGAGTTGTTTTTCCTTGTGTCTCTGGTTTTTGACCTTGGTCTCTACCCCACCTCTACTTTTTTCTTTGTTTCTTTTTTGCACTATTAAAACTGATTGTCAGATTTTCGCAAACGGGGACGAATTTCGTTTTCAGTTAAGTCCCATTGTACATGGCGATTGTTTATCCCCCCCCCCCCGCCATACTTCGGTTTCATCATGTAATATATTTCATTTGTTTTCAAGAAACGGTTTCCTGACAACAACCCTTCAGTCTTACAATGGAACGATGCCGGGTTGAGTAACAATGGCCATGTACATGTTCCCTCGCTAGTCATCCTTCTAGGGGCTTGGCATAGCTACCCAGTTATGTTCTCACTACTCGGCTGTTTTCCACACCACTTTCTGACACTAGCCCCACTGACTGACCTCGCGCCTGCCTAGGTCCTCCTTCCTTCCCCCCAACCTTTCACCCACATGAACAGGGCCTTTCAATCAGTTATGTGTGACTTTACGTTCAGTCAGTTGGTACGTCGGAAACTCACAAAACTAGACCGTTCGTCTTCAGTTTGGTGACGCAAAAGAACCCCCGAGAACACAACGAAGCCTTCCTTTGTCCAAGACCTGGTCGCGTGCAAAAATGATCCCAAAATGGCTGCTGTGTTAACGAGACCACACAGTGTAAACTGGCAGGAGCCAAGTGGAAGGGATTAAATCCATAGAAGCAATGGTGCTGCATCGATGGGGAAGTGAAATACCTCAATTTGATATAAACTCAGTTTCTGTAATGCATGGTTCAATTTTACCTGTTACCATCCCCCCAGGAAACCCCCGGGACAAGTCTAGCCCTTCGGGCCCGGGGGTGGGGAATTGTTTGAGGCGGTCTTGTCCCGGGGTGAGGGGGGCGGGGCAAATCGAAAATAAGTTCTCGTTTTTTCATTGTGAAGCACGTCACTTTTCAGTTGACACAATGGCGCCGGACCGCGTAGAGAAGACTGCCTATTTCCAGGGAAAATCTCTAGAATTTGTAGCAGACTGGTTGGAGAAGAATAATCTCTCAAAATTAAAATATGTATTCGAAGGCATGTTTATTATAAATTGTTAAACGAATGTGCGTTTGATGCATGCGTACTCGAATGGATGGCGTTCGTCGCAAACCTAGAAATATTTCTTAAGCGCATGATTTATATATATAATAAGTTGACTGAAATAGACTTTATATAAAAACAGATGCACGGCTTTATATTAAACGGAGATCTCAGTACAGTGTTCTTGTGAAACAAGCTCAGAAAAACTCCTTTAAAGTGCTGGACCTCTTTTGTGTATGTGCTATATTTAGAGTAAAACACGCGGTGAAGAACATTTCTTTACTCGCCAGCCGTATGCCAGTGCGGTTAGACTTTTTTCTTCAGTTTTCTTCTTTAATGTAGTGTTCATGTTTTTTTTTATACTATTCATGTAGTATCCTTCTTTCAGTAAACTCTAGAAAAGCGTTTAAGTTCTTGTCAAAACGTCTCCTTTTGCTATTGTATGGAAATCAATATGGTTATCCATATTTTGAACACAAAACAACGTATTTGTGGTCGATAAGTAGTCCCAGGGGTGGGGAATTGCCTCTTTATGCGTGCCCGGGGGTGGGGAATAGACCGCCAAGAAAGAAAAAAATTGCAAATTCCCGGGATGTGTCCGGGGGGGATGGTAACAGGTAGAATTGAACCCTGCATAAGGTAAATTGCTTACTGTATAGAAATTAACAAAAACTGACGTCTCGACCATAAGCGTTTTGTCAGATCCCTTCGCTCGGAATATGCAAGGTAACAAGGGGTTGCTGGCATATAAACTACTGGGGAAAAAATTGTAAAGACGTCAACCCTACTGGCCGGACCGTATACGGGATGACGATGTCCTGGAGGAAGTTTTTGAACTGGACTATATCATCAAGCAGAGCCTTACAAATTACATTATTCACCCTGTGTGCAACGTGCTTGCTTGCATCGCACAGTGTAGGTTACACACAGCCGGGGGGAGTCAAATCAATAACCTGTAATTTTTATTTTCGATGATCCGACGCTGGCCATTTTGACAGCATGATTGCATTACGTCGTCGTACGAAAGGAAATACCTTTAATTTCTTTTTCTTTTAGGGGGCAACCGGGGATGAACCGGTGATCTCTCGACCTGCAGTCGAATGCTCTACAACTGAGCTATGCGCCCTTTGGCGATTATAGCAACCGAATTTTTTAACCTAAAAACACAACAGGTGGCACTCTACTGACGTCAGCAATCATCAAAACATTTTATTATTTTCCTCCAGGGAAGGTGTCGAAACAGGATGCTCCACTCTTGCTGAACCACAACAATGACGATAACTATTCATAATAAGTCTTCATTTTTATTATTTTCCTTGGTATTAAAACAAAATACAAGCTAATAACACTACATACGGATGGGATATAGGGAGCTTGCTGCTTAGCTAGAGCTTGGTATAGTGCTTTTTAGAAAATCCTTGGATTCAAAGTCATTAAGTTTCGATGTATGTTTGTGATAGCCTCGTTAATTGTTTTAGGGTCGTTTTACTGCTGTCTGCTTATTGACCTGCTGATACTTTAGTCGTAGCGAGGAAAGAGCTGACTTTGTTTTAATACAAATCTTCTGCAAATCACGTTGTCAGGCTAGGTCACTATGCATACCCAAATGATCAATATAACCAGGCCCTATGCAACGCAAAGAGCGGACGACACAAATTCTCTATCTGGAGCAGTAAATGCTAGATACCTTTTGAGCTTGATATCTGTGTTTGATTATTTATGCTTGTTTTAAACAGTAATAACGCCGGCTTACATATCCGGGGTAACCTACAGGTATAGACACAAGACACGCACATGTAACATAACTGGTGCGACACAAGTCCTAGGAAACAGAAAAGTAGTCACAAATTGTCAGCGAAAACGCGTTATAGATAATAGTTGTAATTGAAAGGATAATAGGGTCTTCAAGGCGATTAAAGTAAACTCACTAGGTGGTATTCCTTTTGGTTTTTGGTTCCTGCAAAAAAACTCCTTGATCTAGGCCCTGTTTGGCCTTCCTTCTGTTTCTCTTCGCCCTCTTTTTTTCTCAGGAGAGGAACAATCAACAACATCTTTTCGTTACTAAATGCCTCCTTAGCGAATACCTTTTTCAATTCAAGATCTCGACACTGAAATTGTGCAGAACTTTCTCTGTGTATACCAGTGCTTTTTATGCTTGTGTTGGCGTGGTTCGTGTAGACACCTTTCAGTAATAACTTGTTGTGGTATTGAAATTAGACTGACACGAATAAATGTGATTCCGCCGAGAAACTTAACAATCTTTTTATGTCATTTGTTTGTCAGGAAACGGAACCATCTTTTCTCAGGAGCTGGCTTCAACAAATGCACAATTGTTGTCAGTCAGAAATCTCCACCGCTATCTCTTCCAACGCGTGGTTATTGACTCGGACGAAGATGACTGAGCTTGAAGTGCGTTAGCCTGAGGAAACAGCCGACGTTCGCGAGGTCGCCACTTGAGCCCTCGCAAAACGACGTCTGAGTAACGAGCGCAGAAATTCCATACTGATGACGCGTCACTACCCAGATCCTGGTAGTGCTTCTGATTGGTTGAAACGAAGTTTCCGCGCGTTTCAACCAATCAGAAGCCCTACCTAGATCTGGGTAGTGACGCGCCTTCAGTATGGAATTTCTGCGCTCGTTACTCAGACGTCGTTTTGCGAGGGCTCAAGTGGCGACCTCGCGAAACGTCGGCTGTTTTCTCAGGCTAGAAGTGCGTTTGGATTGTTAACAAGTTGCTGATTACCTTTGATTGACTTGAATTTCGAGTTCTGTTTGTTCTGTCGAGTTCTTTCTTTTCGTAGTTTTACTCGGTGACCAAGAACATTGTTGTTAATGTAATTGAAAACCCGAAAATAGTTCAGTTTTGCCTTATTCCGTCTTTGCTTTCCTTGCCAGTTTGAACTAAAATCACAACGCTTTGCTCGATTGACAGGTTTGACAAGTTTTCGTTTTTTTGACCAATCACAACAACCTCACATCAAGCGCGCGAAACTCACTCGCTGCCCAGAAGTCACGTTAGTTTGTCACGTAACTCAGACAGTTTATAAGCGGACCACTTTTCCATTTTGCAGCTAAGTTGAATAATAAATCACTTATTAGACAGTTTAGTGTGTAGTATCGTGGGATATTTTTACTCGTCTCTTGTATTTTGACTCGCCCTACGGGCTCGCCAAAATACGGCATGACTCGTAAAAATATCCCACGACACTACACACTAAACCGTCTATTAAGATATATGTAATAAACAGATGAGGAGTGGTTGTAGTAGAAAACTTCTATAACGTTGAGGCGCCATTATATGAAGTGTATTGCCATCCATCGCTCGCGCGTTTCCTCTTCCTTCGAGCCGCTCCATTCAGCCTATAAAGCATTTAAAAAAAACATTTCAGAAAATCAACCTCTTGTTTTTCTTTAAGATTAATCATTTCAGTAAAAACTCGTTTTGAGCATAAGACTTTTCTGTTACGCATTCAACAGGGACACGATAAACGGCTTTAGCCTAAAAATAAACTGTTTGATAGTTTCAGAAAAGAGCGGTTTTTATTCTACTTTCAATTGTGAAGCTTCCATCAGCCCTCTACTGTTAAGACTTTCTTGGCAAAATCTATTTCGAACCACCTTGCCAGTTTTTTTAATTCTTAGCGTGAAAGGGCGTAAATATCCTCAGTTAAATTGGGAGCTTCCATGATCACTGAACTGAATGTTGTTCATATTTCTGTTGCTACAGAAATATGGCGCAGCTATTATTAGTACCAGCAATTAAAAACCTAATGAACATGTTTTTATGATCACTGGACTGAATGTTGTTCATTGATGGGTACTTACTTGCTACAGAAATATGTCGCAGCTATTATTAGTACCAGCAATGAAAAAGCTAATGTTCCAACACAGGCCCAAAACAGAATGCGCAGCACCTCTGCAAAGAAACCATAAATACCGCTTAGTGTCTTAGAAATTGGGCACTTATACATGGAAACTAAAGGCGGTGGAATTTATATATGATTACTAACATTCTACTAGTTTTGCATGCGATCGAGCATCAGTGAGGAGTATTTCTATTCCCTTGGACGCATGTTGAGATATTCGTTAGTTAAGAGTGGTAAAAAAGAGATTGTTTTAGTTATCGCGAAAAAGTTTTACAAGAAAAAATTTTAATGTCGCGAATTCGAGGGTGTGAAAGTCGTGACTTTGAGGAATATAGAAATCGTGAATTTAAGGAGTGCTTAAGACAAAAATTTAAAGAGTGCTTAAGTGACGGAAGTCCACACTTTGAGGAGTATAAAAATCGTGACTTGAAGGAGAGCTTCAGTCACGATTTAAGGGGTACTTAAGTGACGACTTAAAGGAGTGTTAAAGTCGTGACTATGAGTTTTGAAATCGTGACTTTAAGGAGTGTTAAAGACACGATGTTAAGGAGTGCTTAAGTGACGACTTAAAGGAGTGTAAAAGTTGTGACTTTGAGGAGTATTGAAATCGTGACTTCAAGGAGTGCTGAAGTCACGATTATGAAAGTGTTATAGTCACCAATTTAAAGGAGTATTAAATTCGTGACTTTAAGGAGTGCTTGAGTCAGGACTTCAAGGCGTGTCAACACCGTCACTTTAACGGGTGAATAAGTGAGGCGAATCGTGTTGCCCGTCGTGCCCTTTAATTCTTTCAAGAATTCTTTAATTCCTTCTTTTAATTCTTTAATTCTTTCAAGAAGATGTCACTGTTTAAGTCACCACAGTTTAAGTCACTGGTTAAATCCGTCGTCTTTAGGTCGGACAAAACACTTGGTACTACTTGAGGATACTGTCGAACCTCTAAACAAGATTGTGTAGACTACACAAACTTGTTTAGAGGATCGACAGTATCCTCAAGTAGTACCAAGTGTTTTGTCCGACCTAAAAACGAAGGATTTAACCAGTGACTTAAACTGTGGGCGGATAACGTTAGCGCAAATTATAGTAAGGTTTTAAGGGATTTCAACAAAGTTTCAAACATCAGTAATTTCACGTAATAAAACTTTGGAAAGATTCAGCAAAAATTTAAAAATCAACTTACCTTTATCGTCTTCCCCAGTCGACGCTGAAACTGAATATGAAAGAAAGGGACACACGTAAGAAGAGCTAGGAAGCTTATGCTTTTTTGGAGCAGTGAAAGTGATTTGATGTGGGTAGCATTTGTTCAATATCCGTATCTATTTTTATCTTCCCTTTATAGAGATATGGTCGAGAAAAGTTGACCTCTCCCTGTAGGGCTACCCATTCCCAGCACCCATTATGTATCTTGTATGACCATAAAGGATTTTTTTGGTATTCAGTGTAACACATTAACGACAAAAAGACAAAAACAGCAAACAAGCCACTTTTGGTCATAGTAACCGTCTCACATTGAAATAAAACTAGATATTTTAAAAAACCTCTTGGAACCAGGCCTGGGGCTCTTCATTGCCTCTCACTATGTGATTCTTTTGTTGCGTGGTTATTTTTGATTCCTTTGCTCTTTCCTCTAAAGGCCAAGTAATACGGGCAACAGTTTCTTTCAACTTGTCGCATTGTTGCGTTGCAAGTTGAGATTGTTTGTTGCGCGTATTGCCACCTTCTCCCGCAACAAATTTTCATGTTGCAAAAAGTAGAAGTCGCTTCAACTTTTTGCAACATTAAAATTTGTTGCGCGAGAAGGTGGTAATATGCGCAACAAACAATCTCAACTTGCAACGCAACATTGTTGCGCGACAAGTTGAAAGAAACTGTTGTCCGTATTACTTGGCCTTAAGTAACAAAATTTCCGTGTTTTCTTTGCCTCAATCATATTTTAGCATTATCAGAACAGCTTGCTTTAAGCGGGAATTTTCGGCCTTCAAAGCGACGTACAGTCAACTCTCTCAAAGTGAACACAACTGTAAGAAGGACATGGTGGACTGGTTCTAGTCCACATGGACCAAAACTTGATTCAAATGTATAGTTTTCAAAGGTTAGTACCTAATCTGGAATTATGAAGGGCCACTGGATATACAAATTATGTACTTCTGAAATATCGTGACCCCCTTGAGCACCTCTCCAACGCGTACCACCAGACCCATGTAGTTCCAGAGAGCGTTTATTCTATGTTTGTTTGTTTGTGCAAGCGTTTGGGTAAAGGTGAACAATTTAATCCGCCCAAGTGTTGTCCTCACGACTTCTTTATTATTATACTAGCTGGAGTCTGTGGGAGAAAGTTAGAAATTCATTTGCTGCAAACATAATTTGCTCTTGCATCAAAAGAAAAGCTCGGAAGCGTCAAAGAAATTTGCCTGAAGGAACTTGAGACAGCAATCAGATTAGTATGTCTAGTTATGCATCCCTCCCTTCGCCGGTGTGAACGCAGCAAAGAGTTTGATTAAATGCGTTTCAGGTGAACTATCCTTCCGGGGTTGTTTTGAAAGACGCACTCACCCATGAAAACATAAGCCCACGGTGTATTATGTTCCTCCAGCATGAAAACGGACAAACAAACACACTTTCTAGAAAAGTGGAAAGTTACTTTATTCAAGCATACCGGTTGAGCAGTCTTTTCCTTCAAAGCCGTCCGCACATTTACAGGAATAATCGTTCATCAAATTTGTGCATTGACCGCCATTTTGGCAAGGTGAGACGCTGCATTCATCGAAATCTGAAATAAAGATCCATTAATAAATCAACTATTCAGAAATCAATAGCCGTGCAAGATACTGTTTTACTACGTCAGATTATTCACGTATGCCTTATATTTGCATCAACAATAAATATCTTTTCTAGACAACTCTCGGTAAAAAAAAAGAAAAAACGAACGAACGAACGAACGAACGAACGAACGAACGAACGAACGAACGAACGAACGGGAAATAAGAAGAGCTTACGCCCTTTTATTAAATTCTGGTTATTGCATTTCTTTTTTTTCTCACTTGATTAATTATCATTCCACTCACACTTGTTGGATTTGAGGTCATTATAACCAATTCAACACTTGTCGTGAAATGACTGTTAAGTATAGCAGGTATGTCTTTCTCTCAGTTCTCATTCTACTTAATTTCAAGTTTTATTTTCCACTTTTGAGCAACACGTTTATGCTGCTCTTATCTTAACAGTCTGAGAACTATTTCAGTTATAGTTTCTGTAGGACATAGCTGTCTGTCTGTTTATTTAGTGCGTTACTTACCGTTGCTACAGTTCTTTCCAGTGTAACCTGGCGCGCATGTGCAGTTGAAGTCGTTGATCAGATCGTTACATGTTCCATTGTTTACGCATGGATTCACATGACAATCATCGATGTCTGCATCCCGAAAGAAAGGAAAAATATTGATTGCGAAGGACTAAGTGCGGTGTGCTTAGTACTTACCTTGAGTCACACAATGCCGTCATAGTAGGTTATTTTAACCGTATCTAACGTATGGTGTGACCATTCAAATGAAACCTCTTCAGCAGTGCTTTCACGTGGTTTTTATCTTGAATTTTTATTTTATGCAGTCTTGAGAGTAAAAGGGTGAATAGTTTCCTCTCATCACTTTTAGTTAGCAATGTGTAGTAATTTATCACCATCCTGAGAGATAGTTAGATAGATAGATAGATAGATAGATAGATAGATAGATAGATAGATAGATAGATAGATAGATAGATAGATAGATGGATGGATGGATGGATGGATGGATGGATGGATGGATGGATGGATGGATGGAATCTTTACACGAAATCTTATCAAATTTAAACATACAGGTTTAAATTTGGTTTCCATAAAATCCGTGAATTAACTAATTAATACAATACTTTAAAATATGTACTTAAACTTAATTAACAATTTACAAGGCGATCTTTAACTAATTACTTTACAAGTGCCGGTAGTAAGCCTCTTTTAAACTTTTCCAAAGACCTTTCTTCTTTAAGGTAGCGAGGGAGAGCATTCCAGACCTTGACGCCACTGAAAGCAAAACTATTCTTATAGTAATTTGTTCTGCATTTGGGCAGTTCTAGGTCGTAATTAGAAGATCTCAGACCGTAATTGTTTAAGGCGTTATTAGAAGTGACATTTCGGTAAGGTATGGAGGTGCCAGGCCGTTAACGATTTTAAACATCATAATGGCCTTGTGAAATTGTCTCATGGAATTTAACTGAGTCCAGCCTAATTCCTCAAAAACTTCTCCAGAAGGCTTACTATATAAGCAGCACCAGTAACAATACGAGCCGCCCTATTTTGAAGCCTTTGAAGACTATTACTTAATGTGTCACCTATTGAGTCCCAGATAAGACAACAATAACTGAAATAAGGCTCAACAATTGACCTATATAAAGTATCGATGTTCTCACTATTTAGAAAAGGTTTAACCTTTTTCAGTATTCGTAAGTTGGAGGACACTTTTTGCTTTACACTTTGCAAGTGACCTTCCCATGTCAGGTTCTTATCAATATTGACACCTAGGCATTTAGTGGACTCTACTTGCCTAACATCCGTATTAGGGGCCAACCATTTAACTTCTGAGGGCGGGGTTGGGTGATTTGGAAAAAAAATATCCTGCAAGTGCATATGGGTAAGAAACAATTTCCTGCACAAGACTGTTGTCCAAAAAAAATTCACGCACGTACAGTAAGCTGGAAAAAAAATTCTGGCAAGATGTTTCCTGGGTTGACACATTGAACTTTATCAGCAGACTGTTAAAAGATTTTAGCATCTGGACTTGGGTAAGGGGGATTCATAGCACAATAATCTGCCCCCCTCAGATTGCCTTTTTGTTACATTTATAGCACCTGAGGTTACCAATCTTGATACATGTTTTCTGAACTTTAAGATCACGGCTGGTGTTGTGATTTGAAGAACAATGTTTTCAGTGCACTCTAAATCAAGAATGCCAGAATAGCTGTTGGAACATGAAGTTAACTTTATTAACTATCTATTTGACACAAAACTGGAATGAGTTCTCTTGTAACATTAGCCTGAACGCTTGTCAAGTAAACGTGTAGGGATAGGAGGTGTGTCTTTTAATATAGAAAGTGTCGTATGCCCTGCATACTGTATGTATTCCCTCTCTTGTGGAATATTAGTATACAAGCTCGTTACGTCCAGAGATTCAAGTATTGTGCTCTCTGGAACTTAAAAGTTCTGTCAATGAAATTAATGGAGTCAGTTGACTGTATCAGTCTTTGAGATACGACTTCTGTTGTTGTGCTAAAGGCTGGAGTAGTATGGCAACAAATGCTGATAACTTCTCTGTTGGACCCGAAACTCCCGAGGTCTCCCAATTAAGTCGGTTTGTGGATTTTCGTAAGGAAATAAAATACTGAAATTCGCGGCGGTTCTGGTGTTTGGCAAAGCCATTTTTCAGTCATTTCGTTAATGTGGTGTTCATTGTGAAGTACTGTAATAAATTGTTGTACTTTGCGGGATGTATCTTCATCCATGGGTACTGCAAGAGGCCTCAGTAATTTCCATGTTCGTACATGTTGTCTAATTGAATTTGTCCCTCGTTTTTTCCCAAGAAAGTCTGGGATGAGGCCCGAGTAAAGTTTGAATGTGAGGAAAATGATAAGAAATCATCATCCAGTTTTCGGATGGATGTGATCTGGGGATATCTGTCATCACTGAAGCTAGGGAATGGTACCCATAAATTTGGTAGGATAAATGACGTGGCCAAAACAGTTCTTATTCTACCACATTCAAATGCCGGTGAAGAGAGAGTTGTGTCTCTTAAAAGGAAAACAAAACAGCATTTCGGCAGCATCTCTCCAGGTGGACAGTACGTTGGCCTTTTTGCTTACTTTCAAAATGGCCAACAAAGAGTCATCTTTTGAACCACCTTCGGATTTGTTGGCCACTGCAAAGAGAGCTACTTGAAACTACAACAAAGAGCATCATCAACGCTGTTTTCCAGCGTTATGGCATGTTAATGTGACTTCTGGATAAGTCAGAATGTTAAGAAAGAGCTGATATTAGTCCAATTAAAAGAAAAATCTGGGATCTAAATAGTTACTTTCGAAGGGTCACATTTCCGCTCAAAATAAAGGAAAACACGTCTTAGCTACTTCAATTTTGCAAAATTTTCTGGGGGAGCATGCCCCCAGACCCCCCTACAAAGATGACGTCGTCAAAGATCTCACTCTTTGCCAACAAAGCAACTTAAGAGCTCTGTGCAGATTATTTTGGGGCTTTGTAATGTGTACTTCAGCTGTGAGTTGGATTAAACCCTTTCTAGATAGCTCTCTAAAGCAAGTTATTGCTGTACTGGTGGTTATCAGTTTGATTTAAGGAAAGGATGTGGCTCATCATCTTCCCGTAAAATATGTACTGAGGGCGCATTCGCGCTATGCACTGTACTGTTCTGTAGCTCTATGCATCCACTATGTACTGTACTGTAGGCACATTTGCCTTCCAAAATGACTTAAGTCCAGGAACAGGTCTGACTCTTTTCATCAGTGGGAAGGGGTCACCTCAATGTTTTACATTCGGTGTTAAAATTAATGTACTGTATTATAAAAATCAGATCCAGATCCTTAACCTTTTATAATTTGATTTATAATGAAGCCCTACTAACCCCATCCACACACCAAACGAATTTCATGCAGAACGTTGGAGGGAGAAAAAATATCTTGCAAGCACATACCCCAAGAAAAAAAATTCATGGGGAATTCAGGGGTTTTAAAAAAAATTCATGCCTATACCAAATCACCCAACCCCCCCCTCAGAAGTTAAATGGTTGGCCCCTTAGACAAGGAAAGTTCTATGTTACCGTCAAGAGCGGCAATTCTTTGTCTAGACCCTATTAACATAAAATCTGTCTTTAACAAATTAAGAGTAAGTTTGTTGACATTAAGCCAGGCGGCAATTTCATTAAGATCATTACTCATTTTATTTTGCAAAACAGGCAGACTGCAACTTGTAGAAGGCAGACTGCAACTTATAGATAGATAGATAGATAAATAGATAGATAGATAGATAGATAGATAGATAGATAGATAGATTAATACAAAATAATTACAACACAGCCAAAAGGTTGAATTGCGTAATCAATACAGGATAAAACAATAAGAAATCCTAACAATATAAAAATAAATTACAAATATTCACATCAAAATGTATCTAAAAATTGAAATACAAGATATTTTTATACAGAGAAAAAAATACTTTGTTTTTGGAACATAAATGGTAAGGGCTAAGCACAACTTGAGACTTACTTATGCTGCAGTTTCTTCCCATGAAACCCACGACACAGGAACATGTGTAATTAAGCTCTAGGTCTGTGCACGTGGCACCATTCTGGCATGGCGCAGGTTCACATTCGTCAATATCTGAAAGGAGAAAATGTTGTTTTCGTCATAGAATAGAAAAGTTCCTGTTACATAAAATGTTCTTTGCATGATAGACAGGGAAAGGTTTCTTTCTCAAGACGCATATTCCTTGTCTTTCAAGGGACAGGGGTGGCACAAAACAAAGCCCAATAGCTATTTTGGGACTTTGTAGACTCTGTTTCCTGTGTCTTACGTTGCTTGACCTATCGGCTTAGCAGTTAAGGTGGGGATATCTAAATACAAGAGAACTCCCACCTCTCTCGGATAGTTTTCGTTGCCAAATCCCCACTAACCCCACTTTAATATGCAAGAGCCGTCTCTTGTCAAAGTTTAAAAATGTCTTTAAACACAAAGTGCATTAAGAAACCTTCATATGATAAAACCCATCTATTAATTGTGTAAAAGAAAGGCTGTTCACTTTTATTACAAGATTACTGTTTTTTACATTTTTGGTGGAGTTCCGATGTAAGGTGAAAGAGTGAAAATGTTTGATTTTCAATCCTTCAATTTTCAAATAAAGAACGACAAATGACATGGCGACAATATTACTGATAGGATGATGGAAAGGCCCCGGGTTTGTCAAGGCAGTTTTCGGGACTTTTATAGGGAAATGATTGTCATTCCACTTCAGTCAATCCTTTTGTTTATTGTTTTTCGGACGTATTACGCACCCTTTGCTTCTGCATCTTTGCCGTCGTGTCTCTTCCTCGGTACACCTTTTTTAGCCGAAAGTATCTTTGGTCAGGGGTTTCCTTTGTGGTGGGGAGGATGGAGAGGCATTAGGGTAAGGTTAACGAAGGATTTATTGCTAAAGCACTGAGCGAAAGCAACACTTTTCTCTTTCTCTTGATTCGCCAAATCCGTCAAAACGTAATTTTTTAATCGATTACATTTGGTTTCGAAAGAAATTATTCATGTCAATCTCGAATAAGTTATATGTTTCTGCATGTGATAATGACAAATCAAGAAAATTTTCCTCGTGTTTGAGTACTTATGCAGTTTTGAAATCGAGTTATTTGCCAGCAGAATACTATTGAGTGTTGCATCAACAGTCGAATGAGAGCCTTACGCGGGAAAGACGTAAACGTACAAACCACTGTATTTGCGGAGGATTTGAGGATACGTTTCAAAACATTTCTGTCCACAAAAAAAACCGTATTTGTCATTGTTTTTCGTATCTGTGTTGGCGCAGTTTTGAAGCTTTCTTACTTGGTTTCTTCAGAAACTCATAAGGGGTTGAAAAGTCCTTATGAGTTTCTGGTTTCTTTTAATCACGTTTTTTTTATCAGTTGGGTTAAGACTTCCTTTGACTATTAAGATGTGTTGAGGATTTTTATGCCAATAGGGGCCTAAAGGGCCAAACGAGAAAAGGAAGAGGCCTATTTTTAAGTGTCTTTCATGAGTATGTTTGGAATAGTTACCATTGTTTAGGATAGTTACTGTTGTGGAATCATCATTTATCGCAGTCACATCGTCTGACGTCGTGAGTGTCATAACGAAGGTCTCGTTGTTTTCAGGTTTGACGTCATCTGTAATGTTCACTGAGATGCTGCTGTACTTTTCCCCAGGCTTGACAACGACCTCTTGATTTAACTGGTGATTAAAATCCGTATTGAAAACAGCATCGCCATTAGTTGAATTATATCTGCAAGGAAATTTCATTTATTTAGCAATTGAATGTTATCAACAAGCCTTAAAACATGGATCTCTGTCAGTGATTGTTGAAATGAAGAGTAAAAGACTGAAAGACTGGACTCCAAATCGTTACATTAAAATGCAAGGTAGGATTTCAGCCAAAATGATGCTAAATTAAGATTAGAAGAAGTACTATAATTTTTTAACACAACAGCGGTTTACTTTCCTGTGTAGTGTCATCTACACTTTGTCGTTCCTCGTAGAAGCAACAATGCACGATATTGGAAACATCCCTACACCATTGAATGCACGTCCTTGTCCTTTTTTTTTTTAATAAACCATAGATATCATTTTTCGAAACCAAAACCCAGAATCTCGATTTATTTTTAATACAATAGGCTAATGCCTCACAAAGTATTCAAAACTTCCTTTTGTTATATAGTTGCATGACTCGTACAATCATTCAAGCCATTCAGCAGCAAAACCAAAATCAGCTCTGATTTGGCTAATGCCACCTTAACCGCCCAATGAACCACACATTTATATGATGTAATCTTCAAATAAAGACACACGGTGTTAAGCTTGAAAAATATGTTTCGGATGATCTACATCCATCTCCAGTTTCGAATGCAAATTAGACCGCTAGTCGGTGTGATATGCATGTGTACAGTCTAATTTGCATTCGAAACTGAAGACGGATGTAGATCATCCGAAACATTTTTTTCAAACTTCAAACCGTGTGTCTTTATTTGAACATTTTTCCTTGCCTGCTGTTATTTCGTAAATTTATATGATGTCTTGTCACCTGAGTCATTGGCTTTGTGGTAAAAGTCATTACCTTTGCTCTCTTCTTTTCAGAGCAAAGAGGGAGATCCTACTTCTTTCTGACCTTTTTTTCTAATTAAAAAGCATCTACGGAAGAATAAGAAAGTGGCCAACCAAATAATACTTTTTGGACTTACTTCAGAACAGATGCTATAAAGATGTTCCCTTGTCGTGTGAGAGGAATCGTAAACGTCCCAACACCTTCGTCGGCAACAAAACTGCTGTGAAGAAATTTTGCTTCCACCATTGTGCGGGGACTTGCCGCTTTGAAAAAAAAGTTGAAACAAGACTGAATTAAACATACATTTGTAATCCTCTCCAGGGATGATAGTTTGAAGACACCTTAGTTCTCTTGGGACAAAGGTGTTGATGAATAACACCTTTATTCATCACCTTGTCTACTTTTGTGTTTAGGTTTTCACCAGCTTTTCTTTTTTTGAAAGCAAAGTGAGCAAATAAAGTTAACACGTATGTTTTAATGTCATATTTTGTTTTAATGTTTTAATGTTATGACGTTCTATTGATTACTGTTGGCAGAGGTCAGTAAGTATCCTTTTGGGTTAAGCGATTATTAGCTCCCGAGTGTGCTACATGGAAACTGCTACCACTCGATTACTTAAGAGACGTTGGAGGGGAACTCCTATTTGAGTGCAATTTCTCACTTAAAACTCTCCTGTTGGTACCTGGCTTACCATTATTTTACAGGGATGTGCTTGATGCCTGGCATCAGATTGTGACTCGAACACCTTCCACCAAGACCGATATAGAGAATGAAATCATTTGGAATAACTAACACATAACAATTGCAGGAAAATCAGTTTTCGATCGGTCGTGGTATGAAGCCAGAGTTAAGTATATAAAAGATTTGATAAGCAAGGATGGAAAATTTATCTCGTTGAATGTATTCCAGCGTACCTTTGGCATAAAGAAAAACTTCTTACAATACTTAGGACTATTAAATGCTATCCCTATGTCTTGGAAAAAGACGCTCAAAGCTAGTAACAACGAAGAAGTCACAAAAAACGGTGATGAAAGTCCTATCGCTGGTATACAGGATATTTCAAGCAAGAAATGCAGAATCGAAATGACAAAAAAGATTCTTCAGAAGCCTACCGCTGAAGTCAGACTTGAAAAAGCAGTTTTTACTACTCAAGAAATCGCTTGCATTTATGAGCTTCCTTTTAAGCTAACTTCAGATGTTCAATCGCAACATCTTGTACACAAAAAGCATGCTCTTCAGAGATAGGTTAGCCGAAAATGACAAATGTTACCTTTGCAATCTCAGACAAACGCTAATACACCTCTTTGTAGAATGTCATTACACCAAACTATTTTGGTCTGTTCTTGCATATTGGTGGAATTCCAAGAATGATGTACAGATTAGCCTTCGAGAACTCGATATCCTATATGCCCTTAAACCGCAAAAAAAGATTATTTCAAGGCATCAACTACTGTTTACTAGTAGCCAAACAGTACATTTATGTTGCAGCTAAAAATGAAGACCCTTTTTGTTTTAGCGGTTATTTGGCTTTTTTGAAAAATAAGCTTGAAATAGACAAGACGTAGATCCGAGATCTTGTTTCTGTTTAGAGTACCTAACTGTCTACGCACTTTACTGTTTTTTTACTTTAGTTGATTTGTTTGTAATGTATTTGTAGCTATCTATCAGTTCATGTTTTTTTTTATTGTAATGCGGCTGTAAACTATTTTGTGGTGGTTAAATAAATTATGGTTAATAAAAAAAAGTATTCTTTTTGTACTGGGCGATCGCGTCGTGGTATCTCTGGCTGTTTTTTGAATAACGAATGCTAGCACATCTCTTTTTAGGATTTCGTTTTCCGTAAGAATAGCTAATTTGTGGAATGCTTTGTCTTTTGATTTAAAATCTGAATCTAATATAAATTCTTAAAAAGGAAGTTGAAGTCTCTCTATTTTGCTAGAGTACGTGTTGTCTTCGTCCCTGACGACCCAAGTTTCCTCGGCCTAGCCTTATGTATGTGTATTTTTACTCACCTTGTTGTCGACATTCTTGTTCTAACTGTTGAATTTCTGGCTCCGTTAAGGTGTTTCCAATTATCTGAAAATAGCTGACGCATGTTTCTCTTTTGTTTCCAGTTGAGGCTAAAGAAACGTTAACCCTCTGTCCAGTGTTATTCCAAGCTATGGTTGAATTAGGATCTGTGACCTTCACGCTGTCAAAATATAGATTAAGCTCTTGAGAAGACCGCGAGTACAAGATAGCAACATGTACCCATCTGTCCACGCCTGGAAATGTTCCTGTCCTCTGAAGAAGACTCGCAGAGTTCCCACCCACAATGGACGCCTGGCCTTCTAACCGTGACACAGTCTTAGTAACAGTGAACTGTACGTGATACTGTCCTTGATTTAAAGGAGTAGAATGTAATATGTCGACATCTTCATTTTGAGGCACCGAACCTTTTACATAGGCTAGAAATGAAATGGTAAAACTGTCACAAATGCTGGCGTTTCTCAGACACTGATTAGCAAAGTCGCCAAGGATCAACTGACTTGCAGCTGGTATGCAGAGTCCGCGGAAAGCGCCTTTCTGACTCACAGAAGTACCAGCTGGCAGCGGGTCGCTGTCAAATGATTGGTTGTTTGCAGTATCATAACCGTAAACTCGATCGCCTCCCGTTGGAAATAAATACCACAGGTAAGAATCTATGACAAAAACAAAACTCCAGTTAACATTGTGCCCGCGACCAAACGTATAATTAAGTTTGTCATCTAGGTTTATTAGCATCACTGGGCGTGTCTTCACTTGGTGGCAAGAAGGTACTTAAGGGACCTTACGTTGATGCTGTACCGCCTAAACAAACTCCTGCCTGCTGTCAAGCTTCCTTTGTAGTAATAGTCCGTTTTGGCTTCTTCGCATAGCTCTAACACGTTTATCAAGTATAAGTGTGAATAAATGTGTAATTCCCCTGCACAGTACCACCGAGACCGCCTTATGTGGATAAATTAAATTGCTTTAAGCAGTCAAGTAAGTCAGTGGTTTGATGGTTCTAACAATATATATAAACTAGGTTTCTAACACCAGCAACTTTGACATTACGGGACGTTTGAGGCATCGAAGAGCTGTGTTGGTTATTTTTTCTTCTTGTTTTTTTTTTTTCATTTGTTCCATTTCAGTCAAAACTATGGTCACGCATACTATTTTTACCTTTAGTGCAGTTTCTGCCAGTGTACCCTGGGATACAAGAGCAGTTGTAGTCATTAACCAGGTCAGTACAGTTTCCACTGTTCTGGCACGGGTGAGGATCACAATCATCGACATCTGTAAACATGACAAGGCACAACCTTCAATAGATTTCTGATACCAGCATTGCTGAGGAATTTACACTTGCTAAATTATTTGTTTTAATCACGCGATTAATATTTTTTCATTAAAACCACCACGGACTTTTTATGCAATGCTCATTTAATAAATAGCTCCAGAGTCAGGTCAACGTTTTCAGTCAGTTTTGGTTGGATGAGTACTTTTAGACAACGAGTTCGTTAGAGTCTCTTTAGTCTTGGCGATGTAACCAGTCTTTGAGAGTTCAGCGTTAAAGAAAGAGATCCGTTCACAACTTACTAATGCTACAGTTCCTTCCAGTGTATCCAGCTGCACATGAGCAGGTGTAATTGTTGATTTCATTAAAGCAGGTACCCCCATTTTGACATGGATAAGAAGAACACTCATCTATATCTGTAAACAGGAAATACATAAACAGCATCATTCACATTCATTTATCATAAATTACCATGGTAGTTTGGCTTGTATCACGGTAATTTCAAATCCAGGTCAGTATTGTCTCGTGTTTCATGCTCTGTTGTCTTTGTTGCGTTCTACTTTCACCTGAGATTGCTTATAGACATTGGTTTGTCTTACATAATAATAAAATCTGTGAGTGAGAAACATTAGCACTGGACGTTGTGCAACATGTTCTCTTACGTTGGAAACTTACCAGTTGAACAGTTTTTTCCTGTGTATCCCGCTAAACAGTTGCACTTGAAGTCAAGATGAAGATCTTCACATGTACCGCCATTTACACATGGACTAGAAGAACATTCGTCAATATCTGGATTCAAAATGGTAGTAAATGTTTTAAATGGTATTTACTCAACAACTCTAAAAACGAAAGAGCTTTATGAAAAGCTTATACTCGCCTGTTGCATTTGTTGATTTAGCTGTTTTATATGTTATCTATTTAGCAGCAGTGGAACGTGTACGCTTAACCCTTAAAGTTTTTCTAGT
This sequence comes from Siderastrea radians, assembly GCA_964017195.1. Classification (NCBI taxonomy): domain Eukaryota; kingdom Metazoa; phylum Cnidaria; class Anthozoa; order Scleractinia; family Rhizangiidae; genus Siderastrea; species Siderastrea radians. Next base: position 23,788,137 of record OZ024888.1, on the reverse strand, counting down.
TGTCATCCGAAATCAAGCCCTTTTTTAATTTGTTTCCCTCCAGCGGTCTAGCTTCAGGGTAAAAAAAGGTCTCACAAACTGTTGGGAGGGACAACACGACTCGGGAAATTACGGCAGAACTGACATCTTTATGTTGCGTGTTCTGAAAACGAACCACACGTTAAGTGTCAAGAGACTGGTAACTAGTAGATGCTTGCTATGATAATAATATTTCAATAGCTCTTACCATTGTCTATTATAGTGAGATTCACAGTTGTTGTTGAGAAGACGGTTACGTTATCTGACGTAGATACTGTTACAGAAAAGGTTTCGTTTGGTTCATGGAGGGTGTCGTTATCAATCACCAGGGAGATTTCTGCAGATGTTTTTCCAGGCCGGAAAATGACCTCATCACTCGTTGGAACGTTAACTTCAAAGTCCGCTCCAAGTGTGGCAGTACCATTCTTTATGGAATATCTTTCAAAAGGGAAGAAAAACAAGGTTCACTGAGATGGAACAGTACTTTCTCACGACTATGCGAATCGCTTTCTCTTGGTTATGATAAATACAAAAAAGCAGTCAAAGGTTAAAGTATTGGTGAAAAGAAAAGGATTTATGTGCGAAAGTAGTGAGCAAACGTCGTAACGTGTAAATCGGTCCTTACAAAGCAAAACGAAAATGGCAGCGTTGTATCTCTGTGGAAAAAGGTCCTTCCATGAAGAGATGGAATTGAAGCAACAACCACTGAGTTAACATCCTCGCTTATTGACTTACATATTCTTGTTTTCTTTCTTTGTTAAGTTGGTATATGATTAGCAATTCACTTTTCTCTATTTGCGTTACTAGTAAATAGAGCGTACATTTTTTTAGTTAACTATTTGAGCTGACCAATTTTTTTGTACATTTAGATGTCTATGTCATTATGTAGCCGGTCAGCTGTTTAAATTGCTGGCAACAAGACGCCAGCTACAGTGTAGAAGTTTTTTGAGTGGATCATGCTCGTAATAGACGGACCAGCTACGTTCCAACTGTAAAGGAAGCTAAGATGTCTTAATATGACATATTCTATGGAGACATTGTGGCATATCAGGAGTCGAATTAACCTCTTGAGTGGATCACAGGCTATTTTTTGCCAGTGTCTCATTTTTTCCCATCGCAATTTGAATGTACAGTGTAGAACTTTTTGGGTGGATCATGCTCGTGAGTGGATCATGCTACGTTCCAACTGTAAAGGAAGCTAAGATTTCTTTATATGGAGACGTTGTGGCATATCCGGTAAAAATTATTGGTAGCGACACTTACAAAAAAGAGAACAAGCCAAAGGATGCCGCTTCTTGCCTAGCCTCACACGCAGTCGTTTTTAGGGGAGTCGTATTTACCCCTTAAGTGGGTCACAGGTTACTTTTTGCCAGTGCCTCATTTTTCCCATCGCAGTTTGAATGTACTATCATGCAGAAATTTTAAGTTACTGACACAAACCACTTACTTTACTACTGTTGCTACCACAAGGTTTCCAGTCCGGGACAAAGGCACTGTTATCGAGCCATCCCCTTCGCTTTCAGCTATGTTTTCTTGGGTAAGTTCCAGTTGTGCCATCGATGGGCTTACAGCTATTATTAAGTTAAAATCAAGTTAGTGTTACTAATTCTCCTTATAAACAAATAATCATTTTAAGAGACTCAACACCATACTGCTTTTTGTTAGGGTTCTGTTGACAATACGATTTTACTACTTGGACTGAAAGTTTGTATGTTTTTGTCGTTTCTGGATGTTGCTTTTATGGCCAATTTTGCATATTTTCCTGCATTCTATCCCCACGAAAATAAAAAAGAGGAACGCATCAGGGGATTATGAACAAATGAATTAACTGACTTAACAAGAAAATATACATGCTTTATACATGTTCAATGCAGCCTTCCAAGCCTCATGCTCTTAAACTTTGATTTAAACAAAATTAACATTCTTATTCAAACTCCAATCAATCCCTTTCCTCTATATTTTGATTTTTCTGTTCTCAACGGCAAGTTTAAGAAGTAGTTTTGGAATAACGTTTGGAACCCTGTTTGTCCACGTTACTGCTTTCTCGCCCAGGTCCTTCCAGCTTAATAACGTATACCTTAGTTTTGTTTTTGGTGAATAATACACTGTAAGTTACTTCCCTTCAAAAACAAATATATTTACTAGAAATAGAGATCAAAGGTCCAATGCAAGCCGTAGAAAATAAGCAGCACGGCTGAGTTTGTTTGTTTGTTTTTGGTTTCGTTTTCGTGTCTCTGAGCGTTACACTCAATCATCTCAGTCATGGTGGTACAAATTGTGACTATTAACTGCGCTTCGAGCCTTACCTTGTTCTCGGCTTTCTTGTTCTAGCTGGGCCACCTCTGCTGTAGTCAGGGCTCCCTTGATGATTTGAAGGTAACTGACGAAGATGTCACGTAAATTTTCTTTTGAACCTAACGATACCTCAACGGATGAGTTGTCACTTGGCCAATCAGTAGGTATAATTGCATCTGATGATCCAACCTTAACGCCGTTCATATACAAAACTAGACTGTCATTCATCGAGTATACAATAGCTACGTGAACCCAACTGTCCGTTGCAGGGAATTCCATTTTTCTTTGCAGAAGTTTGCGAGAGCCACCGCCGACAACAAAAGCTTGTCCTTCAAGACGCGCTTTTCCGGCTCCACGGGAGACGATAAATTGCAAGAGGTACGGGCCTGGATCTGATGAGTTCAACACGTACACCTTTTCATCCACAGCAACCGGTCCACTGATATAAACCAGGAATGAAATGCTAAAACTACTGCATGCGCTCTCTAAACAAGCTTTAGCGAACTCTCCTAAGATGATTCCATTTCCCCTTGGTATGTAGATGCTGTGCGTGTTTCCCTTTATCGCAACCTGTGTCCCAGGAGAGAGTTCATCGCTTACAAAAGATTGGTTGGTCATTGGTTCGTAACCGTAAAGGCGGTTTGCACCGACAGGAAACAAATACCATACGTAGGTATCTGTAAAACAAACCACAGCAAGAAAATGATGGTTATTAAATTTATTGCTAAAACAGTTATTATCTTATTTACTTATCTTAATTATACGTCTTTTAAGACAAATAATGCAGTATATTTTAACATATACAAAGCAGCTAATAGATACATCAAACAACCTTTGTAGCACACTGATTGTGGAGGGAGCTTGCGCAAGGTTTGAGTCAGCTAAATGCATCTTTTCAGTCATTTCATATATTCTATTATATTCTCAGTTCCTGTTTTATTATGTTCAGATGTATAAATTATTGACTGGTTTTCATTTGAGTGTGGAAAGTAATTCATTTTGCTTCGGTTTTGCTTTTCTACGTTCGGGACTTGCATACATGCATTTTCACCCGCTTGACAACAACTACATCCACTTGCTTCGAGTTCTTATTGGTTCACTGTTTCGTTCATGTTTGCTGTGATTTGCTGTAGTAATTTCTTTGGTTTTGGTTTTTCGACACTGAAAGCAAAGATAATCAGAATCAGCACTGACAAAATTCTATCCTACCTAAACTGCAGTTCTTTCCCGTGTATCCTGGAGTACAAGCACACTTGTAGTTTGACACGAGATCTGTGCAGTTGCCGTTATTTTGGCATGGTTGGCCTGCACATTCGTCGATATCTGCAAGATAAAGCTCACTCAATTTTCTCACGAACGTTAAATGTTTGGAAGGCATCACGATACAATAGATTCAAGATCCTTATGAGTTCACTGTTCAAATCTAGCCATTGCTCGTCTGCTGGCTTTTTGTTCTTTTTTGTAAGTTCTTTTCACTCAGGTTTTTTCAAACACGGATCCCAGCCACTAAAAAGGTCAAAAAAGGCAACATATTGCACTGGATATATCTGCTGGACTGTTGAGGCACGCGATACTTTCCCAACTTATGATGGATATTGTAGATACAGTGTTTCAAGTAACCTTTATGTTATTTTTCTCGATAAAATCAACTTCATTTTGTATCCAATAGTTTAGATTTAGTTTGTTTACTTTCGGATAGACACCTGAAATACCGTAACAAGAGAGAGAGAGAGAGAGAGAGAGAGAGAGAGAGAGAGAGAGAGAGAGAGAGAGAGAGAGAGAGAGAGAGCCAGAGGAAAGGGCACTTTTGTAACGAAAAAAGGGAACTTTTGTAACGTCGGGAACTTTTGTAACGAAAAAAGGGAACTTTTGTAACGATTAATGGGGAACTTTTGTAACGACAGGGAACTTTGGTAACGGCAAGGAACTTTTGTAACGCAGAAACAGGGAACTTTAGTAACGAGTGTAGGGACAGTGTCGCACAGTCGCCTCTTTAATCAACCTAGAAAAATGGGGATTGTTCCAAAAGTCAAATCTCTTTGCTGATTTTGTCCAAATACATAGTTACAACCTTCTGTTAACGATTTCTTAACAAAACAAGCTGGATCACCTTCAGCGTCCGTACGGAATTTAAGCGGCAAAATTCCACACGTTTGTCTGCACTATTTACCAACCATTTGTTTTTTAATTTTTGCCCAGCCTAAGCTGTCAAAAATATGACAAAATGTTTTTTCATGCAGGCAGAATTCATATACATAATAATACCTACTAAGTAGCTCTTTCCCTTTTCCGGACCAAAAAAATTCCAATTTTTTTCCAGGTCGGATAACCTGAAATGACTGGTATACTGCACGTAGTTGAAACTGCGACTACGACATCTGTTGGAACTCAACGAACACGTAAACCCTCAAATTTCAACTATATTTTAATCAATTTTTGGCTCTAAAAGCAAGATGCAATGAACGGTCATTTTACATAAGAAAAGAACCGTCTTGGTCCAACAAATGTAGTGTTGTTACACAAAAATCAAAAACTGAAAATAACTAAAATTAAAAGGGTTTGGGTTGTTACAAGAATTTAAAGAACATCATCTAATTAGTAAACATAAAGAACAAGCGAGCTGGCTTAGGTATCACTAGGTGTCAGTGGATTCTGTGGAAGGGAGAAAGCCTTCTGACATGCCATGAAAAATAATACAACACTTAAGAAAAGGCAAGACCAAGAAGTGAAATTTAAGATTTGTGATTGTTATAGGCCGGTGTTAGGTTGGAAAAGAAATAACACAATCTCACACCAACTGTATCTAAGACATGCGAGTTTATGTATAAAAATGTTTGAACGGTCTAGCTCCTGTGTACTTCCAGAGCTTGTTTACCTTGAGGTGTAGTATTCACAGCCCTAACACCTGGCGTAATAATTAGTCGCAGGTCCCAAGTGCAGGGTTGCCCTCGCACAAGATGCCTCGCAATTTGATTTATGCGCACTTGAGTTTTTTGTTTTTGTTTTCAATTTTTATGTACATCAAATTGTTCTTATTATAATTTTTATTTTTTTCTTCACTGTAATTATAACTTATTACTGTCAAGAAACGTTGCAAATTGGTTTTCAAAATCCTCAGGAGAAAATCAATAAATGTACTTGTAATTTTATTCTATCCCGCGTTCGGGTAAGGCAGTATTCATCTTGCGCTCTTATTGCGTAGGCCCACAAATTGCTATGGAACTTCAACGTTCATGTGGCATAAAATAGACGTTTATCCAATCTCAACGACGCTTTTCATCTCAGCAACCTATTAATTCAAAAGATGAAGGATAAAAGACTTCTTGGAACTTATGGCCAGCTAAAAAGTTAAGTGGCTCCTATAAGGTTCTTAAGTGACTTTCCTTAGTAATTTGTAACTAATCACTTCCCTACCCTGCGTGTAGCTAAATAGGCAAGGACTTTTCTTGGTCGCCTATGTAACGGTATAGATCGGGTAACAGTCTTACAGCTTATGGCTTTAAGCCCTATTTAGCTTGGGAGTTGGGGAGAACAAACACTGACAAAGTGCCCACGCTCAATTTGAACGCTAAAAGCTTTCTAATATGCAAGCAAAAGCCACCAAACTGTGTTACTTTCCCTAAAATTTATCTAGAAACAATTTGGTGTGACATGTCTTTGTCCATCCAATTTGGTGTTGCCATGGCAACCATATTTTGACAGGTGCTTTTTCACAATTTTAAGTTTTACTGTTCTAAATGGAAAATTTTATTTCCACTTCGCTAACTTTTACATTTTTACACCATTTGAGTCTTCTTATGTTGCTTTTCAATGGTTATTGTCCAATGTTAATGGTTTCTCAAGGTTTTGGAAAAAGCAAGGAATTACGTCAGGTGAAGTCATCAAATGTTGTTATTGGACCTCAAAAGAAACGTTTTGGGACACCTACATCACCCTCGACATTTTCTTGTCAAGGCTTTAATACTCTCGGAGTTGGATTCAATTTTTGTCCTCACAATTCTTAACCTCGGACGTACAAGGGATGGGTGGGGGTGGGGGTTGCCAGCCCCCATAAGGTTTTTTTTGAATTTTTCTAATATGATTCTTCATCAGCACCTGCCATTTTCAGTAGCTGTACGCATATACCTTAGACACATTTTGACCTAAGTTTGGTGAGAATCGTTTTCTACGGTTACGAGATATGACGTCATAAGTAGTAGGTGGTCAAGCCATTTTTGAGTAAAAATGCGTGTTGTTAGGTGATAAAAGATAAAGAAGCAAAGTGCTTAGTTATGTCATATTCTACTTGTGTAGCATTAAAAATGTAAATTTCCGCCTTTTTATGAGAACTTCTACAATACTAGATGGTGGCGTCACAGGCCCCCAGCAACGCCACAACCCATAAAATATATCTCATTTTGTAGAGCACATCACAGACTAAAGCCAAAATCTCTTCAAAACATGGTAACATATAAGAAACCCAAGAGAGGTTCCATCACCCTCCTCCTCTCATTGTAACACGCTGGGGGTATGACTTTTCCCGTGCGTCCGAGGGTCACGACTTCGCTCGAAAAAAGCTTCAGCTAAAGGGGGAGAAAAGGAAAATTTTAAATTTAATTGTGCTATAAGTTACATTTTAAGATCGTTTTGATCATTCATTTATTGGTTTGAATTACTTTTAGGCCACTTTTGGTGGTTTTCAGAGGTTTTGACAAGAACATGAAATCTTAGATGACGGATTCAAGATGGCCGCCATTTTGGCAATAATGACGTATTACCCACATCATGTGACGTCATCAGGTCATGTTACGAACTTCAAAAGAAAGATTTTTGAACGTGCTGTCGAAGTTTCGTTGTCGTAGCTTAAACTTTCTTGGAGTTAAGAAGGCGGCATTTTGTACCTCCTCCAAGCTCTGGAACAAAAAAAGCTCAAGCTGAATAGGATTAAGAATGGACCCTGTAACAGTTAAAAGTGGAATTTTTAGCAACTTTTAACTGTTACTGCCGTTTATTTGAACAGATTATATTAAATGGCGCGAAATAACTTGAAAATAGCGTTCACCACTACAATGTACATAAATAGTTAAAAAAATTAAAGCCACTTACGTTAAGACCCCATTTGGAACCTCTAGCTAATTAAGCGCAATAATATACAAAGATATCAATCAAGGGTAAGTTAAAAACATTAAAAAAGTCAAATGAAAGCACAGAAGTATGTACAAAGTTTCCTGCAGACCAGTAAATATTTCAAAAGGTTGTCCTAACTTTGCGCTACAATCAGACCGCATGAAGGCTTGCACTACAAGTGTAGTGGGTGATACTCAATCATCATCATCTTGTTTATCATTCTTTTGTTCATCTTCTTTTTACTTGAAGTAAAAGGTACACGTTCTTCATAAATACTTTAACTACTAAATGCACTCCTCTGCAATATTTTATTTAAAGTTGTCCCGGAGCTACGCCCTCTTTCTTGTACGACAAAACGATGTTTGTCTCGGGTACTGTATAAAACTTCACCGTTTTGTGCATTGCTTTGGAAATGTTTCTAAGCAACAGAATAGCTCACAGGCAGTCAGTTGTATATTACACAATTAGTATTACTCGTTTTTACTATAATTCAGCGATGCATTGAGTCGTATATACAGCTCCTGCAACCATACACCCTTACCGCCATTACCGCGAAAAGCGCCAAAGTAGAATAAATACATTTCTACAGCTCTAACTCCTCTTCCTTTTTTAGGACAAAGTTCAATTTTTGGTCAACAATTTCTCTCATACTAAAGTTTAATTTGATTGCATTAAACTTCACAATCTCTCAAGAAATTATTGTGAAACCACCTTCTGGAACTTCTAGCAAATAGGGAACTTTTGTAACATCGCCGCTTTTTTGACATTAGTAACTTGAAATCTCCATAAAAAAATAAGGATTTATCCGATTCACTCCAAGTTTTCTTTGTTGCATTGGAAAAAGATAGCTTCAACTTTCCCTAAAATTATAGTGCGATTGACCGACTTAAATTGTCAAACTCATTTGTTAAAATTCGTGATGTAAAAAATGGGCTTTTTCCGAATCGTGATTCATTTCATGGACATGAAAAGTCAAACACATACACGGCAGATTTTTGTGAGCCAAAATAACTCAGATTTAAAGTGCTGTGGTAATTGAGAGAATCGTTTGGCGCATAAATGGTAAGGCAATAGCTACAATTTAGCACAGAAATGGATTTTATTGCTTTTAAACAAACAGTTACCACAACATAGGGCACTTTCGTAACCTCTCGAGGACACATCAGAGCCTAATACATGCAGATTTGTGTGGTATTAACTGACTACTTGCATGCAGTGGGTTTACAGCAGTAGGTATTCCCATGATTTTATTTAGTTTTTTCTGCAAAGATCTAAGCATAGCTATCATCAAGAGAGACAAAAGTTTTCGCCCTCAAAAACCTTTAATCATTTAGAAACAGCTTCCTAACATCTATCACTCACACTAACTGAACTAATACGAGGCACATGAAAATAGAAAAACCAACGAAAAAATTAAGTGGCCTCCTGTTTTCAACTTTGACGTAAACAACTCCAGTAACATAATGGTAACCGTATTACATAATGGAGCCATAGACAAAAACATCTGATCTTGACTTGTTCTGTTGTATCCAATGAAATTGGCAAATAACTCAGAAAAGGGTATTCCAGTTTGATGAAATACAAAACTGAGAGAACTCACCATTGTCCAGGATATATATAGCAACACTGTTATCTGTTATCGTGATGCCATCGTTTGATGTTAAGTTAAGCAGCAGTGTCTCATTCATTTCCGGCAAAGTGTCTCCTGTGATATCTACTGAGAGACTCTTAGTGGTTTCCCCAGGTTTAAAGATAAATTGCCCATTTGGTGAATCTTGAAAGATGAAATCCGAAGAGTTAGTCGCGGTGCCTGCTGACAAGGAGTACCTGATAAAATAAAGCCATTAGGAAATAGCATCCAGTAGTGATAAACAATTAATTACAAGTAGAAACAGAGGAATAACTCTGATCTTTGATTGAAACCAATCCGCCGGCCTGCTCTAGCCGCGTAGTAGGTGTAAACGGGGAGGGGGTGGGCGGGGGGAGTGAGAAAATTGGGGGAAAATGAGGGATCTGGTCCCATTTATTCAACCACTTTCTTGCTCCTCTACCCCTTTCCTGTTTCCCCTGCTCAACTAGGAGATGCTTTTCATAGCATCTTACTAGTTCGCAAAGGTTAAAAATGCCCTTTGAAGGTTGCTAAAAAGGTGCCCTACTTTCCACGTAGATCCTCTATTATTTCCAAACATTCAAGGCACCGTAGAACACTGGAAACTTAGAGCTGGCAATCTTTCCCATTTGTCTGTTACTCTCTTTGAATGTTGCGGATGGGCGATTTTTTGTGTTTTGCCGGGAACCAATGTTCGCGATTGGGAAAGACTGGTTAATTTTGCTGGGGATTAATTTTTGCGATTTACATGACGTCGGAATTGGAATTATAACATTTTCATCTTTTGTTTGAGTACATGCAATCAAAATACAAGAAACAACATGCAGATGTAAAACACGTTATTCAATTAATGAACGGAGTACCTTGAGACGATCTGTTTCTGAAAGCTTTTAAGCCCTAGCGAAACGAAGGACTTGTGACTCCGTTTGGCCATGACTCGCGTGTACTTCCGATGGCTTACGGTAACTTGCGTTCACTTTGATCGGGCTCAAATTTGCGCACAAGTCAACGCAAGTTTTTCACCGTTTGGCCACCCAACGCAAGTCGTCGCAAGTTGGTTTCAGTATTGTTTTCTTCAGTACGGGTGCGCGTGCAAGGCTGCACTGAAATGGTTTTCTTGCTACTTGGGCTAAAGTTGCGTCTACTTGCAAGTCCGTTTGGCCACTCATCGCAAGTCTGTGTTCGCAAGAGACGTTTTGAGGACGGTGTGTCCTAATTCAGAGGTATTTTTGCAAAGGTTATGACTATGGCGAAAAAGCAGATCTGAGCAAGACTTATTGGAATCCAAAAAGAAAAATGTGTGTAGCCGTGCATTTCTCAGAAACAATTAAGCAACCATAATTCTAAAAAAGGAATGTATGCATTTTCTTTCCAAATTTAAGCTCAACTTTCTCTGAAAAAGGCGTGGTTCCCCTAACTTTCTATTTGGATTCTGATAGCCCTTGCTAAGATCTGCTTTTTCCACATAGTCATAGAGCGCGCAAAAATACCTTTCTGTTAGTAGACAAATTCCTCAAGAAACCCGACTATCTTGGACCAGACCCAAGATGAGCAGAACGTATGCGCAGTAACAAAAGGACGCACCGTCCACATAAAAGTTGATGTTTGTATATAATTTCGACAGTGGGGTGAATTTTTGCGGCATTTTCTTGCAGAGCTTTTCTTTCGTATCGTGAAAAATCCGCAGATATTGCAAAAATTAGAACCCCGCAAAAACTTAGCGCTACACGTTAGTTAGTATTTCAAGAAGCTTAACATTCTCGGTATACTTACGTAACCACTGATACTAATGCCAGGTTTCCATATCTTTCAATGAAGATAGTTACTGTTCCATCTGATTCGTTAAACACTCTTGAAGACTGGCTCACAGTCACTGAAGTGTCATTCGGGTTTATGGCTAAAGAAAGAACAAACATTGTTTAAAGGAAAATTTGTGAACAGCCGGCGCAAATAACTTTTCATTCTATGGGCAAATTTTCTCACATTCTCACAAAAAATCTCAGAATGTAATAGATTTGTTCAGTTCACCTTGAGCAAAACTTCCGTCTTTTAAACTGTCAACATCAGCTTGGTTGCTTATGGCGCCTTCAATAACCTGCAAATAGCTCACGAGAAAACCACTGGAACTGTTGGAAGAACCAAGGGTCATGTTAACTTCTGTAACAGATCCGCTGTAAGGAACAGATGAAGCGTTTGATCCTTCATTCGTTCCGTTGAGGAAAAGCTCGAGATAACCTGGTCCAGTGTAGATGATTGCTACATGAATCCAACTCTCCATCAAGGAAATCGCACCAGTAACCTCTGTCCTGTTATCACCACGAGCTATCACAGCAACACCAGTGTAATGAGAACTATTCTGCATCATAGTAAAGTGAACACGGTGGGCTGCATCGGACACTGGCATTTGATGAATCACGTCCACTGTTTCATTCTCTGCGATCGATCCGTTGATCTTGAATAGAAATGACACAGTAAAATTCTCACAGACTGTAGAATTCGAAAGACATTGTGCGGAAAAATCTCCAAGGGAGACTGTTTCTCCCGCTGGTACCAACAGTCCATTCACGTTGTCTTCTTTGGTCACATATGAACCACTGGGAAGAGGTTCGCTCTCAAATGATTGGTTGCTTTGTGGTCGGTATCCGTACAAGCGATTCGTGGCACTTGGAAACAGGTACCATGTGTAGCCGTCTGCAAGAAAAATGCAGTTTAGATCAAGCAGTTACATGAGATTTATAAAAATTAAGGCTGTATCCTTACTGTGAAATATTTCTGTTGAGCTACTAGACGTAACAAAATAATCAATAACACTAGTATTTTCTCGAGAATGCATAAAATTTTGCCCTTAAAAAGCGGGCTAAGCAAGTGTACATAAGAATAGTGATCAGATTTCAGAAATCTCTCGATGTTCACCACTGGTCTTTGGGACATGTTCGGAGAAGACCGAAAAACTATCAAAATGCGCCAAAGCCTTTCGTATTTCTATTGATATTCCGTAAGGACCCCGAAAATATTCCAACAATCAAAGTCAAAGCAACGACTTGTTTCAACATTGTAAAGAGGGGTTATATGCGCCCGATTTTTGAGTTGCAGTGGTACTCCACCTTTCAGTTACGCCTCCTCTTTGTTTCGCCAATTTATTTTGGCCAGCACAAAATTTTAGTCTTGTCGAGCCATTAATACGCCCAGATTTTCCTTGTCCGTTAGTGAACGGGTTAATGGGATTCCATTATTCTCTGATTTTTGGATTAACCTGGATTAATCTAATTTTATCCGAGACATAACAAACGGCTCATCGCTTGAAAAAAGCTACCATAGCGCTTCTTAATTTTCTTTTCTGTAAACTATTTGTTAACAATTAAGGTAAGACATTTCGATATCAAATGGAAAATTTCCCGTTGTAATGGACAAACAATTTATTCATTATTTTGGATCGAGAACACAAGCTCCATTACCACATGTAAAAAAGGATCCTCTAAACTTTTCCACTAACGTTTCAAGACTCTCAGCACGAACTAGGGACAGAACTGAGCATAAGCTGTAAATAGCTTTTTCTTACAACCTTAAAATTAACTTTCTTATTTGATTTTTGTTGTATCAATATTTTACAAATGATTACAGACTCTGACTGTGTGTTGTTGCAATTTTTATTAAGATATATCTCAGTCTAACGCACACTTTTTGTACCTATAATTTTCAACGATGTCATTTCAGTTTTTCGTAAGTTCCATCTTCGCTAACTTAGTTGACAGTTGCGCTTTCTCTTTCCTGATACTTGACTGTTCTGTAGCTGTTTCAATTTCTGTGTTTTTTAAGATGCAGCTTATGCTAACTGTTAGAGTTAGAAGTTGTTTAAGCTCACATATTATCTGCAGGGTCAGTATTTGTTACTTTGGCTAAAATCCACGAACTGCAATCTTCAAAACAGCTTCAGATTTAAAGTACTTGCTGGATCCAATGTTGGATTAAAAAGAGGAATAAAATTGAGCAGTGGTCTCCGATCTCATTGACTTTGTACGTTAGACAATATTTCATGTTGTGTTCTTAATTTGTGCTGCAAGCGCTTAATAGTGTGGATTTTTACTGAACACTGAACTTGTTTGGAGAGACAAGACCCGACGGCAGCTTTGTTATTCGAGGCGTCATACCAGGTTGAAAGAATTAATCAGAGTTGTTTGACGCAAATTGGACAATGCTATTTTCAAATATGTTTGGAAAAATAAGATCCTATTCTTTCTAGAACCTGTTTATACCAAGACGTCGGGTAGCCTTCACAAAGGGCTAAAAATAATAACCAAAGCTGTGTCCCTCAAATTAGAAAAGGTTATTCAGTCACAAAATATGTATGGAAGAAAAATTGCATCGGATATTTCTAGAAATTGTCTTTAAGTTCACTCAGTGGACCTATGACAAATGTGCATTGAATTTTTTCCCTGAAATTATCAACTTCATATCACATTTCAAAATCATTTTAATGGCGCAACCACGCAGTACACCAGGCTGCAGAAAGAAGGGAATACGATAATAAATTTAAACAAGATCGTAATTGAAAAAATGTGGTACCGACAAGGCTACGTTAAATAGCTTTAAACGTTTTCATCATATGGAATTTCATATCATGCATCAGATCTTTAGAATACTAAGTTATGCCTGCTAATGACGCTAATAAATACAATTTTTTCCGAACGATTTTCATATGTTTGTGCTCAATGAAGCCTGTCATAGATTAAGTGAATTAAATTTCTTTGCATCCATAACTTGCCCATTGCAGATAAAGAGAGTGTTTTCACAAACCCCGGTTCTTATAGGCTAATAAGAATCGTTAAATGTTAATGCGAAGAAGAATGAAAAACGCACGCACCAAAGTTAAAAAAATTGTTTCAAATTGTTAATTGTGCACATGCTGGTACGCTGGTGTGTAGAAATATCTGAATGGTTTCCACAATTAACGGACAACAAGCCACAGAAATCTATCATTTCCGATATCGAATAGTAAACGTATGTTTTTACAATTAGGTACAAGTCTTAGTCCTGTAAGCATTGGGTAACGTTTGCCCGCAACATTAGAACGGTTAAAAAGATCATTCCCTTATAAAAAAAAGAGTTGATCACATGTCTTTGTTGCCGTTGTCTGTTGTCTGTGTAAACCATTCAGATATCACACACCAGAATGAACGCAATTTAAAAATTGAAACAATGGTTTTTAACTTTGGTGGGCTCTTTCCTTTTTGTTCTTTGCATTAGCATTTAACGGTTCTTATTAGCATATAAGAGTAGGGGTTTGTGAAATCACTCTAAAGGACGAACAAAACTTGAATCAGATGGTAAACTAGACCAAAAGTAAAAAAAAAAAAAAAGGAAAACTGTCCTTTATACCAGGCCGCGGTTAAAGATTAAGCACAAGGTACGGGTAGAAGGGCCGAGCATCCAAACATAAAGAAACCATTCTTTAAAATTGAGAAGAGTAAAGGATAACAGGATCTTGCAAGGGTCAGAGAAGTTTGTTATCTGCAAACGTGCCTTAAGCGATGAACAACTCGAGTAAACTATGAAACAAGGTCTTGCTAAAGGTTGCAGGAGAACTTGATACATACAACTACAGTGTGAACGGCTTACGGTATTTTGCGAAACGAAACGAAATAGTATTTTGCGAAATGGTACTTTGCGAAACGGTATTTTGCGAAATGGTACTTTGCGAAACGGTACTTTGCGAAATGGTACTTTGCGAAATGGCCTTCCCATTCCTTCACTTTATTTCACTTTATGTGTCAGTGATAACAATAGGGTGACATTTGTACACAATTTTTTTCAGTGAATTTTTTCTCTTGGTAAAAAGTTTACCAAATTTCATCTGGGGTACTTGCTGTGCATGTTTTTTTTTTGCCAATTTTTTTTTTGTTTTCCTATTTTGTATCTTTCCACTTGTCGAATAAACGAGTTAAACTTTAGACTACGAAAAGTCCCTCATTTTTCTCAGGGATAGCCTCCGAGCTATTCGCACGAGCAGCCGCGATTTGCGAGTCGGCGAGCGAAGCGAACCGGCAAGAAGAATGGAAGAGGAAAAGTTCGCCCCATTCTTCTCACCGGCTCGCTTCACTCGCCGACCGCAAACCGCGGCTACGCCGCCAAGGTACTCGCACGAACAACAAACTAAGTGAGCCTGCTCGCAAGCTACCTTAGGGATAGTAGAGCGAGCGAAATGGGCGACGTGCAAAAATGAGGGACTACTTGTACTACTACTTGAAGAATAAAATTTGACCGGGGAGTGCAAAAAGTTCTCGAGGGCTTAGTTTTTGAGGTCTTAGGTCTTAGTTCTTAGGTCTTAGTTTTCGAGACACCCGTCTTAGGTCTTACCTTAGGTCTTAGGTTTCGGGGTAGTCAATCGGACTCAATCGAACTGAATTTCGATGGAACTCAATCTGAATCGAGCTTATTCCATGGACATGTAGTCCCAAACGGTGCCATTTCTCAAAGTACCGTTTCGCAAAATACCATTTCGCAAAGTACTCTTTCGCAAATTTACATTTTTATTTTGTATCTATTTTTTATATAGTTGATGTGATGTCTTAAACGATGTTATCAACTTAATAAATGTAGATGTAGATGTACCATTTCGCAAAATACCATTTCGCAAAATACCGTTTCGCAAAGTACCATTTCGCAAAATACCATTACGTTTCGTTTCGCAAAGTACTGCAAGCCTGTGTGAACCGTTTAACTCTGGCGCCCTGAGCAGTCAACCACGCGCCTCCGTTTTGTTGTGATGCTTCTATGTCTTCTGCGATGCTTGTTTGTCAATTGAAAGACTTCTGCTCAATACGAATGATTCAGTTCTACCGGTAACTTAGCTGAAAATTTCGCGTAATTCAGAGACAAGCCGCTGCTTCTAATCGAAACGTCGACCTAAGATGTTTACCGCTGTGATATGGAATTAATTATTGCATGTATGTCTTGGTGTTTGATATTGCTTCTTCATTACCCGTTTGAATACAATGTACGTTTGATTAAAAGTGCACCAAATTAACTTTAGATGTAAATAAAACAAAAAAAGAGCACATCAGAGGATCACGGTTAATCACTTTTCGTAAAAGAATCGGTCGTTTGCCATTACTTTTCGATTTGAACTATTTCGTGAGAACGATATTTGCCGGAGTTGTTTGAACTTGCAACATTATAACACTAAATGAATGTTTTTATCAAGGTTATGTAAATAATATTGTAGTTAATGAAGAAATAATGTTAACTTTCGTTTCAAACAAACCAGCGTGTTGGTGTAAAGCCAGCAAATAGATTTCGGATAAAGATGTCGTCGTTTTTAGAATGCTTTACGCTACTTAGCTTGATAAAACTCCCTGTAGTGATTATTCATTTACTTAACATAATTTGGCACGAAGGAAGGAAATAAAATGAACAAATTCCATTACTAGAAGATGAAAAAATTCAAATAACTTACCAGCAGAAAGTGAGAGCGGTAGGTAGAGGAAGAAAACGAAGATTGTTGTTAAGAGAGGCATTCTTCGAAAGGAACGTTTCTTTGTGGTCATTGTTAATAGTATATTGGGTTATGGTATGTACGGTGCTGTTAATGAGCGCATTTGAGTATGAAGGGAAAAACTAAAAACCAGTCATGTATAACCAAAATAACATATTGCGTCAGGAAACGTATTTAACTGACAATAACACACTAACAGAGAATGAACTAGACATAAGTGATCCAGGAGACAAAGGGTAGATCCTTGGAAACCTTGGACTGGTTGCATAAACAAAAACACAACAATTTAAAATTGCTTATTAAAGTGTTTATTAAAGATAGAATTCAGACGAAGCGTGAAAGCTCATTCAAATGGACACTAAATTCCTTGATATTTTACTGTGAACTAGTGGCACCAGATTTTCGCTGATTTAAGTGGAAGCCCGAATAAGATCACCGCCCTTTTACGTAGTAAAGTCACCATTATGGTAGTCTGTATCTCTCTCCAGATACTGCACTAATACCCAATACGAAAACTTCAGAATCATAAGCCTCTAATAAGCCCTTGATCTTCGGTCAGAACCCTTCCTTTAACTCTTTGACATACTAACTAATTGGAAGTATCCTTACAACTTCTTAATATCAGGAGTCAGTGAATGTTTAGCTGTAGAGGTTTAGTTTTCTAGCAAAAAAAAAAAAAATTATGGTCATGGGGTTGAGCACTCCCTTTTCACAGGCCACAAAAGTTCGTCCAATCGAAAATTGGTTAATTCCATGTAACGTTCACCATTCTCTCGCTCTCCCTCTCTCTCTCTCTGATCCAGCGAAAATAACTCATTCATGACGCTTTGTTATATCTTTGTTCCTTTCTCTTTTCCTAAAAATACGTTAGTAATGGCGAGGAATATTGGTTTGGGTGAGCTCCGTTTGCTGGGATAAAAATTAAATGACACATCCTTTTTGGATGAATTTGGCCACTGGTGTGGCCGTTTATGTAAAACAATCATAGAAAGCTTTTACATATCCTAATATACAAGGCATAATCCTAGCAAAGGTAAGGATACATCCGCCATCCAGAGGCTGGAAAATGAGAAAGAATGAGGGAGGGAGGGAGGGCGGGAAAATGAGAAAGAATGAGGGAGGGAGGGAGGGAAAATGAGAAAGAATGAGGGAGGGAGGGAGGGAGGGCGGGAAAATGAGAAAGAATGAGGGAGGGAGGGAGGGCGGGAAAATGATCTCGACTTGCTTGACTAGGCAAGAATCTTAACACCAGTGTCTTTCGCCAACCGACAGAAGGTAGTTCGCTTTCCTTACATGCTTTAAAAAGACTGCACCGTTGTACCCCCGGATGGCACCATGCCCGGATGCTGGTTACAGATTAACTGATTGCGTGACAGTCACATAAAACAATTTAGTCCTTCTTCGGAATAAATCTCCTTTAAGGACAATAGTTTTTCAACTTGAAGGAATCACTTGGTTGCCAAACACAAAACAGTACATAATTTGGCGATATTTAGGGAGTAATGGTAGGTGCTCAGTAAAGATGTAAACCTAGACGATGGAGTGAGAAGTGGGGAACGCTGAAAGTGGCGGAGAGGTGAAAAGGATATTTTGGGTTTAAAATTCACTATTTTGGCATTTTTGGGAGGTTCAAAATTTTGCGTAGTTCTTTAAATTGGGGGGGGGGGAGGGGGTAGTCGTCATATTTTAACATATATGTATTTTCTAGCCTTCAAGATAAAGATAAACTGGATAATTTTTGGTTCAAGAGAGGATCGTCTCTTTTTCGGGATGCTCAAAAGGACGATATTTTATTGGTGGGCTTAGCTTTCACCCGTAGCTACTTTTAAGGCATGAAACTATTGCTTCATCCGCAGCTCCCTGTCACTTTGAGATGAGAGCACCTCTTCCTCCCCCGGGGCATGTTAAGGGGAGCGCAAGGTAGTTTTAAGTTAGTTTAGTCTGCATCAACGTCCATGTTATTACTTTTGTCTGTTAGAAAGAACCAACCTTACATATTATACCACTCTAAGATTGAACGCTACAGACAAGATCAGTTTGGTTTGGGTGAGTTTATGGCCATAACAGCACCTCATCAACCTCACTGTCTTCACTGGATGGTGGTTGAAAGGCTTCATCGAACCATGACACTTGTTTTGCGTTAAAACTGGATTTCTACCATTTGTCAGGGCATTAGAGTTTTAAGGATAAAATCTTTTATATTTATTTTCGTTTTACTATATTTTATGAGCCAGTTCTTTAATAAATAATTAATTCATTCTTCTTTTCAGTCGTTTCACAAATGTCTAAATTTAAAAGGCGTGGACACTGTTATTAGCATTCAATACACTGAGAGGAAAAATGTTGACCGCGGTTACATTAATAATTATGATGACGATGACGATGATGACTGGAAGGACAGTGATGTGGGTGAAATATATGCCAATATCAAAAGTAACCTTATCAATGTTGATCTCCGGTTCTAAGTGTACATTACTAACAGTTCATTAAAGGTGGGATCGACAAAAACGGCACGAGGCACATATGAATAGGTTCATTTGTAAAGGACACAGAAAGAGAGAACAAACCTCTTAGAGCACTCTTGGAAAATTTACCTTCACAGAGAAAAGTTACTCTCAAAAGTCATGAAAGATAACGACAAGGGAAGGTGTTTCGTTCTGTTGGGAAAATTCACGGGGCGCAAGCTCAGTGACGAGGAAAAGTTCGCCATACTTCTGCAAATGTCTTCAAACAAGCAAAAGCTAGAGGAACTTTATCAGAATCATTCAACTCCAATCAAAAATCAATGCACACTGAATGTGCTGTTTCGAATTCTTCAAGTGCAAGAGGTTGGGAGCACAGAGGAATACAACGTAAACGGGTTGGTTTTTAAGGTTCATGTTCTAGAGGACACGGATCTTTGACATTGTAGTTGACGTTTTTCAGCGGAATTCGAAGAAACTGGTAGTATCCAGTTATCTGAAGTAAAAAGGATTCGGTTGTGTTAGAGACTACTTTTAAATATTGAAACATGAATCACTTATCAACGTTGATCATGTGGCCCAGCCATCCTACCTCAAAGTTGTCAAGACCTATAAGCCTTGTTTTCAACAACGAGATTCGATAGAAGACTCGAAACTAATCAACTACATGTGGCAGCCAGAAAAGGAAGGCTTCTGGTCGGATATTCATGAGTTACTAATGGTCGAGAAGGTTGGGGCGATGAAACCTTATAAACAGATTGGAATCCTTAATTGAATTATCTCATAGGGAGAATATCAGAGAAAAAACATAAGAAGGAAAAAATAGGTGAGCAACACCTTTAATGTCAACAGAACCAAAACCTGAGAAACTTAGATAGCTGTCATAATAAGAATTCAAAGAGAATGTTGGAAATCAAAACACTTGCAAGAAATGTTTCATTAAAAGCATGCATGGTTTCCGTTCTCGGAAATAACGTATATTGACGTATTCCTTTAAGTCATTTTCTTTGAGTCATTTGGACGGCACATCAATGCCAAGCCATTACTTTAGCAGTTCTATGTTACTTGCTTTGGCGCATGCCTTCATTGTTTTATTGATTTTCTGATGTTTTTTTTTGTCAATTTTTCTAGCAAAGTTCATGGAAAGTTGGTGAAAGGCAAATATGATCAGTATCATTTAATGAATTAACTATATTACATGTAACTTCCGCTAACACAATATCCTGGCAACTTGCGGTTTTGTGATATTCGCTTCTAGTTTGCGTCAACGGGCCCTCTAGCAGCCTCTGCTGAATTCGGCCGTTGTCGAAAAGCTAATTTTGGTGCCAAGAAATAACACTTTCTAATGAGCAAGAGAGGATACCCGCATGAGTACATGTGTATGATTATACTCTGAGTCTCCACCTTATACGGCCCATGTGTATGTGATTTTCAGTTGAATTGTTTGAGTAAGGAATGAGAAGGGTAAAGGCGTTTTCCTGTTTTGTACGCGTTTTAACAAGAAACTGAGATGCTGTACACAGGGCTGTACAAAGCTGTACCAACCCCCAACCTGGAGGACCAGGGACTATCTTTCGTCTGGTCTCTCCTCCAAGACCTGTCTGGATTGGTTGAACCTGCCAGGAGCAGTAAACCTACGCCGGTATAGCTCTTGGGTCCTCAGAGACACGCAAGCTCCTACACCACAGCAAGGTAACAGACCAGAAGGAAAATGAACCAAGTTATTCTTTAATTAGTAACAAATATCGCTAAATGCACAACGAAAGAAACCAGTTGTTGGATGCAAATTTTAAGTTGCCTTCATGCAAAAAGCTTAACTCTGCACATGTGTTGGTAAATACATGTTGACTAGTGGGAACATGGACGAAAAACGGCTGGCAACATTTTCTTACCTGTAATAAAAATGCGGAGAGAAGTAGACCGGTCTTTATTCTCACCAACGTTTCCACCTACGTTTTTTTCTGTCAGTTGCACTTCCATTTGAGGCGCACTCTTTCGTTGAAAAGGTGTCCGTTACTTTAAGACCACAAAACCTCGTTACAAAAATGACAGGGCACCTGTGATGAAAAGTTTTAGTCTGCTGAAATCAGATCAGTGGTTTGAGAAGCAGGAGATTACATCTGCACTAAAAATGTTGAGGACTTCAAATTTCATGTTATCGCCTCCTCAGCTGTCGCACAAATACATCCGCAGCTGAGAAAATATTTTAAGAATGGTGTTCGTTTCATTTCTCCTTCTTCCAATATTCTTCAAACCCTCAAACCCTTCAAACCCTCGATATCCTTCAAACCCACGAGACACAGCTAGTTAATGCAGAGATAGAGCATCTTACTTCACTTTGAAAATCAGGGTGAAAATCAGTAGGCCGTTTCCGAATAGCCTGCGATCAAACCCTCTCCGTATCGGCCTAAATGTCTCTTAACAAGAACGAAAAAAGGCGAGGCCCAGTGCACAACCTTTCATATGAAAGCGAATTTTATCTGCATGTGAACAAAAACTCACTTTCAAGACTCACTTTGAAAAAGAGGTACAAGACACCTAAACTCGGAAATGGCTTATTGGTCTCATGAACCACCAAGGGTTAATATTTTACGCCCACTTCAACTTCAAGATGGCGGCCGACAAAACGTTTTAGCAGAAAAAAAAGAAAACAACTGTTTAAAACGTTCAAAACCGGTTGAGTTCAAACCAGTTCTTTGCTTCAGTGCTCCTTTAAATTTACACTACCGAAGTGTTAGTTTTTCCGAAGTGGCCTTTTTTTATAGCGGTATAACGTGACACCTTGCATTTATGCGAACGCTCGTCGTTTTCAAACAATAATCAACCAAATATTTGTCTTAACATAAATTGAGACCTATTGCTGAAGCCACACAGTAAGACAGTGCTCAATTTAAAATGTTTTCCCAAAAAATTGTGGTATTTCGTTCACTTCGGAGCAGTTTCATTGATTCATTCAGCTTTGGAAATAAACGCTGCAAACACTTCGCAAGGTTTTGGCACCTTTCTGTTCAGTCATGTGACTGATTCTTGTTCCCTGTTATCTGTTTTCTCATTTTTTCCCTTTCTTTCTTAATTTTATAACAATTATGGTGGCTGAGTTTTTATTGAAATTTAACAAATTTCCTCCAGTTTTCCGTGGTATGGCCTCTTTTATCCCACGATTTTCGTCATCTAGCCGTCAAAATAAGTTGCGGACTCGGAGTCCACAACATTTTGACGGCTAGATGACGAAAATCGTGGGAAATAAGAGGCCACACCACGGAAAACTGGAGGAAATTTGTTAAATCAGTGTTCGCCATCTTGAAGTGGGCATAAAAAATGGAGCTCGCCAAGGTTGAAGGACGCTGGGAGCGAGGTAAAAGAAAGCGCAAAAAGTACTGGGTTCTAATTGTTGTCAACATGGCGGAAGAAGTTAAAGCGGCTGATTCTCCTGACAAACTTCTTTCTCAGAGAATAGAGAAGGCAAACGAATTGTTGGAAAGATGCGAAAACTTGAAGAAAACGATAGAAGGGCTTTCAAAGTTGAGAAGGAAAATACTGGCGGAGCTCAAGTTCTTAAAATCCGTAAGTACGTGAATGGCTGTAGCAGCTAATACAAATGTACATGCTTCGCAATGTAGTCTGAAATCTTACTGAAAACCTCTGCATTTTAGTTTGTCTTAGGTGTAGTCTAAGAAATTCCCTGTTTTATATATTTAAAGATTCGATATCTCTTTCTGGCTTTCGTGCGTGATCATCTGTTATCACAGAAAGATTTGTAAATGATTTTCCAAAGTCTGCATCAATTTCATCCGCCTTTCCTGACGTGGGGAATGGGGCTAGTCTAGTTGTCACTTGTAATGATCTCTTTTAAAATAATCCTAAACATAGTGGTCCAGGGCTTTTCCTTAATTTGTCATATCTGAATGCTTTTAACTAAACTGGCTTATTTATACTGCATCCACACTAGGCTGAAACATGTTTTCCCTGATCACAAATGAAACATGTTTTACCGTGTAGAGTGTTCACAGTATGCAGTGCATTGTGGGAATCGTGATTGTTCATGTTTATGCCGACCATGATCGAAACTACCTAGGTAGTTTCCATCTAGGTCAGACGAAACATGTTAAGCATGGTGGCTGAATGGAGAGGAAGCAAGTACCTGAAAGATCCTTAATTGAGGCTACAATAAGACACAATTTTTATTTTATATATGGACTGATGACGAGGTACAGGGGCAGTTATTGGTGATGATACAGAGCCCTGCAAGCCCTTGTGAAAGGACAAAAAACCCAATGCAACAAGCACTATAAATTTCTGAGCTTATCGAAAATGGAATATTTTGTACCAAAGATTACACAAATCATCTCTTCTTGCAATGATCTGAAAGGCCCTTCACCTCTAAACGGCTTGTGTGACAAAAAATAATAAAACTACAGAAAGAATGCAACAGCAAGTTCCAGCTCCATTCTTAGGTTTTAAAAGTGTAATTGTCAAGAATTTACATGAAAACTAATGTATTTGTGTTCCGTAAACTGCATAAATTATATAGCACCAATGCAGTGCAATTACAAACATGTTTCGGAAAATATGTTTCATTTAAACATGTTTGCTTTAAACATGCCTTGGTGCAAGTGAGAACACAGCTTTAGACCTTTCAGTGGGCCATTGAAGCCTCTTCCAGCCGGATCTAAGCTTTCAGGTTCATTGACAAGAGATAAGGAAGCTTTTAATACAACCATGACAAGGACAAGTGAAGACATTAATATAAACTGACACTTACATTATTGCTTGCAAAAAAGACTGTTTTTGGAACTGAACCATTTCTAAAAATATCATAGCAAAAAAATGTCATTTCCATTTCATTAATTCATTGACGAAGGCAACAGAGTCGAGTCTATGACATCTTTTTATGAAAATGCTGTTCTTGGAGTGTATGTCTGATCCCTTGCATGTTTGCATTTCAGTTAACAAGTGTTGCTGAGCCTTTGAAGAACTCACATGTCAAGAGCACAAACTTATCATTTCTTGAAGCTGTTTTAGTGACAGCTGAACATGAAAAAGATGTCACTGCTTTGTTCAAACCATTTTGCTTTATGGACCACAGCTCAACAGAGTTCAATTGTGTTGTGGATATTGTTGCTGATGGTGGATGCTGTTGGATTAAAGTCACTGCAAGAAATGCATCTGCACTGCATAGAACATGGCAAGGTACAAGAAATAATGTACAAATTTGATAACTGTTTTTTAATTATGTCGTTGGGACTGCCAACTATTTGTTAAATTACTGTATTGCTGTGAAACATTGCCTGTGGCTTGTTGTTCCACTTGAGTTTTGAACATTTTATGGTATGATATTTTATGGTCCATAAGAGTGTAAAGGTAAAGGTAAACTCACACACGAGCCAAGGAGGCCCACATGGCCAGAGCTTATCCCGCTTTCTGTAGCATGAAGTAACCGAGAGTATTGCTACTCCCCCTCTGGATGGGATGGTAGTCCATTGCAGGGTTACCCCCAGCAGTGTGTTGCCAGTACTCATTTACATGTATACACCTGGGTGGAGAGAGACGAATGTGGGGTAAATAACAACACAATGGCAGCGTCAAACCACCGACCTTCAGATCTGAAGTCCAACGCACTAACCACTACACCACCACGCCCTCACATAATGAAAGTAGACCAGGAAAAAATAGAGTTGATTTGTTTATTATTTAATAGATAAGTTTGGCCTCAATGAACCTAAATGAACTGACTCACAATTGTCGACTTGTAAATGCCTGTCTTTGACAAATCACAGGCTTTTCTTGGTAAATCTGTGAAATGCCATGTTTTCCAGTGTAGGCAAATTATACTAATTTCAATCATTGAATCTCTTAATCCACTGTTAGGTCAAGGTGACTTTGGTGATAAAGACATAATCCATCAAGCCAAGGTACACATGCAAAAATCTATTTCAATGGTTTCCATATAGACAACATTGTATGTAGTGTTAATAGAACTGAATGGAATACAGTTTAATGATCTAGGTAAGAGTCCTAAGAGTACAAACACAGTAACTAAATAGCAAAAACATTTTTTTACTTACTGTCTTGAATATGTTGACATGACATACTATAATAATTATATAGATTTAGCCAAGCCTAAAAGCAGAGCCCCCCTTTTTTATTTATTTATTTATTTTTTCCTGGCACTTATTAATTTGTGAAAATACTCTCATTCAAGTCGTTAAATTAAAAAAAAAAAAAAAAAAGAAAAAATTCATGTCCTCACTGAGAGCCGAACCTGGCTCAACGGTGTCATAAGCTGGCGATAAGTCCACTAGGCCATGAGTGGTTATTGTTAACTTCAGATGTTAATTTTACTACTTATTTCTTTCCTCATGACAAGCTGCCTATCAACATGAAAATACTGTTTTTCCTGGCAAAATGTGTTCGGACCACCGTAAAAATCATGGTTGTGGACAGAAAAAAACCAAAAAGCACTAGCTCTGCTATATTTGGCGTCGAAACGCTGCGAAAAGCTGTGAACTCAAGCGGTGTGCTGACCGAGTTTGCAACAGAACCAACAAGGCAAATTTGAACTTTTGCCTGAAGTTTATCGCCTAATTTTTTTCACCTTAATTGAACTTTTCACCTTCCACCAAAACAACAACTGAGTATTCCTTTGAACTTTTTTTTCCAGTAACAAATTTGTTTTTGACTTTTGTTGTCTTTGCTTGTTTTGCTACAACGTGGGTCAACATGCGATTTTGTGCCAAAAACATGGGGTTTAGCACAGGATTATATCCAGTGTATGCCAGTTCATATTGGTGACCCTGTAGTGCGGACGTACGGATGTACGGACGGACGGTCACGTGACTATTACGTCACTACCAAAATTTCTTGGCTTGATAGGTTACCAAATTTCCTTAGCAATGGTGCTCCACTGACGCGCTAGTGCGCAGGCTCCGCTATTAGACACTTATGTCCGCTTATGTCCAGGTTTGCACGCAGCTGCGAAATTTGCGATTTTTCGTCGACTTGTGAAAAATCGCAAAAATCGCAAGGTCGATGATTTTTTGCGTTCACTTGCGATTTTTCGCAGTTGTTAGTCTTGTTAATGATATAGGAACGATTATCCTGCGCGAAACCGATCAATCTCGTGGAGCGGTTTTCGTGGTTTAGCAACTGCACTTCGGTGCTTTACTATGACACTGAGACAGAAAGTTTTGATGTGTTTCTGGTTTCGTTTACTCAAATATCTTTGAGCATATGAGTTTGTGAATTTCATAATTTCGTAGTGAGCGACTTACAGTGTCTTACGTCGCTTCAGTCCCTTTCAGTTCGCCATAAACAGTGAATGTCTCTGAGGTTTCTTTCAGCAAGCGACATATCTTATCTTATGTTCGCTTCAATAAAGAAAACCGATTGTAAGCAAACAAGCTATATATATTTAACCTTCAGTTCACTAATAAAACCGATGGACTACACAAATTGACTTCACATCACAAATTTGCATAACTTCAAAACAACTGGCGTGTGTAATTTGAAACTGTCACTTACACATGTCATGATGCCATCCAAAATCAAGAACTTTCGAAGGTTAATGGAGGAATTTGTTAACTCTCAGCCTATTCTTACATCGCCTTCATTCACTATAAAACTTATTTCTATCGATTGAAAAAATATATACCAAAGAAAGTTGACGAGCCATTTGTTGCATGTTGACAATGCAACGTGTACATTTCCGATCAAAAGATCGGCAAGTTTACTCTTCTCAGTATTCTGCAATCTCAATTTCTACTGATCACTGTCAAATTTAAAATGCAGACACACAAGAGCAATGAAATAATATTAGTTAACTAATGCAGCAGATGTAACATCAATCTATGAATTGAATTATGAATATCCCAAGCCTTATGAAACATCCCTTGTTCTCTGGGGCTGGACATAGGGGAATGCACAAGCAGAGAATTGGGGGCGATTTTATCCCAGTCTCTCTCAAGCAGGCCTGGCAGCTTGGCAGCGGCCTGGCAGATTTATACTGAAGTCTTCGCTACTCTAGCTTGTTTAAACTCAGTAGCAAAAGTTTAGCCATTTAAAGCATAACAAAAGCCATCAAAAGGAACAGTAAACAACTTCAGTCCCTTGTGATAGTCTTTAGGGATCATAAACAGGAAAACAAGCGAAAAGAAATGTTTCATCACTGCTATATGTTTGCTATAATCTATGATTCTTCATCAACAAGCTGGGAGCTGAGAAATTCTGTTCTACCCATGCTTTTTCCGTCTGGAAGTGTGAAAGACATCTGTACAAATACTTCCACAATTCAAGGATGTTTTTTTTCTACTAAATGGCCTTCATTTTAAACATGTCAATTGCACCAGTAGTTTACATTCGGGAGCTGAGAAATTCTGTACTATGCATGCTTTTTCAGGGCTGGAAATGTGAAAGACGTGCTTTTGATTTCTACCCGTACTTCCACAATTCAAAGATGCTTTTTTCTGCTGAGTGGCCTTCAATTCAAACATTTACATCATAAACATTTACATGGAAATGATAATCTTCCTAATGAAAGACCATATGGGACATGAAACAATCTTAGGGAATGCGAGACAATAATTATCAGCTGGATTTGACCAAAGGCCCCTGACACATATTGAGTGCTGTAAATTACAAGTCATTGCTGATTTGGGGTCAAGGATATTGAGCAATATTTCAACTAAAACTTCCACGACAGTATTATTTCATTCTACCGACTATCTTTCCTTCATATAATTTTAATTTTCACCGATGCAGCATTACAGGAATTTCTGATCTTGGTCATAAGCTTCCATGACCACGTAAAACATCACACAAAGGAAAAAAGTGTAGGAGTCTGAAACAACATTTTGTTGCCTCCAGCTTAATCACAACAACAAGTGGATTTGTGAGTAAACCCATATTTATTTACCTTTAATGCTTCTGGTTTTGTAACTTGCCAAACTAATAGTAAGCTGTGTTCTTACAATAAGCTTACTATACTATTCATGATAATTCACTTGATTAACAACTGCGCATGGTTACTGTACCATAAAATGATTCCACTTTGTATGGTGTATGACATCACTTGTCATACAAGTGGATTCCACAGTTGTCTTTGGGCCCTCTATCCCAATCATTACACTGTTTTCAGTATTTGCAATTTTTTTAGTTTTTGTAAAAATTGTAACTCCCATTGGAGCCCTCTTAACCTCCTGTTCGACAGCTTTTCACTGACTCGACGAATTTTCCAATTTTTTGCAGATTTTACAATATTCGCAAAAATCGCAGTTTTCGCAGAAATCGCGGACCTTGTCCAGGCCCTCTTTGACAGGTTTACATCGACTTGACGATTTTTCCCATTTTTTGCAGATTTTACAATAATCGCAATTCTCGCAGTTTTTGCAAAAATCGCAGACCTTGTCAGGGCCTTCTTTTTGACATGTTTACATTTTTCCAATTTTTCGCAAAAATTGTAATTCTCGCAGTTTTTGCAGAAATCGCAGACCTTGTCGGGGCCCTCTTTGACAGGTTTCCATCCACTCGATGATTTTTCCAATTTTTCCCCAAAATTGTCATTTTCGCAGTTTTCTCAGAAATCGCAGACCTTGTCGGGGCCCTCTTTGACATGTTTTCATCGACTCGACGATTTTTCCAATTTTTTGTTAAAACTTGTAATTCTCGCAGTTTTCGCAGAAATCGCAGAAATCGCAGACCTTGTCGGGGCCCTCGTTGACATGTTTTCATCGACTTGACGATTTTTCCAATTTTTTGCAAAAATTGTAATTCTCACAGTTTTTGCAGAAATCGCAGAAATCGAAGACCTTGTCGGGGCCCTCTTTGACATGTTTCCATCGACTCTACGATTTTTCCAATTTTTCGCAAAAATTGTAGTTCTCGCAGTTTTCGCAGAAATTGCAGACCTTGTTGGGGCCCTCTTTGACATGTTTTCATCAACTCGACGATTTTTCCAATTTTTTGTAAAACTTGTAATTCTCGCAGTTTTCGCAGAAATCGCAGAAATCGCAGACCTTGTCAGGGCCCTCGTTGACATGTTTTCATCTACTCGACGATTTTTCCAATTTTTCGCAAAAATTGTAATTCTCACAGTTTTTGCAGAAATCGCAGAAATCGAAGACCTTGTCAGGGCCCTCTTTGACATGTTTACATCGACTCAGCGATTTTTCCAATTTTTTGCAAAAATTGTAATTTTCGCAGTTTTTGCAGAAATCGCAGACCTTGTCGGGGCCCTCTTTGACATGTTTTCATCGACTCGACAATTTTCCCAATTTTTCGCAAAAATTGTAATTCTCACAGTTTTTGCAGAAATCGCAGAAATCGAAGACCTTGTCGGGGCCCTCTTTGACATGTTTACATCGACTGAACGATTTTTCCAATTTTTTGCAAAAATTGTAATTTTCGCAGTTTTTGCAGAAATTGCAGACCTTGTCGGGGCCCTCTTTGACATGTTTTCATCGACTCGACGATTTTTCCAATTTTTCGCAAAAATTGTAATTCTCGCAGTTTTCGCAGAAATTGCAAAAATTGCAGATCTTGTCGGGGCCCTCTTTGACATGTTTACATCGACTCAACGATTTTTCCAATTTTTCGCAGAAATCACAGACCTTGTCGGGGCCCTCTTTGACATGTTTTCGTTGACTCGACGACTTTTCCAATTTTTCGCAAAAATTGTAATTCTCGCAGTTTTCGCAGAAATTGCAAAAATCGTAGATCTTGTCGGGGCCCTCTTTGACATGTTTACATCGACTCGACGATTTTTCCAATTTTTTCGCAGAAATCACAGACCTTGTCGGGGCCCTCTTTGACATGTTTTCATTGACTTGACAATTTTTCCAATTTTTTGCAAAAATTGTAATTCTCGCAGCTGCGTGCAAACCTGGACATATCTCAACTAATACACCAATTTCATGGTTCATGGGAAATAACATTGTACACAAGGAGGCTTCTCCTTAAGGTCACTCCCCTGTATTACATTACGCATCCTTACTGCACATGATTTGTTGCGCTGTGAGCGCGCGCACATCCAGGGAGTAATTATAGGTTTCCTATGAGGCTAAGCTCACAGAGAAAAGAATAGTTATTTACTCTTAAACAAGCACGGTGACCTATCTTTTTTTTCAAACATATTTGACCTACTATTCATTCTCTTTTTGTTCAAAGAGTTAGAAAAAAAAGACATTAAAAAAAAAATCACGACCTCGAGAACACGCACATAAGGAAGGTTTTAAGTCAATTTCGTCTGATGCTTCGTGCATCTGCCATAAAACTTCTGGTAAATTGTTCTTTGTTATTGATATTTTACATCTAGTACATTGTTTCAAGGTTTGCTTTAATCATGTGCTTCCTCTGCCCACGGAAGGTAGCGTAAACTGATCAAATAAACATGTGTTCGTTAGGTGAAATTGCAAGAAATTATGGGGTAGCTTGAGACGATGATATCTCCTAGACGAACACTGGGACCTATTCTTTTTATTTCATTTTTCAAAACATTATGTAAAATTTTATTTCGGGGGAATGACCTTGAAAGTGTTTATGTAAAGATTTTGTTTACTTTTTTCTGCCATTTATGCCCACATTTCTTGTCAATAAGATGACAGATACATTAACACCATTGGGAGCATATCTTAAAAATTTGGCCAAAATGGCAGTGTTGTTAGTTCTTGAGAAAGTGGACAAATTGCATTTGATCAGGAATTCTTTGAGGTGTATAGTCAATAGTTGCTTGCAGGTGGCCTTTCAATCAGCTGAGTAGACTGAGTAGGATGTGATTTAACAGATAAGTGAAGGAGAAGAGTATTAAATACTCTAATTAAACTACAACAAATTTTGTTGTAGTTTAATACTGAAGACTCACTGAAGTTGACCATAATGGACCCGGGGGGTGGGGGGCACTCTCTCCTGTACGGGGAGGCTCCGCCCGAAAGGGGTACCTTTTTCATGCTTCAGGTATATGAAAGGGTAGGGATTTCACGAGCTGAAGTATATGAAAGGGTAGGGAAATCTGTCATTAAGGGATTTAAAAGGGCCTTTTGTTAAATTATTCCGAGTAGATAATAATATTGATTTTTGGTTAACATCTCTTCTGGTAATACTGTTCTCCCCTAATATCCTTCTGCTATAAACTGCATTCCAAGGGTTTAGAAAAGTGATGCAGTGTTCTTAGGTAGGTAATGTGAAAGGGGTACCATTTTTCAATGGAAGGTATACGAAAGGGGTACATTTTTGGTCAAAAATGGTATGTAAAAGGGTAAGGGGTTGGACCTCGGGGTGGAGCCTCCCCATATAAAACTTTGTTGAGTACCCCCCCCCTTCCAGGATAATGGAATTTGTTGTATTTTGCTGTTGGTTCAAAACGTTAATGGTGGACACAAGAATTTTTGAAACAGAAGATACGAATTCAGGA
Source organism: Siderastrea radians (assembly GCA_964017195.1). NCBI lineage: Eukaryota > Metazoa > Cnidaria > Anthozoa > Scleractinia > Rhizangiidae > Siderastrea > Siderastrea radians. Next base: position 23,756,752 of record OZ024888.1, on the reverse strand, counting down.
GTGTACTTTGTCTACTTTGTACATGAGGCTATATTCACGGAAAAACAGCAGATTTCAAGATCATTTTCACAGTTATCGGAAAATAATTTTTTAGTTTCACGCATCACGACAAGCGTGTTGTTCATGGTTCATGGCTTTTAATTTTTTACGATCACAGGAAATAGAATTACTTGATCACGATTCACAGGAAACTCCATATTTCAGCCCATCTGTTTTACATAACTATTAAAAAAGTTATTAATATCATCTTGCATCTTGCAGTAAACATGATAAGAAAAATGAATTAAGTCCATTCATCTAGTTTGGGTGTCTGACGTGTGTGTATAATAGATGGAGAGATTTGAAATTTTTTTGTTACTGAAGATGTTCTCTGCTGAAACTACAGCTCCCTTCCTTGTCTTGTTTTTATTAACCAGGAATTACAAGAAGCTAGTAAACAACATCCATTAAACTACTCACCTCCACTTGTTATGCTGTCTTGTTACAGTGGCATCACAGAATCTCTAGCAAGTGAGTAAATATTTATTGTGGATTTAATCCACAAATACCAGTTGTTTGTCAAGTATAAGTTTCCTAGTGAAGGTGTTTGAAAATGTTTTCCTTAAAAATTTACCATTTCGGCTGACAAATTACATTTTATGTGGTTATCACATACTGGTTTTGCACTTGCTTAATACTGTGAGTCAAAAAAGTGTTCATTGTTCAATGTGTACAATGAAGGTTTTTTTTGGTCTCTGGTTTCAAGAAACAGAAAACGTGTGGTGCACTACAGTGTACTAAAGAGTAGTCATAGGGTTGTTTGAAATCCTTAGCTGCAAAATAGTTTTTGATGCATGTGTGGTAAATTAGGGTGCCATGTAGCCCCCTCTGGCATTTAAAATAAGAACAATAACGTACACATGTACATTTGTAATCTTTTATTTGTTTTAAAAATAAGTGATTTTTGGTGAACGTTTTACTATATGCTGCTGATTTTTTTCAAGAGGCTTTGACAAACATTGGTGTCTGTGTGAAAGGTAAAATATTACAAGACCCTGGCAGTGAATCTTCAGCTCAAAGCCAAGTTGATCAAACAATAACACCTGACAGACCTCATCTGAAACAATGGTAAGTCAGCTGTGATGTTTCTTCATGTTTCCTGTATGTTTCCTGATGAGGTCACCTAGGTTTGTGACCACTAGGTTTGTGGCACTTTCCCATAGATCTCGAAAACTATTCACGCTCTTGTGATGAAACTTGGCATGTTTACAGCACGTCATTAGCTTAACAGATTGGGTTTATGACGTGACGATTATGACGTTTCATGACGTCACAATGACGTCACAAAGCAGCCATTTTGAATTTTGAGCTGCCATCTTGAATCCCGAGAATGCAGTCATAAAGTTGACAATGAAGACATCGAAAACTATATTAATTTGTTCTAAGAAACATACTTAATCAAAACAAGCACAAAGAAGTAAGGGATTATCTTTTTCTTACAAGCGAAGGGGAAAAACCTGAAAAAAAGACTGAAAAAAGGCAGAAAAAGACAAAACACCTCCTAAGTAGACAGTTGCTATGGAAACGTCAATCATCATAGAAAACACGTCATTGACACAGGAAAATTTTCTCTGATGAATTTCAGGAAAAGTCACAAGATTTGGTGATTATTCGTCAAGCCGTTTAAAAGTTATAATTCGTTTAAGTCAGCGTGGGCACAATGTGCCCCCCCCCCAGGCAGAATAGGGTTAAAAGGGCTGTCAATAAGGGTGCAGGGATTTTCCGCAGCAATTTAAATTTTGAGCCACACCAGTACTTTGACAGACAATCAAGGCAATTTGCTGTCACTACTTGTAACTGTTTTTTCTCCAGCTACTTTTTCCTTTCTAGGTACTTTGAGATTACTGACAGCCCTGAATATATCAGATATAAAGCCAAATGACAAAGTAATAATTATAAGGTTCACTAAATTCCACAAATCCTGGCTGTCACTAACTATTAGGTGTCCCCACTTAGTAGGCTACATGTAGCCTACTAATTGGGGACACATTAATAAAGTTGTACAGTTCAGTTCAAATCCTTGAATACACAAAACTTCTGGCTGACCCTGACTAAGCACATAAAATCTCCTACTATTAGGACAATTGACAATGTGTAGTTGCCTGCTTTAACTCCCATTAATAAATCATTGGTAAGCAAAATGTACTTGTATATACATGTAGTATACAGCTATTTCAACTAACGTTGTCAGATTTTAAAGCCTCCAACTTATGCGTTAAGACTGAAAGGTAGTATGGGTAACTGTAAGTCTTTTGTGATTTGGCTGTACTTTCATGGCTGTCACTGACATAGGATAAGTGAAAGTACCACAAACACATGTCTGTGTGATTTATTTTCTGTAGGGCTGAGCCACTGCTAAGTTTGGTAAAATTACTTTGTTAATACACTGTAAGTCACCCATATCAACTTGCAGTTGTTGTAGGCTTTCTGACAATGTTAGTTAAAATAGCCGCATACAGTACATAATCTGTAAATTATTAGTTAATTAAATTATACTGTATAGACATGTAGCAGCTTACATCAGGGTTCAAAATAGCAGCCGGCACTTTGGCCACTCTTGCCGGCGATTTTTCACCCAAGAAATAGAAAAAAAATGACATCCCATCCCTTGATTGGCAAAATCAACGTCCCTGGAACGTCATAGTAAACGTTTCATATCAGAAAGTAATGCAGCCATGAAACACACACATACATCAAAAGTGATATGGATGATGTTTTAAAAGCTTTCTAAAACAACAGCAACAAATTACAGAATGTTAACAATTACATGTATTATCTCGATTCTTGTAAATCAAGTCTCTGTTCGAGAGACTATCTCTATTTGCCGGCACACTTTTTGTTTCGGCGTGGTTTCATACGTGATCAACAACACAACTTTTGAGGAAATAGGCCAGACACCAGGTAGCAGTGCCCCAGCAATTCAGTTCTCTTTTAGGAACCGGGCAAATTTTCATTCATGATTTCTTTGTTACCAATGCGTCTTCGATCCTGTTCCACTTGGCAACCTGTCGCTTTTTTCATGTGCTTTCTTTTGCCTCCTTGTCCAATTTAACTTGCTGGAGACCAAAGGAAATTTACCGTCGCACTGAAAATCAGTTCACTGTTGCGGCATTTATCATCTTCAAAGGCCTGATCTAATTTGTGAAACACCAGTAAGCGACCCTGCCAGTCCGCCGTCAACGAGATTTCCATGCTTAAGAGTAAAATCGTGCAGTCAGAAACATCGTTAGTTAAACTTCAGGCCCACACAGAAAAGGGAACATGCCCAAGATACTCGTGCTGTGTCACGAAAGCAAACATCACTCCTGCAAGGAGATTAAGACAGAAATACACTCCATAAAGGATAAAGAGAGAGGCCGAGCAAAAATTCATAGGTGCACTAACCAAGTTTCATTATGGCCATGTTGAACGCAACAATGATAAGTTGCGAATAGCGAAATCTGATGAATGTAGGTCAAAGAGAGACACCAATTGGGTTTAGCATTACGCCACATGCTCAGTCAAACGGTAGTTAATGTTCTACACTCTTCTATCACTTGAGTGGAAAAGATACATCGATGACATATTCTCGCTGTGGAATGTTGACAAAAAGGAGATAGAAGAGTTTATTGTCCTAGCAAACAGTTACCACCAGACCCAAATAAATTTACGGCTGAAATCTCAGACAAAGAAATAAACTTCCTGGATGCCACTCTTTTCAAAGGCTAAAGATTTAACAAGCAAGCTGTATGCTTAATATCCGCACACATTTTAAGCCCACAGGAATTTTCCAGTACACTCACTTCTCTCCCTACCACCCACCAGGGGTTAGAAAAAGGTTTATCAAAGGCGAAGCCCTACGTCTTCTTAGAACAAACTCTTCAGCGAAATCTTTTGTTGAGAATATCACCCAATTCAAAACACGCCTCCATGCGAGAGACTACCCCAACAGTCTAGTCGAAAGAATAACGTCCGAAGACAAATTCAGTGAAAGAAAGTCGGCACTTTAACCATTGCTAAGAGAATTATACCAACCGGGGGGGGGGCACTCTCTTATTTGGCCGAAATGGGTATGTGCCACTCAACAGGGTAGGGTTTTCAGGGTCTTGCATCTTAAACAGGGTATACAATTTCACCATTTAGTGTCTTGAACAGGGTGTCTTTCTGGACTGGAAGCCTTGAACCCTACATGTGGGTACCAGCAAATTTTTTGAGAGCTAATTCTATGATGTCATTTATTTAAAAAAATACTTTCTGTATGGGAAATGAAAAACAAGGGAGACAAAAAAATGCGGAACTCCAGCAAGATGTAAAGGTCTCTTGTCTTAAACAGGATATCGAAATTGAATGATTTTGTCTTAAACAGGGTCAGGGTTTGAAGGCCTCGGCGGCACATTCCCACCCAAACTTCTCTCAAGTGCATATGAGCCGCATTTGGCCTGTCAACACTTTATTCCATACTTGGGATAGGCACTTTCTCATTCTTGTTGACAGCCCGCTAAAAATCAGCCTTGAGAGAAAAAAACCCTGTTACATGTAGGTGGAGTGATCCTGTTAAACAGATCAGCCAGTCAATAATAATTCCCAATGGGTAACAAGTGGGTGCATTTCAATGACTTACCTACCAGTGAAGGAAGTCATCAAGGCATGCTTTGGAAAAAGAAATGATTTACCTCAGCTACAATAACAAAGTTTGTTTTCCAATAAATTTTGTTTTCAGTAATTGTGTTAATCTTGATATCACTACCATGATTGCTTATGTTTCTTCACTGACCAATGGTGGTTGTGGATTTGTATTTGAGGTATGTGTTAAAGTATAAGTGTATAAGTCTACATACAATGATTTACTAAAGTAATATTTATCTGGGTAAACCTACATGCATCGGCAGTTTTTGAAAGTATCATTATGCTTGTTGTGATATTGGTTACTGTGCATGCTAGATTTTTTAAGGATCACATGTTGATAACATGTAATCAGGCAATGACCACATTGCATGTAGATTATTGTACCCATGATGCAGTGTGCTTCCAGAGTTGGACCATGTGCTCAACATCCGTAATGGATACCACTCGGAATTAAATGTTGTTGCTCACTGCCTTGTATTTGGTTCTTGCCCCGAACTATCAACAGTGGGCATGTTGTTCATTCAGGGCAAAGGGGAAAACAAAATTTTAGTCAAAACTTACTTTCTCAACTGAAAATAAACAGAGGAAAAAATGAGAGATAGGCATTGGATTCAAAACTCATTGTAAGCTGTAAACTAATGTCAGCAACAAACTCATAAGCTGGCGTGCTTAACGACAACCTTATACAAAATGAAAATGAGTACTTGCCTTTTTGAGGAATCATATGTTCTCTCTGTTTTGCACTTTCCATTTGCATCGCCCGTGAAAATTGTGAGTTGATGAAAAATTTGCATCTTTGAGCCATAAATCAAAACGATTTGCTAAGTTCACAGTGAGGTCAGTTGTTTTTCATTTTCTTCTCAATGGTTTTTGTATGGTTACAAAGATAGGAAAATTTGGCCAATCAGATTGTGTGATATGCAGGATACTGCCAGCTTGCACATTAAGAAAAATATAATACATGGAAGTCTTATTCAACAGTATGCAACCTGAAATTATAATTGACATGAATGTTGCTTTTTACATTTCTTTGAACAGGAAGCTATTTTGACTGAACAGGCAAAACAAGAGCGACAGAACCCTGTGCTTCCTAAGCTTAAGGAATTCCTTGAAGGTACTGACATGTATTTCTGAAGAAGTCATTAGACTTGTTACTCAAACACTGGACATTGTGTTCAGTATGGAAAATAAACGAGTGATACTTTCAGTGTAGGTATAAGAAATTTATTATTTTTTCCGGAAAAAAATGATAATTTCAAGGCTACAAGGCTCACTCCATTAATATTTGCTGGAACCACACGATATTCATAATATTTTGGGGAAGTTGAAAATTAAGCGGTTTATCATACAAAATCGGTAATATTATTAAATAGTGACACAATGAATACAAATTAAAAAGAGTTAAAAATAAAAGTCAGAGAAATTGGCATGGTTGTGGATAACAAACTTTGGGTATGGTGAGAGCTTGAAGCAGTTAAAGGGGGTGTGTTTGGGGGAGTGGTACCTGGAGTGAAAATTACTGTTTCAGGATTAAAGAAACTTTTCATGGTGTGTGGAGATTGGGGGGGGGGGGGGGTTCTTGTGGTTTGATCTGCCATGTGATTGGTCACAGTACCAAAACATGTCCTTGTCAAATCAAATTATTCTGGCTTTTCAAAATTTTCACTGTAGTAAGTTCATTATCAGTGAGAGTTCATTATCTGTTGTTTTGCTTGGGTTGTTCCAGGGAAAGAGTTGTTTGCATGCCAGTCAGCAGTGAGAGACTTCAATGACATTTTGAAGACAGTTGGTGGTGAGAAAGAACAAGAGCGGGCTAGGTAATAAATGTGACTTTGTCTGTTGACAACTGTTTGCTGGCTGTGGCATAACTACACTCTATTCTTCAGTGTATAAATAGTGAGGCCATACCACATCTGACTGACAGGGTAACAAATTTAGTGTACACAATAAAGTAAGTTAAACCTCACTGTTTGCAAGGAAATGTACTGGCCCAGCTGACGAAAGTCAAATTTGAATTCTTGTTTATTTGCTTTTACTGTTGTGGGATGTTTGCTGATAGGTGAACTCTGATAAAACAATTCAATTCATTTCCAGCTTTGATAAGATGAACAACTCTTTTAAAAACTGGATGCAAGAAAATAAAAATTTGGATTTAGGTTGTTGTAGGGGTGGCATTTTTTTTGGTGCATATTTTTTGTTTGGAAATTGGGCTTGTTTGTTTTGCTAAAGGAAATTAGTGTTTGTCTTAACGAGCATTACATTGCTTTCAACTATGTTGTGGTAGTGTTTTATTCAGTATGACAGTCAGTGCACTCTAATGTTGAGTTTTCTTTTAGAGTTCTGCTTGATAAAGTCACAGTTGTTGAAGATAATCCATCAGTCAGATCCACCAAACTGCAGCCAAGTGCAAGTATCAAGGAACGCTCTAAGGTACCGACTACACTCGAACCTTTTTCACTGGTCTTAGTTTATTTATTTGTGGACATTTAAGGATTATGGCTATCAACAACTTTGAGCTGAAAAAGTGCCAGTAATTCCTTAAAACAGGCTTGAATGTTTAACTTCTTGCTCCAGATGAAGTGAAGCATGTGGGTTTTTTAGCCATTTATGAATATAGTTTCCTCTGAAAATAACCACCATGATTAAGCGGTAATTTTGTCTGATTGTGTTGTCAGTTTTGAATTACACTGTTTCCCTACAAAATATTCATTCTTCTTGATTATCCACACTCTCAATTATCTGGACCATTTTTGTTGTTCCTGCCATTAATCTGGATAATTGAGGATCAATTGTATAACTTTTTGGTAAACAAATAACAAGGAAACATCGTATCCAGTTCATTTAAGTATAGTTGTCAATTACCAGTTAAAAGGGTTATATGGTAACTAATTAATAATTTATTGTAGACCAGCAAATCTGTCTGCAATAACTGAAGCGGTCAGTACAAAATGCAGACTGCAGACTGCAGACCGGGTACAAAATGCAGACTGCAGACTGCAGACTGGGTACAAAATGCAGACTGACATTTGAAACTGTTTTTTTCGGGTTTTTTTAATATTATTTCATTTTATAACTTACCGGTTGTCACGCAATCCCTTTTCCGATGTCATATTCCACAAAAACTCGCATTACCGGGGAATGATCTTGCTCCATTGCTCGAAATATACTTTTTAAACGAAGTCTTGAAGATCAATTCGTTCTTAAACATGATTTAAGCCTTCTCAGTCTTCTTACTTCAAGCGCGAGATCGCATAACATAAAATAACAACACTTGTTGCAACATGATACCGACAAACCAGCAAACACATGATCTTCCGTGCACGTGGTCGCTTTCTTTGCCTCTTCGCGGTTCGTCGTGGCGGCCTTTCGGAGGTCGGTTAATGCGGTAAGTAGCAGTTAAATCATCTTCCTTTAACCGATGTGTGTTAATATAAAAATACTTATACCTCGTGAGAGAATTTAGATCTTGCATGTGAAGTAGGAGCATAGATGTCGTGTTGTATTTTACCACACAATTGCTACACAAAATGAAATCATGACTCAGCGTTTTCGTTTCGAGTAATGGAGCAAGATCATTCCCCGGTAATGCGAGTTTTCGTGGAATATGACATCGGAAAAGGGATTGCGTGACAATTGCGTGTAATAATATTAAAAAGAAAAACAGTTTCAAATGTCAGTCTGCATTTTGTACCCAGTCTGCAGTCTGCATTTTGTACCTCGTCTGCATTTTGTACCCGGTCTGCAGTCTGCAGTCTGCATTTTGTACTGACCGATAACTGAAGGTTCACGGAGCATGAAGTAAGAAATATCTGGCTTGAAAGGAGGACTTCCTCTGGTGTACATTCTGATTGTACTTAATATGGGTTAAAACTGCTACATGAAATTAGACATTGGTGCTGAGGACATGTTTTGATATGACTAAGTCAATTTCACCTCTCTTCTGTTTACATAAAGCAAAGTTTGCCAAGGAGAATTCTACAGTTAGTAACTACACCATGTATTGTAAAACCCACACAGAAAAGACAGTGAATAAGCTCTCGAATGATGAGAAAAAAACTTAGCCAAAGACTGCCCTATGGGAAGGCCATTCTAGGTAACCTTTGCGATTCTTTTTCAGGTGATTTTTGGTACTGGAGACTCAATAAAAGCCATAACCACCACAGCAAATGTTGCATTTGCCAGGGCAGCTGCTAGTCAGGTATCTTTGCAACAGAGTTGCTAGTTTAACCTTTACACAATTAAGTGATTTTAACCAAAATTTAAGCCAGCTTTAATATTAGACACCGGCCATTTCACTTGGCATAAACCTCAGCTGAACATAGGGTAAGGGATTGTGAACAAATTATCTCTACTTAAGGTGCTCAACATGTCTGACATTGAAATGTGGTCATTGAACTTCTTGAACAAAGACCCTTTTTGAGCACTGCAAAATTGTTGTTTGTTTAGAAAGATGGATGTATCGAGAAGAGAAAACTGCACTGAGATTGAAACCATGAAAGGATTAAAAAACCTGTGTTAAAAATCATCTTCTTTGTAACTAGTGTATTACAGCACCCCTCCACGATCCATGAGAAGTTTTTGAAATATTATTATTGTTGTGTTGTGATTTTTTTCCTCACCTTATCATTTTAGGTTGCTACTAAAAATAAAGTAAAATAATAGTAAGAAAAAACAAAATTAAATGAATAAACAAATTGTTACATAAAACGCTCTGGCTGCTTGTTAATATATAATAGTATTGGAGATGGTAATGTTATTTTAGTAACACTTCCAGAGCAAACACAGAACCAGTTGTCATGTTTCAATTCTTAGTTACCTAGCCAAACTAACAGTAAGGTGCAATCTTTGTTGATTTCTTAGGGAGTTGAATTCAGTGTGTTCATTCATGAGTCAAGAGCTTTGACTGAGTCCAAGGAATCCCAGGCATCTGTGGTGCACCCTCAGGCGCAAGAGGTTACATGAAGACACTTACATGACAGTTACTTGCCTTTAAATGACGTCAACAACCAAATCAGACTCTAGGTGTTGCAGTTCTTTTGGCGTGATTTGACTGGGTCAGTATGAACAGAATTGACCTACATGCAGTAAGCCAAGAACAGGCAACCAGATTGCAGGGCTGCCACCTTATTGGACTTATTTGTGAAGTAGCTTGGGAAATGGAACTTGCAGTTGAACGGACAACAAACAACAGAAAATAAAGCTTTTTTTAAGTAAAAATGCTTTGTTTGGTTGGTTAGCAAATAACTGTCACCTGAGAAAACAGATGAGGTTTTGCAGCATCACCTCCAGGAACCCTGCAAAATTTGCGAGGCTCCTTATGGTGGTGGAGTGAAATGTCATTAGTTTTCTTGGGTGAAATGAACTGGGGATCTGAATTGTGATCCTTTGACAGTGCATGCCATATGAATTCCTTTGTGAATTTATTTACTACACCTGTCTGGTAGTGTGAACAGAGTTGTATGTGCCATTTCTGTTCCCATTATACCCTCTTCTGTACGTGCACAAAAATCCTTCTGGTAGGGTGTGAAAACAGCCCAAATCATAGGCAATCCATTGGCGTAAATGACCATTTGAACAGTTTTTAGAAATTTTTCTTTATTAATTTTTATAATTTTATATTTACGTTTTTATTCATATCACGTTAAGTCTGTGAACTAACTACACCAATGATAAAAGATCGTGGAAACCCCCTTTTAAGCCTCCTGTGACAGGTATTACATTTTTCTGGTGCAACAACATTCAATATCTATAAGCAGCTGTTCTGTCTTTGCAGAAAGCATACATGTACAGTAATTACTAACAAAGCAATAAATCACACCAAAAACCATTAGGTTCCACTTCTGCTTAATTATTGCTTGACAAATGTAAAGAGCTACGTATTTCGTTGGCCGCAGTCAGTCGCGAGTTCCCTCCTGTAGTTATTGGAGGAGAGTGTATAAAGGCTGTTAGCGACGCTAAACTCTTAGGGGTAACCATTTCAAGCGACCTATCTTGGAACGCGCATATCACAGAAGTGATAAAGAAGGCAGCCAAAAGGCTCTATTTTCTTATCCAGCTTAAAAGAGCCCGAGTTTCTCAGAAAGATCTCTGTCTTTTCTACGTCACATGTGTGCGTTCCGTTATTGATTATGCCGCACCTGTCTTCCATTATTCTCTGCCGGCTTACTTAACGCACGAATTAGAGCGCGTTCAGAGGAGGGCGATGCGAATCATCTGCCCCGGCATTGAGTATCAGCATGCTCTAGCACTAGTGAACCTTCCAACTGTAGCGAAGCATCACACCTTTGAGAATATCTGTAACAACAGCGGCCACAAACTTAAGGAACGTTTGCCACCCTTATATGATTGTAAGTACAATTTAAGGCACGCGCGCACCTTTAACTTGCCGCGGTGTAAGACAAACAGATTTAAAAACAGTTTTATTATGGCGTCATGCTCTCTGGTGAATGCAAAAAGTGAATAACTAGGTTTTTAATGCTATCAGTATTAGCGATATAGTTTTTAGATATTATAAAAATAATTATTAGTATTATTAAATTTTATAACTATTATTTTTTTTTTTTAGATTTTAGACATTATAAATTTTAAATTTTAAATTTTGTAAATTTGTATCATAATGTAGAATACGCAATTCAGCTCTATGAGCTGCAAAGTATTTTAATAAAGTACCTACCTACCTACCCAAACTTCAATTCAATTTTAACAAACAACGGATGACAGGAAAACAGTCAGCATTTTTCCTTTTGACTCGCGAAAAATAATCTTGAATGGAAGGTGGACTCACACCAAAGTAATCTGTAGTTGTTGATTCGTATAAACAGGTGTGAGCATTTCTTAAGATAGCACAAACTGTGAATGCCTTGTGAATGTGTTGTATGCTTGTTGAGCTGGATTAGATCTTCATCATGGAATGGCATTTGGAGTTGCTGACGCATGGGATATTTCATGTCACCGTAAATGCACAATGGGTTTCCTGTGAGTGAGCGGGAATACAAGTCGAGTTGTGGTAACAATTCAGATTCACACAACATTGTACAGTCATGGTGCTTTCCCTCCAATAGACCGTATAAGTGAGCGATTAAGCCATGACAGACGATGTCTGTGTTTGTTGTACACCATATTTGTAATTGCAGATGCAATCTTTCTTATAAGGAGCCTCGAAAAGGTTCTTAGCCACGCACGCGTAGCCAACACACGACATGGCGAGAATGCACGCGTCAGCTTTGTGAATCGAAATTTCTAGTAAAAAGTACCGGAAGTGAATAAACGGAGTAAAATCGCTCGAACCAGAAATAAACCTTGCACAAAACATTTGTTTTTACTTTGAAATTTTGCTCGGTGACCCATCCTGATGTTTGCATGCATATAGCATTAAGTGTGCCAATTCCAATAGAAACGTTTGGAGGAAAATTATCAGTAGAAGCTTTTGTAATTCAAAAAACGTCTTTTTCAATATAACTTATATGTAAGTTCTACTGAATAACTTTTTGCCATACCGCCAGAGAAGTTAGAGAATTTAAGGAGCTATCCAAAAGTGTAATAAAAAGGGTAGGTCACCGAACCAGTTTTTCAGATAATCGGCAAAAACTGAAATTTGGAGGTTCTTTTTATGGACCTTTAACGTTGCTATGGTAACAGCTATGACGTCACAATCAGCCCTAAAGTATTGCCCGACAAAAGAAGTGCTAAGATATTCATACTTTGCATGCACGGCCAGAAATAATTTTTTGTAATCGTTCATTGCTTCAAAAGGGTTATAACAATGAAAAACGCTTTCCAGGCAATTTAAAGAGGCAGTCTCATCAATTTTTAGTATCACTGTGAAAAGCCAAAAGACACATTTTTATCTATGGAACCCTAAAAATAACGGTCCATAGGGATGGCCAGGATGGAAATGGCGTCCGACTTGAAAACTTCTGACAGAATTTTTCAAGTTTCTGCCCTTGGATGTGTCTCAGATAAAATCTCTAAAAACTAATTTTGGCTTGTTTTTGGTTTGAAAATTCATTCAATATTGTCCCCTTGGTGGTCTAAAAGCAATTCATGTGTGAGCAAGGTTCTTTGATAAAAATTAATCAAAATTGTCAAAAGAAGATAGGAAAATCGCCATGAGACTGGCCCTTTAACTGGTTTCCGGGTCGTCCAAACATAGCCTCCATGTTATTGAACTTCATAGCTGGGGGATACGAAAAACGTTCAAGGAGGACGCAAAGGGCCTCAGTTCTACTTACAGCTAATCTGCTGCTGCAAGTTACTTCCTTAGGAATGTTCAAAACATCCTTTAGCCTTTAGAGAACTGAAATTCGTTGTAGCACTCGTCATCTGCAAGCTCAGCTTCCAAGTCAAAGGGCTCACGCCGCCTACGAAAACGGTTTCTTCTCGAGCTTAGATGATTCAACAAAAGAAATTCTACCTCATCTATCATATTTTGTTTGTAAAAATGAAAAGGAGGTCTCTCATATCTTGACAATTTGCCATACTAGCTACTGTCGTCACAGGCAGCCCAAATTGGCAGTATGTGTACAAGAAGATTTCATTGACAGTCTAAACATAGTAAACGAACAAGTTGAAATGAAAACACAAATAAAGAAACTTGTAAATAAAACATTGCTTACGTTTTATTTGTTGTTGCTTGATGTGTCTTGACTGTCCTGGGAGCTATTTACACAAGTTTTAAATTTCGCTGATTAGTACCGTATGTTCTGTCCTTTATATAGCGAAGCAAGGCTGGTGGGTGAGAAACGAAGAGACTTTTCAACGAAGCTCGACAAAAGCACTCAAAATACTCCCACCTCCACAAAATCCGAACCAGTACGGTCCCGCTTGCATTACTTTCCTAAAGGTTTCTCTTCGGAGTCAAAAGTTCACAATAAGTGGGCAAAAATCTCGCTGTTTTCGCCATAAAAGCGACCTTTTGTCTTTCGTCTTATCCGCTCGCCGGTCGCTGCCGACACGGGTACGCGCCATCGTAACAAAATTGCTCCCGACCCTGGGTAGGCTTCGTTAATTTGACCCAGCCAAAACTGCTCCCGTGTGGGGGCCTAGAGAGTTTAGAGTTAGCTCCTAGTAGAACTGTTACGTAGCAACAGTTTTCAGGGCCGCACAAGAGAAGAAAATGAACACTACCAACCACGATAAAAGAGCACCGCACGAAGCAAAAATTTATTTCCTTCAAGCCGGCAAAAAATGTTTTCGCGCCGAGTTCGCGCCAACTCTGTAACCTTGACCTGTTTCTCGTGCTTCGTCTGTGCGCGGGGTTAAATTCTAAACTCTCTATGCCCCGACACGGGAGCAGTTTTCGCTGGGTCGAATTAACTAGCTCGTGTAAATAGCTCCCAGGACAGTCAATACACATCAAGCAACAACAAATAAAACGTAAGCAATGTTTTATTTACAAGTTTCTTTATTTGTGTTTTCATTTCAACTTGTTCGTTTATTAAGCTTATATTTAGACTGTCAATGAAATCTCCTTAGTACACATACTGCCAATTTGGGCTGCCTGTGCTGTCGTCCGACTTTTTATCGTCTGACAAAAACAAAGATGGCGGCTTTTTAGAATTACCCGCCAAGCTTAAACTTCCCATGCCCCATTGCGTACTGTGGCTAGTCCCAGGCCCTCCCTTTCCGTCAATCAATCACGGCCGCCATCTTTCCTTCCCATTACAGAAAATCTGTACAAATGTTACAGAAATCGTGGACTGTTCTTCCCTGTCCTTAAGGATAGTGGCATCTGGATCGTGATAAATAGCTGTGCAGAACTAGAGAAAGTGCCACCAAGGACACATCATAAGGTAAACGCGTTTCGTTTCGGATACATTAAGATGAACTTAATCTTTAAAGTCTTTACCCTCAATAACTCGAACCTTCGATAAATTTGAACCTTCGACGAACTCGAAGTAAATTCCTTTTCTCCTTTTTATAATTTTACCCTTGATAACTCGAGCCTCGTTTGTTAGATAAAGTCCAATGAGCCAAAACACACTTCATTACGCTGAATATCAAATGTATTATTTTGATATATTTCTGATATTCTGTAGTATTTTGAAGCAATTTTCAAAAAAAAGAGTAAGCTTATAATGCAGTTTTGAAGTATCTACTTGTCCTTCCCTAGTGTCAATTTCTTTATTTTCCAAGGAGCTGTGTGACGCAAAATGTGTCATTTCTTCTGTGAGCATACATCTCAACAAGAGTACCATCCCTCAATATTTTGAACTCCCAATAACTCAAACCTTGTTAATTTCCCTTGGAGGTTTGAGTTACTAGGAGTCAACTGTAATTAATTAAAGTTAATTATTGGGAGGCAATCAATGTAAGCAATATGAACATCGTCACTAATGCACCCATTGATGTTAAGCCCCAGGGTGAGGGGCGGGCAGACCCAGGGGAATTTGAAATTTTAGAGAAGCCGGAGTCAAATTCCCTACCCCCACTCTCTCCTCCGCAGAGGCTCCTGTTAGTAAACACCAATGAAAGAAAAAAAGAGTGAAGCGGGAGCGCTGGAGAGAGAAAACGGGAGCGCGGGGAACCCCCCCGCACGCTGTTCCCCGCGTGCTTCAATTTTTCCCTCTTCCCAGCCCCCGCGCGCTGTTCCCCGCGCGCTTCAATTTTTCCCTCTTCCCAGCCCCCGCGCACTTTTTCCCAAGTGTGCAGTCAAGGGGCGACTGTAGGAGGCCTCTGCGGAGGAGAGAGCTACCCCCAGACAACTGATGAATGTCAAATTTCTCTGACAGTCAAGTAACTGGGGCACTGTATATTTTCAAAATGTGTGGTTCCTGAAAATATCCATACCCCACCCACAGAAGGTTTTTTTGGTTTGCCCCCCTCCCACACCTCAGGAATTTCCATTCCAAGGAGGACTTTGATGAGCCCCCTCCCCCTAGGAATTTCTAGTAGTGTTAAACATGGACTTCTTCACCCACTTGGAAATTCCAAATGGTTTAATAATCAGAAAAAGACCATTAAATTAATTAAACTCAGTGAATTATGCAGACACATTTTTTGTTGTAACATTAAGCATTTATTATAACACCCATTTTCAACATACAATGTTTTGTTATTGTTCTATACTATTTGCATGTTTGCCCCATCCAGATTGAAATGTTCTAGTTTGTTCACGGATATGTTCGAAAATTTCTTTTAGCCGAGCGTCTTAACATTGTAATTTAGTCTCAAGGTTTTTATTTTTGCCGTGAATAATCTGCGTGCCAAATGCAACGTAAACAATGAAGCTAAAATTTTCAGAATTGAAATTGCATTTGCCACACTCAAACCTGCTGTCAAAAGTGAAACTGTTGAAAGTAGCATACTGAAAATCATAGGTTATGATGTTAGAAACAGAATTAGAGTAAAACAGGGATTAATTTTATTTCACTTGGTGCACTGAATTTGTGCAAGCAATTCATGTGGGAATAACAAATCAAACCTTTCTTTCCTGCACTTTGTCCTTTGTCCTTGAAGCTCGTATGGAATCTCAAATTTGATGACACCTTTAAGAGAATTTGTTAGAAATAGCAAATAGTTAAACTTTAGATTCGGTTCAAAAGTGCATCAAAATTGCATAACGTGTGACATCTGACCTTTTTAGTGAGCGTCACACGGTTTGTAACATAAAAGTTCTATCTCGATGATATCTGGTAAAAAGCAGCTGAAACCCTTTGCTGGATTGCACAATAAAAATATTTTTATATTTGTTTCAAGGAGAAGGTCACTCCAGAAACGGTGTATTTTTTGAAATCGCCAATAAAAAGATAACACTAAGTTGGGTTACTGACCGTGGTTTTAGCTTCTAAAGTGCATCTGATCCCACTGAAATTCCTCTCCAAAGAAGGCCAAAATTCAACACTGCACGCCACCATTTGAATCGTACTTACCAGCCTGGCCGCTTGTTCGTGACGTCAAATTGTGCAAGGAGACTAGCGGTCGGGTAACGTGGGCTCTGAAAAACGAGCCTACGTTAATACTTAATATTCATAGAAATATTTAAAGGCACTGAATGATCTTAAGACAAACTTAAAGCGTGTTGTTGTTCATTGTCTTTTTGATGAGTGGACGACGATTAATTTTCTGTCCACTTGATCAACTTAATTCCAACAGACAAGGAATCTCCATTCCTCCTGGAAACAGTTTTACATATTACCTGTGGCCGGTTACTGAAAAATACCTCATTATTTGTGAATGCTGGCGGGGTAAATGGTGGAAATGTTACATTATGTGTCTGGTGCTCAGAGTTCTCTGTACACCTAAGAGCTTGTCTGCTAAGTTGTCATTTGTTTTGTTTCACTTGCTTATGCATTTTGTTTCCAAGTATTTTGAAGTGATGATGGTTCCTGGTTTAATACATTTTTTAAAAATTCAGCTTCCTGAATTGGGGGTGCGGCTTATACACGGGTGCTAATGATATTCACTGCTGAATTCACCTTTGGCACACAGGCTGGTTATATATAAATTAGCAAATGTCAAGATCTTCTTGGGAAAAATGCCAAGCCCCCAACTGGAATCGAAGCTATGTGCTTCCAGAATGCTGGTTGGAATGCTGTTATTGAACGTCCATTCCTTGTAATAAAGCAAAGCGTTTTGCATGGGTAGTTTTCTGGGGGTTTTCGACAAATTTATTTGCAACAGGGTGTGCATTAAAAATGCGATAAGTAGATGCGTATGCCACAAATAAACTCACCTTAAGCTTTTTAGTATTCAAAATTAAATCCTGAGAGAAATTTGTTGTCACAACAGCGTCTCTGTAAGGTTTCTTGGTCCAGTTAAATATGGTCTCGTGCTTTCACTGATTCTAGAAAAATCTGACCGCGCTAGCCTGGAAAAAGATTTCTTTTAGCCAATCCTCGTGGTATAAGAAAGAATTGACATCACGAAGAAGCAAACAATCGGAAGCAAATGTATTTGAAGCTTGCCTTATTTTCTTGGCTTTGTTTAAAATACTCTAAGCCTTCTGGTGATGGGAGGACATCATTAAGCCTGGAAATTTTCAATTCACTAACATCCCTCAAAGAAACAAGGCGTAATAAATAGTGTTTTTCCAGCGCTCACAGTGACAGTTTACAGTAGGAGGCAAGCTGAGCCAGATGGGAGTGTATCATCGCCTTTCCTAAAAACAGTATTACTCTAAAAGTGGCAGCAATGTGAGTTGTTGCTCATTTGCCAAAATGTTTGGTAGTCAAAGTTGGAAATCAAGGAGGTGCTTATAGTTTTATGAGACTTTTGAAGAAACTGGCTGTATGGTGTTCCCCGCATGAATTTCCCAAAGCTAACATGTCCTCGTGCTTTTTAAGGCATCAAAGTACTGGTAAATGAACAGAAAGGAAAAACAGCTGCCAAAGGACGTGGACTGGGTAACTTATATGGAAGAAACAGTATTTCAGCCCTTCTCTCCAAGGAGAGATAAGTGGTTAATTGACCAAGAGAGTTCTGTGCTTAAAGGAAAACAACTGAAATTTCTCAAAGTGCTTGAACTTATGACTTATACTGTTAGATTTGGTTTTTCCCTATCACAGATCGCTGAGTAATTGAAGTGTTTGTTTTGGTGATGTGTTGTTGGCTTCTGTCATCCAGATGTTTTGGTTTATCTTGATTTGTGGATGTTGTTCAGATAGACTAAATTTGACCTGGGAAATCGACCTGGGAAATCCATTGCCTGGGAATTGTCTAAGACCTGGGAAATTCATTGCGCCCAGCACTTGGGCTTGCCACAGGCAAGACTGGACCAGTCCTTGTACAGATGCGTATGGAACAGAATGCAAGGACTTGGCAGTGGGACCAGACTTAGACATAAGCAGATTGGGTCCTGCATAAAGAAAGAGTTACCTGGAAGCAAATGTTACCGTGTTGTCTGAGCTGTTTCAAAAAGAGTGTTTCGAGCATAGCTGGTTGTCTTCTTGGTAGAAGCACTTGGTGGAGTAGATGCCTTGGTCACAGGGTGCTTCTTTTCTGTTGAGCAGTTTGTAGTACCACTGAAAGACAATGCCTTTTTCTCTTCGTAAAGGTGTTTTTAATCTTCTGAGTGCACTTCTCCAAATACCTATTTCCTCCATATCCAAACTGAGGAAAATACACTTACCAGGCTCCTTATCTTGGCATTTGTCAAACTCTTTAAAGGCATTCAATGAGTTTTTCAAAGAACATCAAGGTCTTATTAAATTAAGCAGGAAGAAGGGGTCTCCTCATTCTGTTGCATTTATTGTCTTGTCTGTTAGTGACAACTGTGAGATGGTTTTTAGTCGTTAGTGCTGGGCAAAGAGTTGTTAGCATAATGTGTCTTTGAGTGTGAAGGCGGGCACTTCTACAAGAAGGCGAAAGAAGCGGACATAATTGGTTGTCTCTTTGGTAGATGAGTTTTTTAAATTCTTATTTTTAAACGATAAGCTTTATTTACAATATTTCGGCATGCTAAATGAAAAAGATAGATATAAAGAATCAGCTGTAGCAGTTACAGGGTGTAAAGTACAAACTATTTTTATATCACACCATTACGTAAGAACCAGTGAAAGGTTAACAGCTACGAAGAATATTGACGTCTTTTTTTAGCTACACATTTTATATTTACTTACAAACAAATTGACTGCAATAAAAAAGTTTCAATAAAAAAGATACTTTGCAGTGCAAAAAAAGCATGCAAGTTCACATTCACACACCAAAAAACTTGCACAGAATACGTAGAATCATATTTAACATTGACATCAAAAGAGACAGCAATTGGGGTACCATTGCAACACTTTAACATACACATAAGCACACAGTAAGCAATGCAAAATAGGCAAATTTCAGAACTTCCCAGCCATGGCAAATGTTTTTTTTTTGAAGTTATAAGATTACCCACTTTGCATAAGTCTGCCATAGAAAGGGAAGTTTTTCGTTATGGGTGAGATTCTTCCATCGATCATCAGCTTTTGTCTTTAGTCTTCTTTTTCTTTCTTGAAGATGGGATGCGAGGATTTTCTGATATCATATGCCACCCAGAATTTCCGTCACTTTCTCAGATGTCTGATATGAACAGACATCTGAGAAAGTCCAGTCTTAAACGTAAACTCCTTAAAGGTTTCATCAACTCTTAATGATCTTTATTGTAATTGAATATTGTTAATTTTTAAAATTAATACTAGTGTAACTAAATATTCTAATTAAATATTAATGTATTGCTTTTAAAGTAGAATTTTATTGTAGTAGGATTGTTGTCTTTGAAAAGCCTCTTTGGGGAATGTCAATAAAGTATTATGTATCTGTGTACGTATTTAGTTGGATTTGGTGAAGTACTTGTCCTGGTAGAATGATTTCTTGGCAATAATGGGTCTTGGTTTTGTATCACTATTGCTTACGGTTGTTTTGTTGGGATTTGGTGAACTCTTTCGAAACTGATTTGGTCAAGTTCTACTGGAGAGAGTTTCATTTCTTAAAAAAAAAAAACGCCTCAGAGTCTCTTCTGTGTCAGCTAAAGATTCTTTGGCTTTAGCATTAATCCCAAAGAATTTGATGTCGTTTGGGACTCTTGTTGAATTACACATCTTTAAGACCATCTAGGACAGCTAGTTTCTTGTTCGCTTTATTCAATGTCACTGAAGTTGACTTAACAGTCTCCTGTAATTATTTTACCTTGGTCTGTGTAAACTGTAAGCTTTCTTCCAAAGAGATGCAATTTTTTCTTCTGGCGCTTGAATTATGACAACATGAGCACTTTATCCAGCTTTTCTTCGATTTGCTGTAACGTGATATTTCACAGCATGCAGCCATGTTGTATGCTGTGTTATGCAGCGCTTTCTTCTTCTGTTTGTCAACCTCGTTGCCTCTTTCTTTTCGTCGCCTGTTATCTTCTGGAGGTGTATTTGACTCTTCCTCTCTTATTTTGGCGGTTTAGAAGTGGTTTGTCATGGATAGAAACCAAGCTATTAGGCAGGCAAAGTCTGAGGTACGAAAATTACTGCTGTTCTCTGCTTTTCGCCCCAGTTTTTTAATGTTGACCTGTTGTTAAGATCGTCTTTTTCTTCAATTTGATCACTCACTCGTCTGGTGCATTTTCATGTCCAAAAGTATTTTTTCCCAAAACCTCATGGACTGAAATGGAAAAATGATTTTTATTCAGTAAATGCGTTGTTTGCTGAGAAGTACATTGATCGCTCACTAGCATGTTTTCGTTTACTATACATACGATTTTACCATGCTGTCATTCAATTGTTTTCTGAAATCCTTCGTTTCAGTGCATTTTATTACGTTTTCTCTGTTTTAATCTAAAAAAGTGACACCAGCTTGCTGCCAAATCTAATTTTTTGTTTAAAAGCCTCATTGCTATGAGCTCAAAAACAGCACCAGTAGAAAAAAAAACGGTTGAAACAAAACAACTGGTTTCTTGTTACCTGACATTGGCACTTGCGGGTCACAAGGCTGAGTGAAAGGGATCTCGTCATGTCGAATTGTGTCCTCTTTCCAATCATCTTCAGTGTCATTCACATCTCTATTTGCTTGAGCAGCAGGAGCAGGTTGTCTTTGATGACGACGTGGTTGTGGTTGTGGTTGTGGAGTATCCTGTTCTAAATCTTTGGAATCTACACTCTGATCCTCCTCTGTATCGGTCAGATAGCAGTCTATTTCTTCATCTGAGTCTCTGTTTAAATGACGGGTTCCATAAGCCACAGCTCCCAGAGGCATGTCATCCTCATCTACAAACACTAAATCGACGTGTTCTGGACAAAAATATCCATCTTCCTCGCTATCAGAACTTGTGATCATATTGGAACAGCTGATCACTGAGCTCCTGTGATAATCGGTTTACATTTTTATGGGATTTTTTACCGTAAAAATCGTGAAGACCCGGTTCAAATCGGACAAAATTGCATTGATAACGCTAAACAACAATTTTTCCCAGGGGGGAGGAGGTTGAACGATTGACCTGAATGGCAGTTTGTGGGCTCAAAATTTAATAGCAGTATTTATTGTCACATTTGTGACGTTGGATGAAAAGGGTTAATATCCCAGTGTATCTGTTTATAGGACTGCATAGGATTAAATGCAGAGAAATTAATGCTGTTGAAGTCTACATGGAAGCAACAGTTAAGTTACATGAAAAGAACAACTGCAACAACAACGATAAAGGCCTTCTGCGTCAATGACACTACTCCCTTTAAAACATACTGCACTCGCAACCAAGCTAGTAACAAGGGCAGATAAGTCGTCTGTGTTGTATAATGGTTGAAGTATTGAAACCACCACCTACCTATAACTGATATGCAATCTTGTCTTTTTCCTGACAAGTAACCATAACTTCTTTCCAGGTTTTTGTTGGTTTGCTGACACCAGCCATGCAGAGTAGAACCTGGCAACCAAGGGCTGCTTGTGGATGCAGCAGGCTGCAAACTCTCGCACCTAATGCTGACAGCTGCTCATGACCAAAAGGCAACATAAATTATTGTCTTGGCGTAATACGCTTAACATGCCAACAGTCTCAAAGACAGTTTTTAGGGGTCAGAGTTTTCAGGGTCGGACTTGAGTCAAGGAAAAGTTTTGTTCATGATAATTTTTAGTTGTAAGTTCCTTGGCTGGTAAGTCAAGACAAGAGGGACAGCTTGTATGAGTAAAGTGCGGGAGTATTTAATTTAGTTGGTGGATAGCTGCGTCCTTGTTGTTTTCCTTCTCCTTGGTTTTCTTTACTGTTGGCTTTTTTGTCTCATCAT
This sequence comes from Siderastrea radians, assembly GCA_964017195.1. Taxonomy (NCBI): domain Eukaryota; kingdom Metazoa; phylum Cnidaria; class Anthozoa; order Scleractinia; family Rhizangiidae; genus Siderastrea; species Siderastrea radians. The sequence goes on along the minus strand of OZ024888.1, from coordinate 23,734,439 downwards.
TGTATCCCTGTGTAGGTAGAAAATCTTACCCCTTTGGCTTCTGCTTCTTCATTGACGTCTGCCTCCAGACCAGTTTGAATAGCAGTGTCGACAAGAATGGTTTGAACTGGAATTTCGGAATTGCCAGAGGTTGTAGCTGGAGGGAGCTTCCTTCTCTTCTTTGTCTTGCTCCAGGTTTTGACGGTTTCTTTGACCAGGTCTTCTGCCTTGCTTACAGGTGGCCCATAAATTGAGATCTGTAGCAGTGCCTCCAAAATCTGATTGCTCATTCTGCTCCGGAGTCTGCTCTTTATCCTCTTGACAGCACTGGCTCCTCTTTCTGGCCATGCATTCGACACTGGGAGGGAAAGGATGGTTTCAGCAATCCATACCAACTTATGATAGAAATGGCCCAAATCAGTCCGCATTGAAAGGGGCCTCCTTAGACTTAGACACCACTCTGTTGGGGTGACATTTTCAAGTTCTTCAGGGATTTGCCCTTTCCAAAGAAGAAGGTCATCTTTCAGCTTCTCCCATTCTGCATTTGCTTGGCGTTGTGACTCTTCGTCATTCGGAAAGTAATGCTCCGTCAGTGTGGCCACTTCTTTGCATCCGTAGCTGGTAAACTCCGATGTCCCACGGTTTGGAATTGCAGTTGGATTAAAGAGGTTGAATGCTGAAACAACTGGCATAGAATCCTTGAAACGTAAAGTGATGTTCTGCTTCAATGCATGCACATAATTTCGCAGATGGTTGCGAAGAACTTGCACTTCATACTCGTTAGTTTGTAAGTTACAGGTGCCAAGTCGTCCACTTTCCTGAACATCAACCTGAAGCTGTGTAATAGGTGTCTCTTCTTGCGCTATTTTGGTTAGTTTGTCTGTTGTGTGGTTGATTGCATGAACAATACGGCCAAAGTTAACAGTACCTCGCTGGAATGCCTTGCTCAGTGCTGCTTGTTCTGGGAGAACAGCCTTCAAAATGTAGATGGCACCAACAAACTTGAAGCTTTTTATTTTGGAGGGCAAGTACGATGCCAAACCATCTTTGTCATCAGTAAGATTTATTGCTTGTATGATAGGAACAAAATCTTCATACACCCCATCAACAGCATTACTGGTCGACAGCCAGCATGTTCTGCACAGTTTTTGGGCCTTCTTTGCCACAGCAGACCTGGCTGTATCGGACAGTTTCATCTTTCGTCCAGACTCTTGTGCTTTTACTAGAACTGCCGTTCGTTTTGGAGAGTTAGCAAAGAACGTCCAGAGTTGCAAGAGGATTCCTTCCACTTGTGCGATATACTTCGTCTCTTCACTTGCACCAGCACAAGCCACCTGAAGCCTGTGGCAGATACAGTGTACATTTAGTAGCTTACTGTTAAGTTGCTTTAGTCGGGCAGCTACTCCATTTTTTTGGCCTGTCATAACCTTTGCACCATCGCTTACCAGACTCATCATTTTCAGAATGTCAAGTTCACAGTTACTTAGATTGTCCTGGATACACTCTGCAATTGTTTCAGCATTGGCAGATGAGGACTGTTCCAAAACATCATCAATGAAAAAGAATCTCACCAGAGGATGGCCGCCATCACCAACATACTGTACAAAACCTATCAACTGTTCCTTGTTTGCAATGTCCATTACTTCGTCGACTAATTTAAATGTCTTCAAATACTCAACTACCCTCTGCTTGAGTACTTTGCCTAAGGTCAAGAAGATTTCAATGGTTGATCCTGCAGAGCGGTGCTGAAAATGTTTCATCTTTTCTAATCCAAGCATTTCGAGTAATTTAAGAAGTGAAGGAAACTTCTTGTTCGCCATCTCTTCCTTTGCCAACCAGTATACAGCCATAAAAGCATTGTGCAGAACTTCATTTTTGCTTTTCTCTTGGCTTTCAATAGCTTTGTGAAAAACTGACACTCCCCTGATCATTTCTGCTTCTACAGCTGCTGTATGTCGGGCACTCTTTGCATGTTCTTTAAGAGCCTCAGTTTTAAATTGTTGGGCAGGTGTGAGAGTGTAGATTTTGCTGTTGTTCTTTATATTTGAGGTATTGTGCTTGCTGCATAGCAAACATAACATTCCGCCTTTCTCACCATCTGTTTCCTCCTTGTATATTAGCCACCACATGGTGGAGCGTGAATCGAAGGCCAAGTTGCGGTCGTTAACCCATCGGTGTTATAAGAAGCAAATCAACATTCAAAAACAACACTTACCGTACTGTAGTGTTTTTCCAGGTCTTGTAAAATCGATTTGAAGTCTGCGGTTCGGTTTAGAGTTTTGAGCAAACTTTAGGTTGTCTCTTGCAATTTGAAGGAATCTCAACGCGAAACGGCTTTTCGTCGCTTTAAAGACCTCCATCCTCTGTTTTGAAAGCCAGTTATTCTTCAGGATGATTTCTTTCCATTTTGAACTTCAAAAGTGAACTGTCTTAATTTTCAGAGCAGAAAAATACATCTTGAAAATCTAGGACCGATCCGTGCGCACCGCCATTATCTTTGTTTGCAAACTCCATGCGGTTGGTTAAAAAGCCGCCTTTCCCCTACCCCCTAAAACTCATAAATATATGCGCAGAAGACAGTTTCTGATTGGTTTATATGTCTCCTAAACAATTGACAGCTTTAGAAGGCAAAAATGTACCTAGTAGGGGAGGTAGGGGATAAAGCGTCTTCCACGCGGAACATGTGCATGGCACAGCCAGTTTTGGCCAGTGTAGAAGTCAATGGGTTAACTGACCCTTTTCTGTGAGACTGAAACTATTATTCTTCTTGCAAGTGTAGTGATTGTGGATGATTTCTGACGGCCCAAATAGCTTTAAAACTGAATCATGATCACACACATCGGTACTTGCTGCACATGTCTGGCTTTTTGGGAGAAATTCCACGGATTTTTTACCACTTCTGGCACGGTCTTCACTGACATTGGAGTTTGGAACAACTGAAATAGGAGGGTTTCTTATCTTGGCAGGGGTATGTGGCTGTGAAACTTCACTTCCTAATGAACTACGTTCTGTTATGAGGCGCTTGAAGTAAGACAACAGACAAGTAAGCTAAACCTTTTATTGAAAGCACTGAGTCCCAGTCTCCCTTGATTACTTGTCTGTGTACATGCCTTGCACATTTTCTTCCGTTACGTTTGCTATATTTTAAGACAATTCTATTCCTTTCGTGTGAAGACTTAATTTCACCTTTGCACACAAAAAGGAGGAGTAATAGCACTGCATTTTCTTCTTTTATAATTTAAATTCTGTAGATCATGGGACTTAATAGCTCTTGTACGAATTGAAGTTCATTTTTATCTGGTCCGATCAAACAGCCTTCAGGCGGGTACTTGGCTCTTCACAAGCGGGTAGTTCTACCCGCTACCCGGCTTCTATTGAAACCCCTGGCTACTGCAGCATCTCGCCTTGGGCAGAAAACAGGAGCTTCAGCATTAAGTTGAGTTGGCACTGCAGCTCTTCTCAGGTTGTCGCACGACCAACTTCACCACTTGTAGTCACCCTGTTTTCTTCAGCCGTTGCACTAGACTCCCCCGTCATCTCAGACTCCCTGATTCATTAGATGGTAAGGGAGGGGTAGTCTCCTTTCCACGGGAGGCCTGTCTTGTACCACCCCTGCTGCTCAAGAAACTCCACGGAGACGAGGTTCTGATCCCCGCTGGACGTCTATTCGGTAAAGTTCTTTGTAGTCGTTTGAGGCTGTTTGCACCAAGAACATGCTGCCCAGGTCAGTCTTCATCCCTGGTGACATGAGAGCCTACCTGAAGTGAGTATATTTCGCAACTGGTTCACCCATGCCTACAGTTTGCTGCAATTTGCTGGTTTTTATTTTCGCGTAGTCATTTGCTTCTAGAATAATATAGCCAAGAAGTTGCTTCTTCTTGTCAGTATCCTCCATGATCACTCTTTTCAGATCTTGGTACTTGTTTATCATCGCTTGCTTAACTGGGGTTCTCCACAGACAGCAACTCTGCACAGTCAACTCTCGTCACACTCACTGGAATAGTGTACTTTCCCCCTGTGTCACTCACTTGGATGTTGTAGGTCTCATTCCCTTTTATAACCACTCCCATGATAGTTTGTATGAGATATTATTGTATATATTTGTAAAGCCTTTGTTTTGTAATGGAATAAAACATCCTATTATTAAAAAAAAAAACAGTTTGTATGTTGCGTGTGAGTGTGTGTCGGTGTTAGCTTCAGTAGATCCAAGATGTATCCCAGGCATGGGAAGCGGTCGCTCCGGTATCCAGCAGTGCTCTGCAGGTCACGCCGTTTAATTTTATGACAAGTATATGATGAAAAACCTTTTCCCCATCTTGAGTTGCTGTTAAAGCGGCTTCAGCATCATTTCTGCTCTTTCTGCAAATTGATAAGTGGGGCCTCTGTTTGCAGTGTACGCAGAGTGTATGGCTATGACATTGAGATGCATTGTGCTCAGCTTCAATGCAGTTAAAACACAACCGTTTGCTTTGTAAAATTCGTCGGGGCTCGGCATGTGACGTGACTCTATCACACTCCCAAGATCTGTGAGTCACACAATCAACATACACACGCGCGGCGCCTCGCTGGTTCGTGATCTTGCACATAGAAACTCCTGTGGTGGTGCATGCGAGGCGGTGGTGGAGCTGGGGGTTTTGCTGCTCACTTTCTTGGATAATTCTAGTGGATGAATTGCCTTCCATTCTTCTAAGGCTTGTATTATCTTTGCAAAACCAAGTTGTGCCATCCAACTTTGCCGCTAATGAGTTCGGCTTTGATTCCTGGCAGCTTATCAAGAATACCACGCACCATAGGTAAGCAACACGAAAGTTTACCGAGTGTCTCAAGAGACTGAACATTGTAGTTCAAAGTCTGGCAAAATTTGCTAGGCTGTGATCCAGTTATCAATGTCAAGGCATTCAAGTTGTCGATGTACACTCTGATCTCGCTTGTTTTTCTGTAATTCGATTTCAGAATGTTTTTAGCATGCGCATATCCTTTAGAATTAAAGGGGAGGCGTTGATTTATTGCAAACATTATTTCCCAGCAATTGTTTCAAATGGGCGAATTTCCTGACCACGGGCAGATCAGAAGAATCAATTTCGGCCTCAAACTTGTTCCAAAATGAGAGCCAGTTCTCATAAGTGCCATCATACTTAGCGATTACCAGTTTCACGTTTTTAGGTTGCTTTTGTTAGCTGGCTTTGTGGCTGTTTGCTCTGCCAGTTGCATTTGGCCCTTTGTTTTAGTTTTGGTTTTTCAAACTTAAGTTCTTCCTTTTGTTGTTGAGTGAGCAGAGTTTCCTCCTTCTCGCATTTGCAATCTTCAGCTCTTTTCACAGCTTCTTCAAGATTGCATGCTAAATTACATATTTCCACATCTGGTTTGTCGGTGGGTTGTTCTATTGTTGATCCCCATTTTCCCACTTCCTCAGTGCTTTCCCCATCCTCAAATTTAGCCTTCTCAATGTCCACTTTGAGATCTTCGATTGCATGTAGGATCTTCAAAGATTCTTTGTTGTGAAGGATTTTGTTGAGGTTTCCTTTCTCCATGATTGCAGTTGTCTTGGATCGAGTGAGTGTTAGTAGCTGAAATTTTGCCTTGAGTTTCTTTAGCTTTCCTCCATTTTGTCTGTATCGTCCCGTGGGAAGGTGCCACTAATGTGGGGAACAAGACATAAAGGATATTACACGGCAGCACGAAGATATGAATTTTATTTTCGAGTGGTGAAAACAATATTTTACGAAAAAGCTTAGCGAGTTCGTAAAATATTGTTTTTCACCACGAGAAAATAAATTCATATCTTCAAGCCACCATGTAATTTTCTTTTTATTATATAATCAAAAAGACTGAAATTTAATTCAAAGTGGAAATATATTTTGTGCCAAAAAGTAAACCTGGCAGCTAATGTCACAATTTAGCTGTACATCTTATACAGTATGTGGTCCTTGGTCCGCGAATAAAAATTATAAACTTGAATATCTTATCTGAATCAAAACGTCTTGAGCTGAGGTTTTCCCTGATGATAGCTTTTATGTTTCTCGTGATAATTGTGGCAAGTTTTAAACTGAAATACTTTTCTTGTAATTCAAAGGTGATTGTGCTTGCGGGCCCTTGGTCCGCGAATGTGGTCCTTGGTCGGCGAATCATGCAAACAGCATGAAAAGTACCTGTGAATCCCAATAATTTCCGCAGGAGAATGAAATTTTTAACAATATTTCATTTATTCTTTTTTTTTTTATTTACTTGCATAATTATTATTTACGTCTAACATACTAACTTACAGACATAACTTACATAATATTTACATACTAACTTACATGACATCATATTTACATAATACATGCCATACATACTACACTTCACTTAAAGAACATTAGTTACATACTAACTTAATAGATAACATAACACTTACATAATACTGACATACCATACCTACATACTATATTTTACGTACATTTTTTAAAATAAATTTATTGATAGTAAGCAGCGGAAAATGCTATATAACAGTACAACAGAGTAGAAAATACAGCATGTAGTTATTACATGACATTCGTTACTTTACTTTCAACAATACTAGCTTACATTTAACCCCCCCCCCCAATAACTGAACTTATTATGCTATCTTTTCGAAACTACAATGTACCCTGACTAGCTACCGTTCCACATACGTGGTCCTCAATCCGCAAAAGGCAGGAAAAATATCTTTCAAAGATTGTAATGTGAGAGGAAAAGGGGGAAATTGTCTATCGTAGGACGAGTACATCGTGTTCTACAGGTCCAAATGTAAAGTCTTGCAACTAAGAATAAAAAGTAGAAATACTTGCGAAGAAATGGGTGGGGCTTTAAACCTATAACCAAGGAAGGCGTTAACTCAAGCGAACGTAGAGAAGTTTCATTGTTGAGCAGCCATTGCTTAAAAGGAGGAAGTTACGGTACAGTTCCAGAAAAGATGGATAAGAGTTTCCTCTTCGAGTTGGCAGACGCTGTAAAGGTCGTTGTCGTTCAGATTTATTTTTTTTAAGAAATTATTAGTGGCCAGTCTCCTGTGTAAGAGTTTAAATTGAAAAAAAAGAAGTTTTGTTTGAAAAGGTAACTTGTAAGCAGTCTTCCAGTCAATAGTTTCATTTTCTTCTATCATGCAGTCCACCGACCATTTCGTTTGGCTGTTAACGGGCTGCTTTTGTTTCTTTTCTACAAGTTTTTTGTATGCAGCTCTATTTGGATTTTTGGCCTTTAAAAACTTATCAAGAAAACTTTCATAGTTGGTGTTTTCGTGAGAGGCGTTTTTCTTAAATATTTTGACCAACTGTTTTATGGCTGATGTTACTCCACAGAAAGATAGAAAGTTTGTCTTGATATTTTAACGCTCTTTGAATTCAGAGAAGGATAGAAATCTAGTCTCATTTTCCATCAAATGACCAATATTCTGTATTCCTTGAGAAGACCATGCTGGATAGTGTATTGGTTTATTATTGACTCGAATGAGAGAGTTTAGCCAGAGATCGATACTGTGAAAGTAACTGTTCCTTTGAAGAAATATTATCTTCGTAGTTAATATTTGACCAGGTCTGCAAAATTTCTTGCAAGAAAACATCTGATACCTTGAAGTAGGCTAGTAAATCCTTTTTGTGCAGATTACCTTTGAAGATAGTACCGCCTCCTAAGTCTCTTAATTGTAAATTGAAAAACAGCTTCCATTTTGCATGATTTCCTGTGTCAAGGTACTTTTTCACCCAGTTTAGTTTTAAGGCTTGGGTGAAAAGTCTTATATCAATCATCTTTAGTCCTCCATCTTCGTATTCACTGATCATTACATCACGCTTGATCTTGTCACCTTTGCCATTCCACAAAAACTTGAAGAAAAGGGTGTTGACCTCGTCAACAGCACAATGGTTTGTTGGCAAAGGTGACGAAATATACGTGAGCTGAGAAACAATTAAGCTTTTTAACACTGTGATTTTTCCAAGTAGACTTAATCTTCGCAGTTCCCAGCAGCTCAAGCTTGCCTTGAGTTTTGTTACCTTTTCATCATAGTTAGCTTTCATCGTTATTATTGGGTCGGTTGAGAGCCAGACGCCTAGAGCTTTGACTTTATTTTTCATCCATTTCAAATCATGTTCAGGACACAATTTTTCTTCGCTACCCGCATTGGCGCCAATCCACAGCACTTCTGTTTTTTTTATAATTTAATCGGAGACCTGATATCAAACTAAAACGCTCTAATACCTGCAGTGAATTTTGGAAAGATGCCTTAGATCCATCTAGAATAAGAGTTGTATCGTCTGCATATAAACTGATTTTAATTTCCTGTCCATCAACTGTTATACCTTTGATGTTATTGTCATTTCTTATTGCGTCCGCAAGGACCTCTGCACATAGAATGAACAGCTAAGGTGACAGCGGACAGCCTTGTCTTACCCCTCTTTCTAGTTTGAAAAAATTACTAGACCAGCCATTGTTCAAGATTCAGGTTTCTATATCATGATAAAAGAGCTTAATCCAGCTGATAATGGATGGGCCAAAATTAAAGTGTTGAAAGGTTTTCTGTATGAACGGCCACTCTACTGTATCGAAGGCTTTCTCAAAATCAAGGAAAACTAGAAGCCCGGGAATGTTTTTAGCAGCTGTAAAATTAATGACACTATCAATAAGTCTGATGTTCTCCCCGATAAATCTACCTTTAAGAAAGCCGGTCTGATCGTTATCAATAAGTTTAGGAAGTACTTGTTTGAGTCGATTAGCGACAGCTTTCGTAGCCAGTTTGTAGTCGCAGTTTAACAGAGATATTGGACGCCAGTTTTTAACATAATATGGCTCTGCATCTTTTTTTGGAATGAGTTTAACGATCCCACGCTTCTGAGATACGGATAGTTGCCCTGTTTTATAAGCATAATTGATTGAACCAAGAAGGAAGTCAGCAATATCATTCCAAAAGATTTTATAAAATTCAGCGGGTAACCCGTCAGAGCCCGGTGTTTTATTGGAATCCATTTCTTTAAGTGCCTTTAGGCATTCTGCTCTCGTCAAAGAACCCTCGCAGCTAACCTGCTCAATTTGATTTAGTTTCTTTTCTGTAGAAGCCTCGAAGAAGATGTGATCATACTTTTCATTAGGGGGGTCAGTTTTTGAGCTGTAAAGGTTTCTATAAAAGGCTTCACATTGATTTAAAATTTCTTTATCCATTGTAACGAAGTTTTCATCGTCTACTTTTAGCTGGGTGATGGCTCCTTGCTTAAAATGTCGTTTTTCCAAATTTAGAAAGTATTTCGTGTTTTTTTCCCCTTCGTTATACCATCTGCATCTAGACCTTAAAATTGACCCTTTGGTGCGATACTCAATAATCTTTTCCAGTTCACTTTTTCTAGCCTCGAGGATGCCAAAGGTCTTTGTTTTATCATTTGGATTTATTTGGTTGGATTCAATGTAATTTTGCAAAGAATTAATTTCTTCCTCAAGTTCTTCTTCGCGCCTTGACATTTTTGCCTTTTTAGCCGTCGCGTACTTTATTGACTGCTCTCTTATTTTAAGTTTCATCATCTCCCATAGTAAGGCTCTGTTTACGGTATCATCGTATTGATATTCTTCATGTGTTTTCTTAATAACATCTCGAATTCGATTAACATAGTCCATTTCAGTTAGAAAGGAAGTGTTAAGTTTCCAGAAACCTGGACCTCTAGGGTTTGAGTGAAGAGCTATTCTGATGTCGATTAGCGAGTGATCTGTTTTGTAACCAGCTGAGATATACGCACTCGTAACGCTGCACATGAGACTCTGGCTTACGAGGAAAAAATCAAGGCGGCATGAGATTTCAGGCCTTCTCCGGCGCCAAGTGTATTTACGACTATCCGGGTTTATTATTCTCCACGCGTCTATTAAATCCAATTGGGCAGCGAGGTCGTTAACTATTTCTTGAGACTTACTGTTTGTCCTAGCAAGTCCACCTTTTTTGTCCATATCTATGTTCAAAACAAGATTAAAGTCTCCGCCTATGATGATTTCGTCACACTCAAAGTCGAGCAGATGTTCAAAGACAATCTCAAAAAAACTTGGATCATCAACATTAGGCGCATATAATGTAGCTAAAGTAATACATTTCTGTTCTGTTTCGATATCGCAGATAATGAATCTACCGTTTGGGTCAGAGAAGGATTTTCGGATTTTAAAGCTGAAGGTGTTGTTAAACAAAATGGCGACCCCACCCTTACTGCTAGCTTGTCCACTAAAAATAGTCTTATATCCCCATTCTGCAGACTACATGGAATTTGTGTTTTCAGAACAGTGAACTTCTTGCAGCATATAAATTGAGTGTTTTTCTTTCTAAGCCAGTTGAAAAGTTCTCGTCTTTTCAAATTGTCCCCCAGTCCCCTCACATTAGGAGAACAGATACTGAGATTCATTTATGTTTGGGTTTATATTGCCTATTGCAAATTGGGCAGCCACGGTGTGAGAACAAATGCCTAGGGAACGAATTAACGCACACGTAACAAACAAAGATTTAAATATACGCACAGAAGAGCAGCACAGCATACTGAAATAAAAACTCTCTATTGTTGGGCCTTTTCCCCTTGAGGTTTTGTCCATCATCTCACCTAAAAATGGATTTTTCTCGTGCAACTGCAAAATTAGTATGCACAAACCGACCAGGTAAATATGTTGAATAGTTTGTACGGCATAAGATGGTTCTAAATTTCAGTCTGCGGATGCAATTCTAAAGGGTGACAATTCAAATAAATCCTCTCAAGCAGTATTGCCCTTCTTATCAAATATGTTTTCACAGTACAGAGACCTTCAAGGCATTTTTTTAAATTTTTAAAGCTAAAGTCACATCAAACTGTCCGGGATCGATCTACAGTCGAATTTCTCACCGTTTACCACTAGAAATCTGCCTACTACTTTAACGTTGTCTATTCCATCATTTCGAGCTTCCATCATAGCTTTAATTAAGATTTGTCTCTCTTTTTGGATCGCCCGGGCGTAATCCTCCGTTATGTAGGCTTCTTCAAGTTGATTTATTTGTTTAATCTTACCTCGTTTGGACCACACAAGCTCTCTTGTCTTCACGACTTACAAAACGCACAATAATCGGCCTGTGTCTTCCTTCCAATTTTTTCCCTACTCGATGCACAGCATGGTACCGTATTGTAGAGGAATCAATCTCCATTTGCTGAATAATGTTTTGAATAACTGATTTGCAGTCCTCATCCTCTGTTTCCAAAATGTTGTTGAAGCGAAGGTTTTCTCTTCGAGTATACTGTTCGAGCCTGATGTTATCCTCTATCTGCTGCTTGAGTTGGGTTTCGAGCTCCGCAATTTTTGCGTTCAAGGCTTCAGTGACTTCAGGGCTCTTTGAAAACTGCTCGAGCTTCACGATTTTTTCATTCAAAGTGTTGGTGCTCTTTGAAAGATCCTCGGTCACCTTCTTCACGTCCTCCTTTACAACTTCGACTTCTTCTTGCATGCTCTCCTTGATATATCTAAGCTGCAGTCTTGTCGGAAAGTTGTTGTGAGTATAAAATAATGTGTTTTACTTTTCAGACAACAGTCTCCCACACAAGCCCCAAGCACAGTCGAAAATAATCACAAGACTACAAGCTTATATGTGTTCTAGGTATTCAAGAGAAGTTAACCCCATTCATAAACATGTAAAAAGAAGATTTTGAAAATATTTAGCAAAAACAAAGGCTGTTTCCATTTATCTTAAGCTTTCTTTATCCGCTTTGCGAAGTGTAAGTTCTCCAGGGTCATAGGTCGTGGACCAAGGACCCATATGCAAAAATTGTTGCTACTTTTCAAGAGTCGTTAAAACAAAGTTTTAAACTCTGCAGCAAATTCGTTCACAGCCGCAGAAACAAGTTTATCTGTAAACTTGTTTTTTAAAACAACACATCTTCCCATTGCATTTTATCTATGCACAAGCTAAGTAAACATGACGACGTAGTTTACGGAGCCGCAAAAGTAGACACTTCAAGAAAGACAAATTGGCCTACCTGTCAACAAACTTGAATTCCGCGCTTTCACCAACAGCAGGAAAGCCAAAACTTCGTCATATGTGACCCTTCACGCGAAAAGGGGGCTTATGGATTTCACTAAAAAGCAGGAATTTTTTTCACGGTCACGGTGTGTGAATTTGAATTTTCACAGCGTGAATTAAAAATTTCACACCGTGTTCACTCTGTGCTACAACACTTTCACTCCTGGCGTGAAACTAATCATGCCGTGAATGATCAGTGGAAACTTTCACGCCGTGAAATTAAGAGTGAAAATTTTCACGCTGTGAAATTGATCGGCCGTGATAAGAAACTTCACGCCATGAAATCTAACCGACCTAACCTGCGTTCCTTTGTTTTTCTCTCCACTGCAGCAACATTGACCAAGTCGAATAAATGGAAAATTTGTAAAAGAATCTCCACGATAGTCAGATCTTAACAAGAAAATCAAAAGAATGAACTAAAACTAACAGATAACTTAAACTAAAACATCACACGCTGTGGTAGCAAGATATCTATTACGCAAATTTTCTACAGTAATTAAATCGTTTGAATTGTACAAAAGTGCATTATTAAATTTTTGTGAAAATAAAAATCAACAAACAACGGCTTGACAAAAATTGCCTGTAAAGTTGTGATCAGTAATGACTAGGCAAATTTTTAACGCTTTCAGATATGATAAACAGACGCAATAACAGACAGTACATGTTTGGCACCATGTAGTCTAGCAACGTTGGCATAGCCAGCAATTATTATTCGTGAATACTTTTTACAGTATTCGCTTTCCACAAGAGTTTTAAAACGGTAGAGAACAAACTTGCAAGCTCTATTTGAAAAGATTGGATTTTGGTGAAATGGTTAATTTATACACGACAATATTCGCTTGATTCGCCTGATTCGCGGCATGACCGAGTCACGTTTAGCAGTTTCATTTTTTTGAAAATTGAACTATACATGCCTAAAAGTGTCACGTTCGTCATGCAAAAATAAAACTGTTCTATAAACAGTTCTATAAACACAAAACTGTTTTATAAACTGTTCTATAAACACAAAAGAAACAAACTGAAGTTGTGTGTTTTTTAGCAGGGAAACGCAACAACAAACGCCTGTGTAGCGGTCAACACCTGATCTTCGGAACCGGTTGTATCGATTTTGAATAATAATGACTTTCAAGTTTCAATGCTTGAAGCAAATCACTGAAATGCGCCCCTGTAAGTAGCGTGATTTAATAATACAACAACATTCACGGTAGCAGAGTGATGTTCACATAATTGCGTAAGGACTGAATTTTTTCCACGCCGGGGAATATTTCACAGAGACTATGACCTTTTTCATGGCGTGAAACATTTCACGGTGGCCGTGACTTTTTCCATGGCGTGTTCACAGTGTGTTGGAGAAATCTCTCTCACATTCCAATAATTTTTCTTCATTTCACGGTCAAGACCGTGAAAATAGCCATAGCTTGAAATTTGGATAAGCCCCCTATTCACGTGAAGGGTCACATATAGAAGAAGACTAATCAATAAATAGTAGTAAGGTAGGCTGGGCTGGGGTGATTTACCTCGCTTTCATGTTCCAAAAAACCTCGCTTTCATGTTGGGTCTCAATGTGAGGTCGAGGCTGAGGGGAAATACGTCACGGGTTGGTCATAGCAACAAGAACAAAAATTAACATTTAAAAAACATAATTTTAATCATGGATGAATCAAATGGAAAAAAATACAAGAATAGCAGAACGGGGTTTCGATCCCCAGACCTTTGGGTTATGAACCCAATACGCTTCTACTGCGCCACTCTGCATGTCAAGGTTCGAGTGTTCAATGTTCGTGTTTAAAAAGCAGCTTGATATCCGTAAGGATAAGTCTCAAAAGTGGCTGGATCAATCACTCTTTTGTTGAACACTAGCTTGTAACACTTGTATTCAGGATAAGTGTAAATGTCATAGTTTTTGGCGTCACGCACGATTTGATGTGTTTTGATGACTTGGGTTTCTCTTGGTTTGTCCTGTGGTTTTTGAATTTCATCCAATACATTTTGGCGCATGACATCATAGTTTGAGTCTTGCCCTTGCTATTGAGTCGGAAACCACGGACTTTGCATTCGACTTTTCCTTTCTTGGTTTTATACCCGTAATTCTTTGGGCCCGCCGACACGAATTCAACAATGTAATCATCGTCGTCTAATTCGTTGGTGAACTCGCCGAGGTAATCACCGAGAACAGGTTGAGGTTGATTGGGATCGATGGTGTCTTCTAAGTAAACGACCGAATCGGTGTCGAAGTACAACACGCGTTTTCCTAATAATCCGAGGGCTTCGTAAAGGCGACTGCGTGCCCAACAGGTGGTGAAGGAGGCCACGAAGACGTTGAGATTGGGAGAGACAGGAATGTCCTCATCAAAGTGTTGGAAATGGACTTCCACCAGGTTGTCATTGATGACAGAGACGTGACAAACGTCAATGCTGTCGTTGTCGAGGAAATGATGAAAGGCTTCGGGGTCATCGAAGGACTTGACTTGTGTTTTGTTGAGACGCTGACCAAACTTGCCCCACATGGAGTTGAGCATCATTTTGGCTAGTGTGCGTAGACCGGGATTTTTTTCAATTTTGTTGTAGTCGAGGCGAATACCCTCATGCTCATGGTATTCTTGGATGTACTGTTGGCGTTTTGCGACATCGTCTCCTACCCAACTGGGCCAACCGCTGGCTTCTTGCTTTATCTTGAGCCATGTGTTGACATACTCTTCAAACAACCCCTCACAGGTTTCTTCAAAATGCCAAACTTCGTAAATGTAGTCAATGCGATAACCCAGCTCGACGGCGGTGTGAAGTTCGGGACTACACCACGTACCGGTTAACGCGCGCTCGTCATCCGAGTGGGCACACTTGGCTGATCGTTGTAAGAGAGGCTTGGCCATTTCTGTTTCCACACAGGCAGCACAAAGAGGAAAGGTGAGTTTTCCCGCGTGACGGAAAGGTAGCACGGGATGGTACAAACCATAGGATGGGGCAACTTTGCATTTGATTACCCCGAAGTAACGGCTGATGTCGGTGTCGTTTGGTTGAGAGATGAAGGTGGGATGACCTTTCGGATAGACACATGTTTTGTTGACCCAGGGGTACAAAGAAGTGTAGTCGATGTAATGAATCTTCTGGGTGGGTGTGACATGGTGATACAACTTGACAGCATTGGTGCGGCCACCACAGAAAGCGTCACGCGGGTTGAGGGGGTCGCTGAATTCGAGTTGTGCGACATAAGCTTGGATGTCGTCTCGACTCTTTTTCAAACGAGACCACTCACATTCCCACATCTCGACCACGTTGTAGCCCCGTGCCTGGAGGACTCTGGTTCTTTGTTGCGTTTTTTCATAGACATCATACATGGTGCGGGCACATAGTCGCAAGTGGGTTTCGTTTCGTACGGGATAGCACTTGGGGCAACCATGCCAAAAGCAACCTTGGAATTCGTACACTGTGTTGGTGTCTTCACAGTAACCATCAACAAACCAGGCTGTGTTGGGTATGCGATACTCTCCCTGATTTCCACTGTGTTGAACATACACGCGGTGGCTCGGATGCGAATGGAGTGGGTAAGCAGCGGCCATGATATCGTGGTCACTCAATTCTTCGGGAGTCATGTTGTTTAGGGTTGTTTCTCTAATGGCATGGTCACACCAGGTCAACCATTCGATGGCTGCTTTGGATTGGTTGATGCAATTGCGCCAACCATTGACGGGCTCACTCGCAATGCTTTTGGGAATCATCCGATTCATGCGCAGATCTCTGTTGCAAGCCGAGGCAATGGTAATGTGATCGAAAGGGTTGAATGATGTTTTGGCTTCAAACAGTCGTTTGAATGTCAGACACCCTTCTTTGAGTAGGCGCACATCTGATTCACAATAGGCCACTAACTCTTGTTGAAAATCAAAGACTATTTCCTTGTCGCGCTGGTCTTTGTGCCACTTTTCAAATTCCTGGCGGGCGTCTGGTGCCATGCTTTCCGGCATGTAGTAGTCGATGGCTGGAACAGGACCCACATACCACTGATTTTCGGGAAGGTTGAATTTGTGTGGAAAGTAACCTTTTTTCAGTTCAGTCAATCCGAAAGTTTTTGGAAAGGCTGAGAGGGGCATTTGAAAGAAACTCATGGAGTCGATGAAGCGAATTCGATCGTGTTCGACTTCGAGTAGCTTGCACCCGTTGCGGAGCTGTTTGACGATTTGATTGTTGCCATGGTATTCACCGACGACGAAGTATCCGTCATACCCTTGAAAGTTGTGGGCTAACACAAACACGGGGCGTGTCATTTTCCGTTAGCGTGTCAAGCCATTCGAGAAAATCTCTCAAACAGTGTTCTCCTTTGAATCGGAAGGGTCTGGTATTCAACTCTGTTTCTGCAACGACTAAATTGGCCTCGTGTTTTTCTCGCGGTTGCATGGCTTCGATGTCAAAGAAAACATGAAGGGGTGGTTTGTCTTCTTCTTCGTCTTCATCCGCTGATTCGTGATCACCGTCTTCTTCATTGGCGCGGAAAGTTTGAAGACCTGCAGCAGCACCGCGTTTGGGTTGAGCTCCACCCTGTCGTTTACGTTTACGTTTACGCTTTCTTTTCTTTTGCTCTTCTTTTTTTCCCTGAGGAGTAGGGGCTTTTTGAATGAAACACTTGTGGGTGGTGGATTCTACGTACTCGTGACAAGACGGACAGTCTATGTAACCACACCTGTGTCGCTGATTGTTTTTGACACCCGATTCCAGTTTGAAACAATGAGGACATCTGCAGTTTTTGAAACAGATGGTCAGTTGTGGATCGGGCACAAGTTTGCCGGTGTGATCTAGAGTGCGATGGGCTTGAAAACACGTGTCCCCGAAGAAGTTCCGATGACAACGATCGCAGCGTTGAGTGGCTTTGAGACCGCGAGGGAAAGCCTCGTTGAAATCAGGACACCTGGACTGTCGACAAGCACGACAAAAGCTCTTGTTGATTAGACATCGATGACGTCCTTCATCGTTGTAGGGCTTCAAACAGTGAGCACAAACATAACTCGAACCGAAAAATCCTGTGAGAGTGGTAATGACATCGTAATGTCCTTTTTCATGGAGCAAAATGATTCGTTTTTCATCTGGACCCGTGGGCGGACTGAAAGCCTTGCGGTGAAAAGAGCGATCGGCATCGACAAGGATGAGACGGTAGTCGAAGAGAGAGGGTGTGTGACTGAACTGTGTGAGTTCCTCATAACCACAAGGACCCTGCATGACGTTGGCCTCGTGGTGGAGAAGCCCTGCAAGTTCTTTTTGTATTTTTCTCCCTCTTCGAGTGGACTCCCATTTAGTGTGGTTGTCGAGTCTGGCTTTGGCAGTAACAATGGCTCTTGCACAACATAAATTGTCTTCATTGTTGATGCGAAGGATTGATTTTTTGGAAATCTTCAGAAGGGAAGTGGGGTTATGACCTGGCTTGACATTTCGCTTGCTTCCGCTACCTTCCGGGGGTTGCATGACTTGTGTGATGGATAATTGAAAGGAATCATCCATTTCGAATTGCTCATTGCTGTTGAGGGCTTGACTCAATCGATTGAAAACACCGTCTAGACGTTCTCCACCTTCTCTCCATTCCCCAGCGCGTAACCCCCAACCTTGGAAATTGGATGTTAATCGATCGGAACTTAGCGTGAAATAGAGACGATCTTGATCATTTAAATCGGGTGTTGTTTCTAAGACACGATTAACGGCACACCTCAATCCCTCTTGCAATGCCGGAACCAATTGGGGTGTGTCCACAAAGTTCCCTGTTTGCCTCAAACGCGTGTTGAAATGTCGCTCGCGAACTCCCATGTGATTGCTACGACGATCGATGTAGGGTTCGAGCTCAAATTCAAATGCACCTCTCGATGACCGTGTATTGATGGCACCACCACTCTGTCGAAGGAGACGTGTTTGAAAGGCGCGCTGGCGCTCGAAGTTGTCCATGACTTCATTGCACAAAGCATTTTGTTCCTCATCGCTTTCGGTCATCGTTTCATAACAAATTAAATCATCGTCTGAATCACTGAGGTCTAAACCAAGGGACGCTAAGTGGGTCTCATAGTTTCTTTCAACATTTTCACCAACATCTTTAGGTAGTTGGTTTGCCATGTTGAGGCAAATTGTAATGAAACGAACCGAGATCGCTTCTTTTAAGCCCTTTTTTTCATACCACGTGATTTTTATTTAGATTACGTAATTTGAGTCTTTCACGTGAAACACAACACGTAATGGTTTTGTTGAATTACATAACAGTGACTTTTTGAATTACACAACACGTGCTGGTTTTAGTTACATAATGAGGGGAGGGGGTACCCCTATAAACGTGTATTTTCACATGAGTCTTTCACGTGAAACACGACACGTAATGGTTTTGTTGAATTACATAACAGTGACTTTTTGAATTACATAACGGTTAAACACGTGAAACACAACACGTGCTGGTTTTAGTTACATAATGAGGGGGGGGGGGTACCCCTATAAACGTGTATTTTCACGTGTTATTGTTATATAACCCGGTTATATAATTCCCCGTAATTCATTGCGAGTTGAGATATTGGCGTTATAAAAGGAGAGAGCGAAAGAAGGTGAATTCAGACGATGTCCCGAGCGGACGAGATCTTGAGAGAGAAACTGTTGGAACAGTTCGAAGCATTCCGAGTGGAACAAATTTTAGCGGAAATCAAGAAGGAGTGGGTGTTCGACGAAAGCGTTACTGAGTTCGGAGAGCGGTTGAAAGAGAGAGAACAGTTGAAACAGGCAACCCAGGTAGCACGAGCCACTTACGTGCGAGAGCATTGGACCCCGAGTCTTTACCCGCAGTTCACTTGTGAGTGGTTCGTCGAAGGATTTTATTGTTGCTGGCCGTCATGGAGACACGAGTGCAAGAAACCCAAGACTCCACCACCTCCGAAAACCCAGTTATCAACAAGCGAATTCAAGAAACCCAAGACTCCGCCACCCCCGAAAACCCAGAGATTGAATCAGTGGTGAAAAAACCCAAGACCTTTTTTGTTCCAAAGATTGAACCGAGAGTGGTTGCCATTGCTGATAGTCATTGGCAGAAACTTTCTCCAGAGATCCAAGAGAAAATTGAAATGATGGCGGCGCGTGAAGTTCATCGCGAAAAGTTGAACAAGGTATGTGAAGAAGACTTTCTTTTGGTTGAACAATGTTTTGTGTGCAAAAAAGAAGAGTGGGGGATGTTGTCGACACCCTGTTGCCAAAGACCTGCCCATTTGGAATGCTGCCCTGCCCCCATTCATGTTCATACCGATTTGCGTCGAGTTTGTATGATATTAGATTTGGAAGGCTTCGTCCTCAAAGGGAAAAGAGTTGTTGTTCGCGAAGTGGGATGGTGTGACATGCACGGATTTTCCGACAGCTTTCATTTCAAACCTGAACCTGACATTCAGTTCAACTCTCTCTCTCCTGCTGACAAGCGTACAGTAAATTATGTGTTCCACAACATCCACGCG
The DNA here is from genome assembly GCA_964017195.1 of Siderastrea radians. Classification (NCBI taxonomy): domain Eukaryota; kingdom Metazoa; phylum Cnidaria; class Anthozoa; order Scleractinia; family Rhizangiidae; genus Siderastrea; species Siderastrea radians. The sequence goes on along the minus strand of OZ024888.1, from coordinate 23,714,996 downwards.
CTTCCTTTTGAAGCACGCCCGCGAGAGAACGCCATCGATGGGTATTTGGTTGATTTTGTTGTCAAAACCTTGTGTGAAAAACTCTCTACCCTTGAGGGAGATGTGGTCGCCTACAAGGGTGGAACGCTTGAAAAACAATTATTGACGCGATTAAATATTCCTCACGTCGATTTAGAAGCATATGGCTGCCCAAAACCCAATCGTTTACTTTTTGATGGATTCGAACCTCTTTTTGATTGCGGTCATCACATTCATTCCCATTCCCACTGCCCACGAGTGGAGACATATTTATTTTACCAATGGTTGACTTGCCATTCTTGATTTCATGGAAGAAATGATCACTTACCGGATTTGTTGTTTGATTCTTAATAGGTCATTGAAGAAATGGAAATGACGGCGACAATGATTTGGTGTTCTTATTGTGAACAATATCACTTTCGAAAACATTTAGACAATACACCCGAGATGATGTGGTGTTGGCTGTGTGATGCACATCATCCATTAATTCGAATTTATTGACTTTGTAGATGATTTCAGAAATGTGGTCATCGTCTCTTTTCCGTCGGTGCTATTGGTGTAATAAATATCACCTGTTGGCATCTACTCGATTACTGAAAAGGATTTGTGACGATCTTTTCAGGTGATGACCCAAATGACAAAGGAAAAGTGGCATCGCTTTAGTTGTGTTCGATGTGAAATTGATTTTTATTGTAAATTTCAACGGTGGAAAAAACAAATGGCTATTGTACGCATGATGAGAGTGTATTTGAAAAGTAAATGAACTTGTTTCTTATCGTTTTCAGGTCCACGTTCAGATGGACTTCTTACTCGATTGGCATTACTCTAAGTGTCATCAGTGTTACTTTAGGCTTAGACACATTTATAAAAATAAACAGAATTTCTCGTATTATTCCACATTATCCGACATGGCAGATTGTAAGTTTAAAACGTAGTACACATGATGAGAGTGTTCAGGTCATGAGTGTCATGAGTGTGTCATGAGTGTCACGAGTGTCACGAGTGTCATGAGTGTTCATGAGAGTGTTCAGGTCATGAGTGTCATGAGTGTGTCATGAGTGTCACGAGTGTCATGAGTGTTCATGAGCGTTTTCAGGTCCACGTTCAGATGGACTGCTTTTTCATTCAATATTATTCATCATTATTATATGTTTAAAACATAAAGATCGTTTTTAGAAGACACTACTTGTTCTTTTTAGGTTCACATACAAATGGATGCCTTGTTTTAAGTATTGGCTGACCTCGAGAATGAAATGATGTAATGTTTGACTGCGAACTTTAAAACTGTATTTTTTCAGGTGCAAGACGAAATGAAGAATTCTCCAAAGTGGCACCGTTTTCGTTGTTTGCCATGTGAATTGAAATTTCAACGTAATTTTTCATTCTCAACAAAGATGTTAATTTTGAAACGCTTGTTGAAATTATGTTTTGGTTGTGAGCGTCCACTTCAATTGTCCTCCGCAGGTTCATTTACAGATGACCTCTTCCGTGAGTTGGCATCGCACTGAATGTTCCCATTGTTATGTCAAGTTTTTGCAAACTTTGAGACGCGCCAAGTTGCTGAGATTAAGAAAACATGCTGTTAAGAAAAGTTTGTTTTATTAATTTTTCAGGTGCACCAACAAATAGAATTTGGCATATCTATTTGTATGTGTTCCCCGAAACATATTTCTAAAGAAGCCAATTTTTGGAAAAAGTATGAAGGTATTATTCAAGGAGTGGGTATCAAAGGAATAGGAATTAGGAGTGTTTTAGAAAGGCGTGGATGGAGAGGTAAAAGAGTTGAGTGGGAAAAGTTGACTGGCTGTGAAATGTATGCCCAATGTAGATGTTGTAACTGTAGTGATAGGAATTGCGAGTGCAACTGTTGTAACATTGTATTCAATTACAATAAAGTGTTGAAATGAATGTTTGTTTGTTGTTCTTTAACTAGTTCGAGTGGATGCCCCATCGTTGGGTTTCTCCGTGACAGTGTTATCCTGGGAAAAAACCCATACCTTATCCCACTAAAGCAGACATGGCTGAGGAGGCATGAATGTGTTTTAAATACTTTTTAATGACAACAATAATAAAAAAAGAGTTTACATTTTCAAACGATTTTTGGCTTGCATTATTTTTTTGACAATGCGCTCCGTTAATGTTTTTCTACCGGGTAGACGGTCAATGGCCTTGATCATTTTGGTGTCTGCTTTCCATTTGGCTTCCAAATTGTGTCCTGCTTTGCTGTAATCAATGTCGTGCTGCTTGGCAATCTTGTCCAATCGGTTGATGCCGGGATCTCCTCGTTTCAAACGTTTGGCCAAATGTGTACCGGGCCCCATGTATTGATATCCAGGCCAATGAAATTCCATGCCTGTTTTGGCAAGCCATTTTTGAATATCAAATCCCCATCCTTTTTGACTTCTTTTTCGTTTGATTCCTTTTCGTCTGGTCGGTGGTTGGGCTTTTCTCTTTCTTGCTCCCATGTTTTTTTAATCACTATCGTCGTAATCCAACTTGCGCCTCAACTTTTTGCCTTTGGCCCAATCTTCCCAATCTGGTAAGGGTTTCAACTTTTCAAGTTCTCTACTAGGCCCTTTGCCTTTGCCTTTGCCTTTGCCTTTGCCTTTGCCTTTGCCTTTGCCTTTGCCTTTGCCTTTGCCTTTGCCTTTGCCTTTGCCTTTGCCTTTGCCTTTGCCTTTGCCTTTGCCTTTGCCTTTGCCTTTGCCTTTGCCTTTGCCTTTGCCTTTGCCTTTGCCTTTGCCTTTGCCTTTGCCTTTGCCTTTGCCTTTGCCTTTGCCTTTGCCTTTGCCTTTGCCTTTGCCTTTGCCTTTGCCTTTGCCTTTGCCTTTGCCTTTGCCTTTGCCTTTGCCTTTGCCTTTGCCTTTGCCTTTGCCTTTGCCTTTGCCTTTGCCTTTGCCTTTGCCTTTGCCTTTGCCTTTGCCTTTGCCTTTGCCTTTGCCTTTGCCTTTGCCTTTGCCTTTGCCTTTGCCTTTGCCTTTGCCTTTGCCTTTGCCTTTGCCTTTGCCTTTGCCTTTGCCTTTGCCTTTGCCTTTGCCTTTGCCTTTGCCTTTGCCTTTGCCTTTGCCTTTGCCTTTGCCTTTGCCTTTGCCTTTGCCTTTGCCTTTGCCTTTGCCTTTGCCTTTGCCTTTGCCTTTGCCTTTGCCTTTGCCTTTGCCTTTGCCTTTGCCTTTGCCTTTGCCTTTGCCTTTGCCTTTGCCTTTGCCTTTGCCTTTGCCTTTGCCTTTGCCTTTGCCTTTGCCTTTGCCTTTGCCTTTGCCTTTGCCTTTGCCTTTGCCTTTGCCTTTGCCTTTGCCTTTGCCTTTGCCTTTGCCTTTGCCTTTGCCTTTGCCTTTGCCTTTGCCTTTGCCTTTGCCTTTGCCTTTGCCTTTGCCTTTGCCTTTGCCTTTGCCTTTGCCTTTGCCTTTGCCTTTGCCTTTGCCTTTGCCTTTGCCTTTGCCTTTGCCTTTGCCTTTGCCTTTGCCTTTGCCTTTGCCTTTGCCTTTGCCTTTGCCTTTGCCTTTGCCTTTGCCTTTGCCTTTGCCTTTGCCTTTGCCTTTGCCTTTGCCTTTGCCTTTGCCTTTGCCTTTGCCTTTGCCTTTGCCTTTGCCTTTGCCTTTGCCTTTGCCTTTGCCTTTGCCTTTGCCTTTGCCTTTGCCTTTGCCTTTGCCTTTGCCTTTGCCTTTGCCTTTGCCTTTGCCTTTGCCTTTGCCTTTGCCTTTGCCTTTGCCTTTGCCTTTGCCTTTGCCTTTGCCTTTGCCTTTGCCTTTGCCTTTGCCTTTGCCTTTGCCTTTGCCTTTGCCTTTGCCTTTGCCTTTGCCTTTGCCTTGCCTTTGCCTTTGCCTTTGCCTTTGCCTTTGCCTTTGCCAATGTTGTCAATGGATTCCAGCAAAGCTTTTCGTCTTTCCCGAATATCGGATAACCTTTTTTGAATGCCCTCCGCTTTTACTCTAACAGGAATTCGGCTTGTTGAAGCAGCTTTGCCTTTTTTAGACGGTGAAGCAATTGTGGGTTTGGGTGTTGAGGGGGTTCCTTTTATCATTTGCTTTAGCCATTGTTCAACAGGCCCTGTTACCAAATCGCCTTCTTCCTCGTCTTCACCAGGAATCCCACCTTGACCACCGGGTCCAACTCCACCGGGAAATTGACGAATGCGTTTGGTAAGCTTCATCAGCTCTTGACTCAATGGTTTCGTTTTGGCATTGATAAAAGGTGGAGGTAACCCAGAATTCAACAACACGTGTTTTTCCGCGGCCAACTTGGCTGCTTTTGTCAACTGAGCATTTTCAGTCAATTCTCCCTTGTAGTATTGGATTAATTTATCCATTTCATTTTTAGGAATCATGTAGACTTCTTCCATCGCGGTAGTTCTCGGCACTTTGAACAAAGTTCTCCGTCTTCTATTTCACGACAGCTTTCGCACAGTTGAGATACCAGAATGCACATGTATTCGCGATACAGCTCTTCATATTTATGTTTCCAATACCACAAATTCTCTTCCCATTTCGATGACTCCCGGTTCGCGTCTTGCAACAATTTCACCCAAGCAACTAAATTCATTTGGTACATTGGCATAGTACGTCGTTGAGACCCCGAAACAATCCGCTCCCTTGTTGACCTATCAATAACTCTCGTCGTCTTTTGACTGAATTTTTACGTCGTCCAACTTCTCTCAAGGTGCTTTTATGAGGTCGTAGTTTGGCCATGATGGGTGGTGTGATGGGAATCTTGTTTTTCAGTAAGTTCAAAACCACCTCGCTCAAGGCGTTGATTTGATCTGCATTGGCATGTTTCAAAAGATCTTGACGTTTCAAACGATTGGCTTCTTGTAATATGGACTTCAAAAATGGCAAGTGGCGCTTAACGCGTTTCATCGTTTCCCACGCTTTCGGCGTTTGTAAAATTTGACATTGTCAGTGATTCCTTTTAAAGCTTGGGATCCCAATTTGCCAAAGGCTGTGGCAAACGTAGGAGCCGGTCCCGCTAGAAACATGCTCATTCCCTCAGCAATTTTGTCCACTGTTCGGGGTTTGCGTCGAATCAGAGCACCACCTCTTTGTACCCTTCTTCCTTTTCTTCTTTTTCCTCTGTTTTTGTTTGCCCCGTCGGACGACCATGGTGTAGAAAGTGGCAGTGGTGGATGGGAGCACTTTTTTTTATCCTTTTCCTCCCAATGACTTTTGGACATCAAGGGTCTAGATCGGCCGTCAACGTAGCATTGTCCGCTCACTGATCGATACCGATGTAAACGAAGATACTTCTGTACACAATGTTTAGGCAAGGGGGGTGTAAAGTCGATGATAGTGTCATCCAAGGTTTGCATCTTGACTAAAGACCCTTCCAAACCCTCTGGTGGCAAACCACGCACAAACGTACGCAACTCGATCAAAGTTTTGGCATAGGTGGTGAAGGCAAATCGACTCATCTCTTCTTTGAAACGATAGTTTTTGAAATCATTCCATCCTTTGACAACAGTTCCAACCGCAGCCAAACAAGTCACCAGTATGACGTTTTCCAGAACGGGACCCACGATCGTTCCAATGGCCACCAGCAACAAGGCCAACCCGTTGAACAGAGCATTGCGACATTTGAAATGATTCAACATATTTTTGTAACACCACCATTGTTTGCAACGAGTCCATGCGTTGCAATAGTTCTGGTTCCAGTTTGGAGGCATTGTAAGTTGACTGTGGGTCGTTTACCAGAGACACTACAAGTTGCTCCTTGGAACCCATTTTGCTGTTCACGTCGAAAGTCGAGATGAATTGGTTTGCACCGAAGGACTACCGCCCTGTTTATAACTTGTCACTATACTATTGGTCATGGAGATGTTTTTGATTTCTCTCCCCTGTGCTAATTGTTCTTGGTCTTGCATTAACATCAGCAAACGGCGCTGTAAATCAGCCTGATTCAAATTTCTCGGGTGATACGACGGTGTTGAGTTTTGACTTCAGGGTGAAATTGGTGAAGAGTGCAACGGTCTTCTTGTCAAACCTCCCCTTACGCGTGGTCCACGACCTCGTCTTGCACGAGGAGTACTGCTGCGACTTCGACTTTGACTCCTACTTTGACTTCGGTTGTTTCTATTCACACTCCCTACACCAGTCGCGTCTCGCGATCCACCCGCCGAGGGTACACTTATGTGACTCGCAGGGGTTCGTGCACCACTACTTACTGGGGAATTAGACGCGCGACTCCCAATTCCAGTTGGTGCCAAAAGAGAATTAGGAGGGGGTAATGCATCCAAATAAGCTCTCATGTCAGCAATTCCCATGTTTGCAAAAGCTTGATCAATTGGCTCTGTGTCTTCTAATTCTTGAAGTGTGTCAGGAGATACTTGATTAGAGACCGACGTGCCGACCCCCGCAGGTGATACGGCACCTTGAAAAGCTTGCCTACGACGTCGGGATCCATCATCAGACGACATGGTTCCTCTTGCAGAGTTTGTATCAATTCACGAAAATAAGTCTCGTTGTACTCTCTAACAAGTTGTCGAATTTTTTGTCCTTTTCTCAAACGAGCTAATTTATATACCTCTCTCATCTTTTCAAAATCCATGTCCTCCATACTCATTCCATTGAGATGATCCCCTATCAGTTTTTCAAAGCACATCCAGCCCAAGTCGGGGCTACCTCCTCGCAGTCTCTTACTTCTTCTCGGTGACTCCATTTGGTTGTTTGTGATAACTCCTTGTCCAACCCTCTCCTTTTAACAGATTGCTCCACAACCTAAATTCATCCGACGAGGCCGGGTGCAAATCCAAAACCAAGTACCCAAAAGGGCGGGATGTTGCCATGTGAAAGGTTTCCAAACAGTCTTTCCAATCGGAGGGAAACGATTGCAACAAGACATTTCGTACACCCAATTGATCCCGGGGGTTTTTGAATGCCACGATGTAATGAGCATTGCGGGAAATGCTTTTGGCATATTTCCCTACGGGAAACATGTCCTGACACAAATACAGCACTGTAATGTTTTGATGATGGGAATGTTTGGTGAAGAGATCCAAAACACGCTTGTCGCCACTTCCTTCATCCATTAAATCGTCTAACACCAAAACACCTCTTCCCTTTGGGAACCATTTCGCTAATTCCTGGTGGTCTGGAATCCCCTCGTGAAAAACAACACCTTCATCTTTCATGGGTCGAAACCCATCTTGCCATGCACCGTAGCAATAATGAACTTGAGATGGGGGTGTTTCAAACAAATCCGAGTTCTCCAAAAGGAGTTTTTGTGTAAACACGGTTTTACCACATCCCGAAGGTCCCACTACCAAAATTGAAGAAGGGGTGTGAAAATGAAATGGTTTGCACCTCTGCATGATGACTCAAGAATGACTCAAGTTTTTTCACATTTCACTCTTTTATTTAAGTAGTAATCATTTGATCATGTGGTGATTGACAAGTTTGAAGATGAGTGCAACAACACACTTTTTCCACCCTTTTTCATCTTGATTAGTAATTAGCTCTTTGATCATTTGTCCTACTTCGTGATCATTGTTTACTCTATCATATGTTGAAAAATTGTTTGTAAAATCTTGCAAGTTCATGTCATGAGCGCGACACTTCAAATACATCAAGGCGTAATGTCCACAAGCTTTACTGTGAATTCCTTGAAGGGACCTTCCATTGCTCACCACGTACTTCCAATGTTTCATCACCCAATCTTTCAAGGGAGCGGCTTGATGGTAAAAGTCCAAGGGTAGGGCGTAACTGTCCATCACTTCACACACATTTCCTTGAGTCCACAAAGCAATCCAGTGCTGACCGGGCTGGTCGTGAGGGTCTGTGTTCACAATATAGCCCTGGGGTCTCGTCATGTCTTTGACGGGCGACTTGGGTAAACCATCACAGGGCACCACACCATAAAACTTTGGTTTCAACTTTGGGTCTTCTCTTGCCAAGTAAGTTAACTGTTGGTCGGTCAAGGCAACATGCTCCATCTTTTTTAATGTATGTAGATGTCGTACAGCACAGCTCCGTTCTTGTCGATCTCAATGAGATTCTCAAATTCTCCGTAGACGATTACAGTTATATTGCTGCCTGGTGCTGCTCGGAATTCGAGCTTCAGTTGAAGGTCTCCACTTTGTCTGGGGTTGAGATTGGCACTGTCGGCACAACCACTGGCTACATTGTCAAACATGAACAGAGTGCATCCTTTGCCTTGCCCCCAGTCATCTTGTTCGACCATGTTTCCTTTCATTTTACACACAGCACCACTGGCTAGCAGAAATCTAAAGTATCCCAACAGATCTTTGGAGGAGTTGTTGCCCACCAGCTGGAGGGTTTCATAGGGATATTCTTCCCCTTTCACAATCTGCTTGATGGAAGTCAACTGAAATTTCTGAAAGCAGAAGGGATCTCGGGTGACTGCTCCATTGAACGCACGGCTGTCCACTAGACCAACAATCATTCTGTGAGGCACTCGGTTTTGAAACAGGTTAGGTATATCAAAGCGAGTCAGGGCCCCATCCATGCTGAAGGTTCTGATTTCACTATGAACAGTGGGATAAACAGCAACTTCACCGTCTTCCCTCTTGGCACTCAGATTCATAAAAACGGTTTCATTCAACCTCAGTTGACACATGTGAAACCGAATTTTGATATCAGCTTCATTCAAACGCGCTGCCAAACCAACTCCATTCATGAAGAGATTGGGGCTATTGAAATGAAATTTCATTTTTATTTCCACTCCAGGCACCAACACTTTGCCAGTGTGAAAGACTTCCAAATCCAAAGATCTTGTCCTTCCTCCAGCATACTCAGCAGTTTCAGCAATCATGGCACCCAGAGTGTTTTTCTGATTCTGGGACAAATCAGTGTAATGTTGATGAGGTCCTGCCTTGTTGGTGTTGTTGGCTGTCCACTCGGGGGGAGAATCCAATGCATTGTACCATCCACTTGGTCTCAAGATGGTTTTACCATCGGCTCGGTCAAAGTTGAGAAGAGATTCAAAGTAAGCCTTGTAGTGGTACGTGTCCGATTGTGGGCTGATCAAAGTTCCATTCAAGTGCAAATCGATTTGTTTGATAATGGTGTGGGCCAAATTGTTGGCAGGCCACAATTTTTCAGCATCAACCGAATTTCCCCCATCGTCTTTTTTCAATGCCAATTCCATGGTGAAGTAACTCCTTCCCAAATCGGTAAAACCATCCAACCCAGGAATGACAAATTCCATGGGGTTAATGCCTGTCGTCGTTGGTTGAATGGTAACCATTCGATAGGCAACCGTACTGATGTCTGTTTTTGGAACCTTGAACAGATTGAGAGCACCATTCGTCGTTCCCTCAGACATGTTGTGAGTCGCTATGGTATTTTCAGTCATTTTTTCAGCGCCGTTGTCTTCTTCTTCTCGGTCTTTTTCGCTGACTACTAGTACCTCTTCTACGTTGGGAACGGTTTTTATACTTTCCCCGTGCGAGCAATCTTGAGAAGTCGTAGCCAGGAGGTCGACTTACGTCTTGACTTATCCATCCCCCTCGCTGTCGAGGCATTTTCAAAATTTTCTACAATGGTACAAATCCACCACGTTGAGGCAGTCCTCTTTCACTTCGAACGCGTCGAACCCTCGAAGGAATCGGTTGCATTTTTACACACCAAAAATGTCTCGAGCTCTTTTGGCGTGTTTTGGAAACAAAGTAGCAGCAACTTTCACGGCTTTGTTAACGTCCTTTCGTTTCAACACTTGTTTGGCTCGTTTACTTATTTCCTTTTTCAGAGCTTCTTCGGCTTTTCGTTTCACACCTCGTTTCAATCCTGCTGCAAGACCATTCAAAGTGTTTGTTGGTACTTTTAAAGGGTTACGACTTTTTATGACCTTGTAAGCCTCCCTGCAAGATGCCTTTCAATAAGCCGGACCCCTCTTGACCATAGGCCTCGTCTGTACGAAAACGTGTCAAACTTCCACCCCGCATGTTGTTTTTGTGATGATTGTTTTTCCACTCTGGTGTTCTCTTTTTATATTCACATTATGTTACATGTGAAAGATTCTCCTGCATAGCGTTTTCGTTTTCCACTTCGAATCTCCTCCATACGTTTCAAATGAGATTTTCTCGCATTCTTTTTGGCGAGTTTTTCCAACCCTTTGGTAATACTCCAAGCGGCTTTGGGAAGTCCTGCTATCACGCTTGCAATTCCTTCACCCACTTGATCGTCAACAACAAAATCTGGCACGGGCAGTCGTTGCGGATGTTGTCTCCGTCCCCTTCGCACTGTTGATCTTTTGGTGGTTCGTTTTTTGGGCCCTTTCGTCCTCCGTTTGGTCGTTCTTCGCTTTTTAACAGACATGATTAAAAGCAATTCTGTAAAGTCTCCTTTTTTATCCTTTTTTGAAGTGCAACGTGACAATGGTATGGCCGTCAGCAAACTTGACCAAGTCTCCTCCGGTACCAATCGTTTCAGCTACTTGAACATGAATAATTTCCACGACTTCGTTACGAAGAGGTAGGTATTGAATGTGCAACGGTTCAAAGTACATGGTGCCACGTCCTTGCCGCTTGTACTGGATTTCATGCAACAAATCGGTCACGCGATTGCCCACAATCGTACTGCCTGCCACGTCCGAGTACACGTGCAACGATCGCGTGGGCTCTCCCACCACCGCCCAAAACGCCACATTCAAGTTGGTGAAACGCCAATGACAACTCATGCTCAATTGTAAATAATCCGGTAAAAACGAACGCACTACCCAAAAGACAGGCTTGCTGTGTTCGTCGTTCACATCGTTCCAAGCCCTGTTCTTGGTCATGTCGGGTATTTGATCCCCCAGGAATTCTTGCTGTAAGTTCGGGCCCAAAATCAACCCACTGCCAATTTTACGTAACCACCCCATCTTGAGCGCTAACTTGGTGTAGATGGTAAGGGCAGGTGTGCTGTTGCCACAATGGCAGACATGGGTGTTGTCGATGAGCAGATCCTCGCCTTCCCACTTGAACTTGACGTAGGTGTGTTTGCCTTGATCGTTGGTAAACTGACCTCCTTGAATCGCCGTTTCGTGGCGTCGTTGTTCCAAGTGGGCAATCGTGGCTTTCATGAAACTCATGCCATCCACCACCCAATCCAAATCTTGGACGTCTTGGATGACGGTTTGCGTCGTGCCTATGCGCGCTGCCATTTCCCCACTGCTTCCATCGGGTTTGGGATAGGTGATCTCCCAGGACGTCGACATGACGTAGCCGTCTTTGTTGACCAACTCGTACAAATTCACGCGGGTATCCGGTAAGGAAATGGCATTCAACCCCACTTGCCATGAACCCCCGGGTAACCGTAACGGTTGAGGTAAACGAATCTTGAAGGAATTGGCTTGGTTGTGGGGAAATTCACCCCGGTTTGAATGACTTTGTAAAGTAACGTAAAACGACATCTTCTTCAAAGCTTACTCACGCTCGCACTGGAAATCCAACTATTGTACTTGTCGGGCCACCCTTTCCACTTTACTAACATTTGACCTTTTTGGCGCTTAAGTACCTTTTCGATGCGAAAGAGCGCTTCGTCAGACACATGCACTTTTTGCAAATCTTCGTGGTAAAATGTTCCTTTCGCCGGTGTATCGTCCCACTCGCGAATCTTATAGGTTGGTACACTCCCCTCAATAACTCGATGAACCACAAACACCTCTTCGGTCCATCCCGGCAAATACCCTTTACCAAAGGTGCGATGAATCTTGTTCAAACGAACGCGGTCTCCCACTTTCAACAAAGAACGTTTCTTTTTGGCTTTCAATCGCTTGCCATACAGTCGTTTCCACACCTTTTCTTCATTCTTCCAAGTCACTTTGTTAGGAGCCATGCCAATACTTCGATGAGGTGTAGCATTGTACCCATCCACCAAGTCTTGAAGAGCACCGTCAAATCGTAGCGTGTTAGCTGACGTGAAATAGCGATATAACCTCTGTTTCAACGTTCTGTTAAACCTTTCAACCACACTGGCTTTAGCATCCCCCCTGGTAGAGAAGTGTTGGATTCCTCGGTCTTTCGTCCAATTTTCAAACGAACGATTGTAAAATTCCTTTCCCTTGTCTGTTTGAAGTCTGTTAGGTTGACGTCCTTGACTCACAATTTCTTCAAAGGCTTCCACCACTTTCGCTCCAGTCTTGTCTTTCAAAGGATGAACCCAAGCAAATTTTGACAGCACGTCAACCACCGTCAACAAATAACGAATACCGCGGTTGTACTTAGCCAAAGACTGAACCTCCACCAAATCTGCAACCCATTGGTCGTCCAACCCACCCACCACAACGGGTACCGTTGGAAAACGACGTCGGCGTGGTTTATGCAGGGTGTAAGCTAAATCCCGCTTCAAAAGATTCTGTGCCACTTTCAACGGTACTCCCCATGCCTTGGCAAATCGTTGAATTCCTCCCAAACTACCCTTCGCTTTTGGATCGTGATAACGCTTGAGCAATGCTTGTGCCACGGATACTTTTTTCACGGACTTCTTCTTTCGAGGTGCCATAGCTCATTCAACAGGGTAAGTATTGAAGGAATACGAGAGGGGTGCGTCTTTTGAATGATTTGATACCAGCGCCAAGCGTCAGGATGATGTTGCAACCACAACACAAATACCATCCAACGGTACAAATTCAATTCGACATGGGTTTCTTCAAAAACTTGGAGTGGGTGTGTCTCCTCAACATAATCGGGAATGGGTATCCTATTTTCTTCTTCTTGTCTTTCGTACAAACACTGACAAAGGGACTTGTGACAAACCCATTGCACAAGAGATCCTCCCCATTCCCACAAACAGTCCCATGCAACACGCATGAAAACACTTTCCATTTTTTCGTTCAAAATGATCTTTATTCTCATTACACACACTTTTAAAAGATACATTCAAAATAATAAAACAATTCAAATCAGTTCATGTCAATCAGGCAGCATAGTCTGATCGTCCTCCCCATCGTGCAGAAGCAAGGGTTCGCCTCCACACGTCTTCTCTATCTGAGTACTTGGGTGGTGGAAGTGCTGGTGGTGACAGTACTGATGGTGATACCACATTATCGACCACTCGGTCTTTTTCTTTGATGGCTCTCAACAACTGCAGATCTTTCTCTGTAAACTGTTCCCCCCATGTGTTTCCATTGACTTGAGGGAGATCTTTTTCTTCGTCAAACCATTTCAGGTACTTTTCAGTCGGGGAGATCGGTCCAATTGAAGAACTTGCACTTTTTTCCAGAACTGGAACAACCAACGTACAATCGTCCAGGGTTCTTCTCTGAACTACTTTGACGAATGGTAACGGGTTGACGACAGAAGCAGACCAGGGTTTCCCACTTATCGCAAATGGTGGGGTGGACATTCCTGTACACTTGTCTCATGTACTCTTCAGCACTATCTTCAGGGCAAAAGAGGAGGCAGGGTTGTCTGGGACATTTCACGTAATGCCATCCCCCTTTGGACACTCGTTTCTCCAAACGCACGTCGTGCCGCAGACAAACCATGTAGTCAGTCTTGATGGGTGGGGGTTGCACTTTTGGGGAGGGTTTGTCCTTCAGAAATCTCGGGCTTTGAAAAATGGTTGCCATTCGAACCATTCTTGCCAATCCATCATCTTCTTTTTTCGGTTCTGGTTCAAGTTCTGGTTGGAGCTTGGCATACACGCCCGGCACGGGGGACACATTGCCATATTCCAAATCAGAATCCCGCACTTCTTCTCTCAATGGCTTTTTGTAAATCATTCGGGCTTTGAGGGCTTTCTTTTTGTCACCATTCATCATCTTTTCGAAATCTTCGATGCTGTCAAACACCCCCACAGACTTCACAGCCTTTTTTGAAACTGAGAGACATTTCATTCTTCTTCTCATCAGCGACTTTCTCTTTTTCTTCAGAGCTGTTGTTGTCGAATGTAAAAGCAGCCACGTTTTCCAAAGGAGTTGAATAATCTTCAACTTGAATTTGGTTCAATTCGTTCAACAACTCTTGAACAGCCGCAGCCATTTCATCTTCAGCAGGTGACTGAACTTCAACAGGGGCGATCGGGCTCTCAAGAATTTCAATCGTGGGCTCTCTCTTCTTCTTCTTGTTCTTGTCTGTGTGAGAACCACCTTTTCTCTTTCTGGAAGGCACTTCGCCAACAAATTCGACTTCAGCCATCTTTCTGAAACTTCTCTTCTCAACTGTGACTTTTCCCTTCAACTTAGTCGTCCTTTATACAATCACTTTTAATTCTGATTGGTTTTCAAAACTTGATCAAATATCCATATAAGGACATACTTAATCGCAATTGGTTCCTTTCGTTCTGTTTTTTCATTGGTCAGAAAATACCTCTCACATTAACCATATAAGGAAAAACTGTTTCCAATTGGTCAGTTAATATGTTTTTTCATTGGTTCCTCAATACCCCACGCTTTGCCTATATAAGGAAACTGTTTTTCTGATTGGTTGTTTCACTTGATCATTTTGTCCATAAATTCGGTGTTTTCGTAACTTGTTTCTTCATTCTCAAAAAAGACGAAGAAGAGAGAGAGAGAGAACTCAGGTAAAATGCCTCCAAACATGATGACTAATGAAGAAGAAATGCAATTGACTATTGGTCATGGACATGTATTGTATACGGGGGGTGCAGACGGAACAGACATCCTAGCAGAGGAAATGGCCAGGGAATATGGAATGCAAATTGAAGTGATTGTTCCGCCAAATCATCCCCGTGCAAAGTTCACTTCACCTGCTTCTGTCGAAGTGTTGATACAAGCCGATCCTGCCATAGGTGCTGCTGCTCACAAGTTGTGTAAACGTGTTCCAACTCACTTTTACACTCTCTCCCTCTTGCAGCGCAATTACCACATTGCCAGAAAAGCCCATACCGTCTTTGCCTTTGGAAAACTGTGTGCAGACAAAAAAAGAGTGGAAGGAGGAACTGGGTGGACTGTGCAATTAGCCATAGATCAGGGTAAAGAAGTCTTCCTGTTTGACACCAACACCAATCAGTGGTATCGGTCAGAAAATACCTATAACATCGAAAACTCCTGTCTCAAAAAAGTGACATCATTTAAACCCTGGGGCACTCTTCGACTACCCACCCTTCATCAGAGCAGTGCTGTGGTTGGTTCGCGAGACATTACTCCTGCAACAAGGGCAGCAATCAAGAACTTGTTCCAGAGAACATTCTGTCTACCCGAAAACATTGAGCAAGTAAGACTAGAGCTGGAAGGACTTCATTTGTAAAACATGAAGCGTGTTCGTTTTTCAAACCAAGTCAAAACTTACACTCCTGTCATGAGCAATAACACTTTTTATTTACTCCGATTTGAACCTCTTGTTTCGGAGGAAGACATAACTGTGAGATCTTCTCCTTTTCAATCAAAACGAAAACGACTGAAAAAATACATGCATTTAATTCATAGTCGACGAAAAGAAAAATTCAGTGACAAAAAACGTGTGCGTTTACAACAATTGTTAGATAAAGCTAATAAACATTTGTAATTGTTCCACTTGGGTTAAATAATAACCATGAAAACGTCACGCTATATGTCTTATTGATTGTCTTTCCATATTCCCTCATAATAATGACAAACCTTACGCCAATGTCTCGATGTTTGACGCAAGTCTGGAAATTTAACATCCAAACACGTTCTCATTTTTTCAAAGTCTTTCATAAACATCGGTCTTGCCCACTTTGCCAATGTTGAAAAATCATTACAATGTCGTAAAGCAAACGGCAACACACGATGCAGTAATGTCCACGTGAGGGATTCATCTGCAGTTCCTCTCTCTGAAGCGTGACGGATGCAATTTTCTTCATCGACCCAGACAAGGGTCACCAATTCAATAAAAGCCGCCACGCGATCTCTATTCAACACACGCCACGTTTCTTCTCTTCTTTCTCTGATCCTCTCAGCCAATCGAGCCAAATGTGATCTGTTGGGTCTTGTTATTAAATGCAATGCTTCTCGTCCAAAAATATTCTGAAAAGAATCCAAACATCGCAAAGGTCTTCGACGTGGCTTCATAATTTCACCCTTACACGCTTCAGACATGAACCAAAATGACGCCGTTACCGACAAACAAACCAATGCAATCATAATTAATAATAAAACTAAGATCTCGTGACGTATTTCCCCTCAGCCTCGACCTCACATTGAGACCCAACATGAAAGCGAGGTTTTTTGGAACATGAAAGCGAGGTAAATCACCCCAGCCCAGCCTACCTTACTACTATAAATCATCGGATATATTCGTTTTTTGTCGTATATTATTCAAGAAGCAAATATTTCACCGGTTCAGAAAAGTCGCGGACCAAGGACCTCTCGGACCAAGGACCACCTACTGTAGCCCACAAAAATAAGTTTTTTAATTTCAAAATGGGCAGTGAAAATGTAAACTTTCAAGAGATGTAGATGCAAGCAAAAACCTTGTTGGTCAGCGAAAACTAATCATTATAGAGCATGCCTGTAAATTTCGAGTCTTAAAATAGGCATTGAAAGTAGAAAACCAGCGAATTGAGCACCTTAAAATGTAAGGTTTTAAACGATTTACAACTAAAGACTTTTTATTGGCTTTTGTCACTGTCACTGATAATAATTCGCTGTCTTTTAAACTGTTTCTGCTCAATTTCACCGCTGTTTTGATTTGAAGTAGTGAAAATATTCACTTTTCCTACCTGGCTCTGACAAAAAAAGGGCAAAGTTCCTGCACTTATGCTGGGTTGAATGGTAGCCATTGCTGTAATCTCATCCACTGTGAGTATTGGCAAAGACTGAATCATTGCTGAAGTACATGTAGAGAGTTCCTTTCCTCCGGATAAAACTGCCGAGATTTGCTGCTGTCTTTTGCCAGATATAGCCGAGTAGTTATTCAACGAATTTATGTTCTTGTGTCCAGTGATTTGTACGATTTCATTTGGTGGAATATTACTATCCACAAATTTCTGGACGAGATGCTTTCTTGTGCTGTGGTTTACCAATTTCTTGTCTGACTGAACTTGAAAGGCCACCAGCATGTTTTTTACCATTGACCTGAGTGAATTTACTCCTAGTGGGGAAGCTTTAAACCACCTCTTTCCTGCTTTTGGAACTTCTGTGTTGATAGCGAGATAAAACGGATAACTGTCATCCATCATTTCTGGTGGTCTTTGATGTTTATAAGCCAAATAAGTGGTAACAGGACAGCGCTTGTGGTTATTGCGGTTTTCAAACATCTTTGGCTTGCTTTCTCTTACATTTTTAGGGTTTTGCCAGTGCGTGTTTTTGTTTGACTCTCGGTGGAAAACTTCATGTAACGAAGTCTATCTGCATTGGTTTTGAGTTCTAAATCTCCCCAGCAGAGGTCTCGCTGGTCTTGTCCAGGTCTCATGCCAAAATAAATACAATTGTTCCTCCAAACAGTGTTCAGAAGTGCTCTTGGCGTGTTATTTCTGAGCACACCAACCTGATGAAACTCTTCTTTTTCTTCAACTGAGAGCGCATCGGTGCTATTTGGCTTGTTGCCTTTCCCAATGGCTTATATAATGCAATTTTTGCCTCTGGGAGGTGTTTTACCTTCTGATTGCTCTTTTCAACACTCATCCATGTAGCTATTTCTTCCAGATCCGAGTTGAGGAAAATATACCCAAGCGTTTCTTTACCTGGCAATTCATCGCCGTTTTCAAAAGCATTCTCAATGACATTGGACTTTTTCAATGAGTCTCTCAGTGACTTGTTGCCCTTCTATGTTACCTGTGAATATGATGAATAAGATGTTCAGGTAGGAGCATGGTATCCTTTTGTAACGTTCCTGTATGCAATCTTTTGCAAGATGTCCAAGAAAGGGGAGAAATGGATTACAAAGATCAATTTGAAATCCTAAATCCATAAAATCCTCTTAGCATGGGATTGAATTACGCGTCCCTCTTCGCTCGACCAAAATCGCTCAAAAAAAGGTTTCCTTCAAAACTATCGCGCTGTTCACTCTCAAATATGAATTTATAGACATATTTCACGAAATAGGCAAGAATTCTGAAGCAGGAGGATGATCCGAAGAGCATATCTTCTCATTTCAAGAACATAATTTCAACTGCGTCACTATTGCGAAACCTCGTGTTGGAAAGGTTATTGATCGCTTACCTTCATTCTTCGCTCTGATTTTTGAGCTGCCGGCCCAAAATACTCGCTTTATCACTTGAAAAACTTTCGGGCTCCTCATAGGAATTCTAAATCGTGTCGGGAATGTCTCCTGGATCAATAAATTCTGCTCAAAATCTCTCTCAAATATGAATTTATAGACATATTTCATGAAATAGGCAAGAATTCTGAAGCAGGAGGACGACCTGAAGAGCATATCTTCGCATTTCAAGAACATAATTTCAACTGCGTTACTATTGCGAAACCTTGTGTTGGAAAGGTTATTGATCGCTTACCTTCATTCTTCGCTCTGATTTTTGAGCTGCCGGCCCAAAATACTCTCTTTATCACTTGAAAAACTTTCGGGCTCCTCATAGGAATTCTAAATCGTGTTGGGAATGTCTCCTGGATCGATAAATTCTGCTCAAAATCTCTTCGGAGCGGACGCCATTTTCAACACGCAGAGCGTGACTCTAAAAAATTCGTCATTTAGGACACATTTAAGTGTCTTAGACCAAAATCGCTGGGTGATTGGCTAAATCTATCAACTTCCTGTACTCCAAATTTGGAGGAAAACGGAAGTAACGCCAATTTTTGCAAATTTTTTATTTGAGTCGAATTCGACCCATCATGCAATGGATCGTCGAAAATGAGTTTTAACTGAAGTGAAATTTGGTAGTATGAACAGCAACTAGGAGTTAAATGAACATTTCCTGAATCTACGTTTGAAAATGATCTACAAAACATGGAGATTCTTTGTCTTCTGAGAAAAATACGTTCAGTGAGAGAAGTAGTCCTCATTATCGTTGTCATCATCCTCCCATCTACTGTCGTCTGCTTCACTGTCGTCAGATTCGTTGTGCTCATCATCTAAGCAGAAGACTTTTGCTACCACTTCTTGTTCTTTTTCCTCAATTTAAACTATTTCCTCTTCCGTTTGCGTACTAGCATCTGCTTGGATAATCTTGGCTTCATCATTCGCCCAATTTGTAGTGCTGTTTTTCCTCTGCTTGTCTTGTATGCAACCGTCTTCCTGATTTTTTCAGGCTTTCTTTTCGCAACTGCATAAGTTGTGTTAATAACTGCGAGGATCTTCCTTACTTATTCTTCATTCCGCAGTTCAAATATATGAGTTTCATATATTCATAATTTCATCTTCATCTTTCGCGGGCGTATTACGAACCAATTTAATGACCAGCTCCCAGTTGGCGTGATAGCTCAATTGGTTAGAGCACTGCACCGGTATCGCAGAGGTCAGGGTTCGAATCCCGGCAAGCCTGATTTTTTCAGGCTTTCTTTTCGCAACTGCATAAGTTGTGTTAATAACTGCGAGGATCTTCCTTACTTATTATTATATGTCTTCCTTTTGTTTGCCTTCATTCATAGTTTAACTGCTCGTTTGATGACATCATCACTGTCCTCTGAGAAGAAATCCGGATCATTGAGAGATATTTGCAGTAGGGAATTCAAAAGGTCGTTCCTCAAACGACTTCTTAGTCTTGGCTTGATTAACTTGATCTTGCTTGCCCCTCTGTCAGGCCAAGCATTGGAAATTGGTAATGCCAATGCGACTTCTGAGACCCTAGGGATACAAGGATACAGTGAACCCAGGGCACATTGCATCTGCAGTATCCTGGACAGGCACCACTCCATCGGGGTTGGCAGCTGTTCTGTGTTTTTTGTGGCCCCTTCCTTGATCTCTGCTGGCATTTTGGTCTTCCAGTGACGTATGTCATACGTTATTTTCCCCCATTCGGCTTTGACTCTTTCCTGTTTATCAATTCGTTCAGTGAAGAAGTGCTTAGCTATTATCTCCATCTCTGCAAGCCCATAATTATGACATGAAATCACCAGCTGAAGGCATCAACAGAGGGTCGAATATGGACAATACCGTCACTACTGGTAAGGACTCCTTGAAACGGTCATCCATATTTGTGATAAGAGCGTTGGTGTAGGTCACTAACATGGTGTTCATCTCGTCTACAACTTTGTCAGGAACCAGAAAATCAAGAAGTCCCTCTTCATTCAGCTTCTCTGAGGCAGATTTAAAGTCCTCAACTGGACTTTGATATCTCTGCAACTCATTCAAGGTAGCCTTGGCAGAATCCAGACATTTTTTTAAAAATTAATCTAGACATGGTTTCTTGTGGCTGAAATTGACCACTGTCCTTTGGAAGGCTTTCGAGACATCGGAAAGCTTGGGCAGAACAGAACGTAGTATTTTTTTAAATAATCTTTATTTGGCATTTCACACGTCCTAATTACAACATTGAAATATCTGAAATTAAACACACATATTAAAAGGAAAAGAAAGAAAAGAAACAGAAACAATTACTGAAACATAAAATTCCAAAACTGAAGAAAGAATACAGACAAGAACAGAACTTAGGATGTTAAGTGTACTCAGAAGCTTTGTTGTGTTCATGTGCTTTAACGACCCCGCTGAAGTGGCACATTTGTCCTCCAGTTTGAGAAGGGTTTGGATGATGGCTGAGAAGTTTACAACAGCTGATTTGGCGGCACTGTCTGTGGAAAGCCACTGTGTCTTGCATGCTCTTTTTATCTTAGCAGTTTTCTTTTTTACATTGGGCAGCAGTTGGAGGTTACATAGGTTCAGCTGCATCTTCATAAAAACTGCCATCTTCTGATTGGAAAACTGTAAGAGCTTCCAGAGTTCAGTCAAATAGTTTGTGACTTTCTCTATGTAGCTTAACTCTTGGTTCGAATCTGCACAAGCTAGTGCGAGCCGATGGCAAACGCAATGCACAACAATTACAGAAGGCACAATAGCCTTTAATTTGGCTGCTACGCCATTGTTGCGACCCAGCGTAACAAAGGCACCATCCGACGCCATGTCACCGACCTTGGTTACATCAAGATCAAGTTCATTTAGTTTGCTACAAAGCACCTGAAACAACGTTTCAGCATTGGCACTTCAGCTTTCGCCTGTTCAAGGACACTCTACACTGAGAGAAACTTTGTTCTCACTTTTTCATCTTTCCTGCAGTAATACTTTATGAAAATAATCATTTGCTATTTACTTGTCACATTTGTCATGTCATCCGTGAGGATTCCAAAGGTGGCAGATGTTTTCACTTGATCAACAATTTCGTCTTCAATGGTTTTGGCAATAAGCTGAATAATTTCTCTAACCAACCCTGGAGATCAGTGCTGAAATGCCTTTACTTCACACCCAAGATGTTCAAGTAACATGATGAGGTTGTTTGCATGCTTGTTTGCAATGCAGTGTTTTCCCAGCCAGTAAATAGCATAAAAGGCATTAAGGTATACTTGATCTTCAACTTCTGCTGCACAGTCTAATCGATTCAACAGCTCTCCTGATACTGCTCTTTTGTGTGCACTGCACTCTAAATGACTCTTGCGTGATTGCTCCTTTATTCGAACACAGGGCTTTACAGTGAACTTAACGTCTTTGTTTTGAGAATTTGATGTTTGGTGCTTTTTACAGAGAAGGCAATAAAGTCCTTCCCCCTCAATATTCACCAGCCAGATCATAGCACTTTGCTGACAAAAGGACATCGCTTTGTTTCCAAGCCAACTGTGATGGAACTTTTCCCATTTTGGACTTTGATTCTATTATGCTCTTCTTTGGAAATGTCATTGCAATGCTCTTTCATGCGGAACCTGTAGTGGTAAACTCTTGAGGAGTCAACATCAGGGAACTGCTTGGCGATCTCTGCGATTTGACCATGACCAGGTGTTTTTTCTGAGTGGCTTTGAGATTTTGCAGACACAGACTGTGTTGGTGTCTCAGTGGTTGGCTGTGGTTGCTTTGATCTTGTCTCTGACGTTGTTGTCTCCACTTCAGTTTGGTTACCCAACAGTAAGAGTAACCACTACTGACGAATCCATTTCTTGTGTGGCTACGCTCTATCAAAGATAAAAAGTTGGCCATTGAAGTCAAATTACGTATGTTACCTCAAAACCAAAAGAGTTGCGAGGATTGCCAATATTTTCTGAAGAAAGCATACCTTTACTTCTATTAGTGTTGTTAGGCTCAGAGTCTGCAAACGGGGTATCAGTGTTCAATGAGCACAAAATATATAAGCTCACAAATTTTTACATTAAAATCATTGTTTGTTTTGGGTATTTATGTCCATACAGTGTGCAAAAGTAAGTAAACACTCAAACACTAGTCACTTCCAACATACGTGTATCCTTTTATTTAATTCAAATATAGATTGAACAGATTAAGACGGAATCCATCAGGAAATTGAGTAATCAGTGGACAAAAACCTTGTACCAGAATAACTTAAAGTTTATCGCATTCTTTTTTACACTTTTTAAGAGCTATAGACGTAATTAGTTATCTGTAATAACACCAAAGACAATTTCTTATGGGAACCCGTGAAATTAAATTTCAAATTTCATAGGAATTGTGTAAACACGGGTAAAATAGGTAAATTTTTGTGCGTAAGATTTCATTTTGTGAAATTTGAAATTTATTTTCCAGGGCTCCCATGAGAAATTGTCTTTGGGGTTATTACAGATAACAAATTGCATCCATAGCTCTCAAAAAATGTAAAAAAGAATGCGATATCCTTTAAATTATCCTGGTACAAGATTTTTGTCCACTGAAAATTAAAATTACTCAATGTCCTAATGGATTCCGTCTTAACACTGTGCCCTTTCCAAACAATGCAAAATCACGGGATTTTGAAAAAACCGGAGATGTACGTGTTCCATCGCACATGCAGTTGATCAAGTTCGGGAAGAATTATGTATGTAAATGAGTTGGCTAATGCTCAATTACAAAAGGTGACAAAATTATATCTTACTTCTGGAAAACATTACATTATTACCTGGAGCATCCTTTTTCTTTTTCTTGTTTGTCGTTGCTAGCAGCCACATCTCCGGTAATCCATGTTGTCGCTTTTCCGCCATTTTGCTGTGTTTTTGGAGACGAAATGTGGCATCTTGTATAGGGTACTTTCTGTCAGAAACCCCTGTCTACAATGTTCCCTGTAACTGAGGCCCAGTCTATGACTCATCCTCAACGTTAACTTGACGTATCAAAGAACTTATCAAAGCACACTCAAGCGATGTTTTGGCGAAATTCTCCAGAAAAAATTCAAATTTCCCTTCTCACAGTGGCTTTCTGAACACTTATCACTTGTATCAAAAGTTATATAATTTACCTGAGAGGAAAGTAGGCATTGCAAATCCAAAAGTTGCCGTCAGATGTGACAGCGGATGGCTGATTTTGAAAACACTGATTAGACCATAGTTTTGACCCTCCACATGGGTCTCATCAGATGCTGGGATTGGTTTTGTGAGTTGCTCTTAATATGCAAGCTCGTGTACTTTGTGAAAATGACAAGGCATTCTGTTTGGTAAAGGCTTTTTGTTGTGTCTTTACAGTATACCCACTGTGTTGCGTTTTTTATCTCTGTTTGGTTGAAAGGAGTTGACTGTTATTTGATTTGGTGCGCACGTTATTTTTGCGTAGAAGCAGTGTAGTTGCTTTGAATGTGGTGCTTTGAACGTGTGCTTATATTTGGGCAGTAGTGTTACTATTTCTTAGTCATGCATTCTATATCTCGGTCTTTCAACCACTTTTTTTCTTTCATATTTGAAGTGGGATTGGTTTGGAGGTATTTAAGATGGTAATTGAATCGAGCTGTTACATTTTAAATGCCGCATGTTTAACACCCATTCCCAATTAAAGTGAGCCATTGAGATTTAAGAAATCGAAAAAAATGAACTTTCCCTGATTGTGTTCTCGATTATTCTAACAGAAACCTTTATAATATAGTGACAAAAATTTGAAAAAATTAGCATGTAATTCTAAATTGCCTCACTTTTAATGATATTTTTATCGGTGGGGGGTGGCCATTAAAAAAATAGCATTTTTTTTTACGTGTCGAATTGAATATTGCTTTTTTGTACCGGTATGTCAAATGAAATCTTAAAATTTTCGTCTAGCATAAACGCCGATATAATTATCCACACATAAGGGAAGGTACGTTTTTTCTCGGGGGGGGGGGAGGGCTGGGGCCTCAGAGGGGAGGGTCATCAGTGAAAGTGAGCACCAAAAGGGGAGGGCCATACCTCATGTGAGCTATTCAAGGGAGGGTCACACATCTTTTCCAGAATTTTTTAATGAGAATTTTTGTGATGTTGCTTTCCATTTTTCTTACAGATTAAGTTTTTCTTTTCACCTACTTTGATTTAATTTGGTGTTTTATTATAGGTACTAGGTTACACTTTTACATGTATATTATGTATATTATGCCATGGCACATAGTTTTTCTCCGTCCCTATCGAGAAGTACTTGACTCAGGTATCGTTTCTTCAGCTTCTTGCTGTTGGCTATCCGCTGCCTGATCTCCTGAGTCGTTTAGTTCTGAAGAGTTACTAGTAGATCCAACAATGCGCTCTACCCTGTTGGAAATGTCAGAAATATTTGTTTTTGAGAGGCAGATTTCGCATGCTAAACAACTAAACCTTTCTGTTAAAATAACCAACAGCAATGCCGGCTAGACGGAGAAAGAAGCGTGTGTATTTTCCCTTAGATATTTTATGTTCAAAGCTTTTATAATACTCAAATACTTCCATATTCAAACTTCAGCTATAAAACGTAAATATCCCACACTGATTGTTCGCATTTTCCTTGTTTCAGCATGCACACATTCAATATCGAGATATATTCATATTCAAACACTTTGCGTTCACAAGCGAAACGTTCTGAGGTTTCTACAGCACGGAACATACCATGTTGAAGTGAGGGGAGGGTCACGCTTTTGTCAGTCACCTAAAGGTGGGGGGTCAGGAGTTTTTTTATTAAAACGCAAGGGAGGGCCAACACTTTTTTGGGAAAAAATACCAAATTCCCCAGCCCTCCCCCCCCCAAGAAAAACGTACCTTCCCTAATGTCTAAAAATAAAACATATCCTTTAATTCCAGTCTTCGTTTGAGCTTTTACAGATCACTAGGGTTGCACAAAAATAGATTTAAAAAATGCCATAATGTCTAAAGTTCTTAATAGTAACTTTATCTGGCTGGTATGTTAAAGATTTTTGCAGTTATAAAAACTACCTCGTATTGTTTTTGTATATTTTTCAGTCTTTTGATCATTGAATCTGCCAAAATTTTATTTTTTTGTTTTTCCATGGTAACGGTTTTGGTAACAGAGGTTATGGTTAAAACATCTTTATACTTGTATCTTTTTCTGTGGATTTATGGCCAAAGCAGCTTCTGCTTGACTGTCAACAGGTTATATTGCGGTTCATACTTTCTTATTAATCAAAAATCTTAGCAAGGTAACTTGCCAACATTTATTTCATGAGAAAAACATTCAAGGAAATAAGGCAAAAAATAATTGTAACCCTCATCTCTATAAGTATCTACTTGAAAACCAAGGCTTTCTTCAACAGAGCTCTTCATGTTTATTGTATTGAGTAGCGTTCTCCTATTGTTAAGGGCTTTTCCCCTATAACCGTGGGTAAAAATCCGAATAAGAGAGTGTTTTATGGTAACGATTTTGGTAACGGAGGTTATGTCACATCTAATTAATGAAGAAAAGTAATTTTTACCCATCTTCTCGGCACTAATCATTTGGAAGTTCACTAAAACAATTTAAATCCTATCGTCTATACCCATTATTTTTTATTATCATGAACTGCTGTCTATTACTCCTTTCATTTGATTTGATTTGTTACCAAATCGTTTTCTGAGGAATAAACAAATCTTGTGTTATATCATATCTCAAAAATCATGCTTATGACTATTGTACAAAAACAACGTGTATCTCATTGGAGTTGAAAAAGACCAACGCCCAGCAGCCATATAACCAGATTAATCTGGTGCGTAGTGCATCACCTTATCTGTAGTTGAAATTCTTTCAGAAGATGTCTTTTCCACTTGCAAGGTGAGTCCACACTAAATACTCCATTGCTGAAGCATTGCTCACAGTAACAAGAGGTTTCTCTTGCGATGACCTCTGCTTGCTCATGATCCTGCAAACTAGCAACGGCATGGATCTTCATTGTCCCTGTCACGGTATTGATGTCCCCAAAAGCCTCTATCTCTTTGCTGGGCTGCCTTGCAGTCTTGTTGGGAAACAAAAGTGAAGGAAACAGAGCTTGCTGACATGTACTGCTGTGTCCAGGAAAAGAAGTCACTTGCATCCTGGATGATCACCTTCTGCTGTCTAACTGCTTTGTCAGCCATTCTTTTAACTGATCCACCAACGCCATCACATGGACTCTTCTCGTGACCAGCTTCAAAGTAATTCCACGAAGCGCTCACTCCAAATAAGCTTTTGTGTTTGCTTATGACCTAGAATATCGTTTTGTTACGATACTGGGATGTTGGACTGTCCGTGTAGTAGTGGACATGGGTAAGATTAGGAGATGCTAACTTCATTTCAGAGAGCAGCTTCTTCAGAATGGCAAATACTGTTCCTGCATTATGACCCAGTTCGTCTGACACAAAGACTCTGCTGTTATGCTCCATCTTTCCATCAGTTGATTGCATGTATGCGACAGCTGGATGGAGAGTTACCATAGACGCATTCCAGTAGGCTGACTGCACTTCTTCGTTCGACTGGCAGGTGTAGTTTTCAGCAAAGTCCATCTGTACAATGGCATGGTTCTCTTTTAACTTCTTCAGCTGATCATATTGAGTTTTCACTCTTGCAACGTGCTCTGAAAACTTCTGAATATCTTCCCTCAGGGTGTTGGCAAATTCCTCTTTCCTTACTTCAAAAGACACGATTTTCATCTCTTTTCCGTCGGCATCTTTGACACACTTCCACTGGCTATATTTCACCATAGCTGGTAGTGCACTGACGATGTCATGCAAACCTTGGCCATCAGTGCTGTTCTCCTTGATGAAGGTGTCAGGATTCGTGGTAACTTTAATCCCGCAGGCCTTTATGCCTCTTAGTTTTAGTGACATGTTCTGATGGTGTTGACAAAGGCAAGTGTGACGGGAGGTGAATGATGTTGGAAAGATATGTGCGGGTCATCTACGACAGAACACAGATCTGCTAACATTTATTTCTGGGTTCTCAGCTCTGAATTTTGCATGTAATCATTTAGATAGCGCTTCTGTACTTTAACGCCATCACAGTTCGTGAAATCGCCTTTTCCTGGCATCATTCTTGAGTTGTCATCCCTTTCCAGAAACTCTGTGATGGCCTTGTCCAACTCCTTTTGCTTCTCGGCCAGGCGTGACTTCTTTGAATACACCAATTTCCCCTTTGATTTACTTAGGAGGGATCTATTCACGGAAATAGCTTTCCCCATTCGTCTGATCAAACGGTACCTGTGGAGGAGTTTCCCGGACACAATACTGGCTGCAAGTCCTCGACCCGTGCTTTTATTAAAGGCGGTGCTCCTTGTATTTAGAGAACTGCTAACTTCATCTACCATAACTTGGGCAAACAATAGCTGCTTGCGAATTTGGGGTGGCAAGCTTCTAGGGCTGACACCAGCTTCTCAGCTTCTCAGCTTCTCTAATGGCCGAGTTGGTCTTCTTTCCAGGAGTGTTAGGTGCAGTCGTCGCAGCAGTCGGTTCTGGCCCGGTCGGCGTGCGTTTCTTTGCTTTATGTTTGTTGGCTCTCTGGAGTCGTTTCTCTAGCATCCATGTTTTCCGTTGTAACTTGCTTTTCTCACTTTCAAGACTCTTGGTTTTTCTGTTTGCCTTCGAAATTCCCCAGCTTATTCTCTTCCTGGTACTTACTCGCCTTGATGCTGCCTTAGAATCCATTTTGATCACAAGTCACCCTTTCTGCTGAATATTAGAAGAACACCCAGCCTCTTCGTCGGCCTCCTTGACGCCATTCTGATCGTTATTTTCGTCTTCAATGATGGAAGTTGCCTTTAATTTATTTCTAAATCGACGTGCTTTTTCTCGGTTTTCTTTACGTCGTTTAGCTTGTAAACTTTCAGATAGTAGACACGTCGGTGTATATGTATTTCTCAAGAAGGCTTCGCTGTCAGCCTGCTTTTTCTCTGTAGTCTCTTTGGATTTCGGCTCTGGGTTTTTTCCTTTCTTTTTCGTTATTCCTTCACGTTCCATTTTTCTCTCTCTGTGCGCTGTCTGGATTTCGGCACGTGTTTTTAGAGGCATCTGTAAGGAAATCCACCTGCCACCTTATAAAAGGCATTGCACTGGGTTTTGATGTGGGACAACAAAAAAATGCCACGATCAAACTGCATTATTATTGTAAAAATATTATAACAATATTATTGCTTTCAACGAAAACCCAGGATTGTCTGTAAAGTAATCTAGTCTCTGTTCTCTGACGTTACCTCTAAGTTAATGTTATTATTACTCTTACAATGTGAGAAAATTTTGCGACATCCTTTCAACAACCTCCGTTACCTAAATCGTTACGTGTCACAAATGACTACTATTTTGTTTAGTTTTTTCGCTAAAATAACTGTCAATGACTGGCATAATACTCACCTTGCGTTTTTCCCCTATTTAAAGCAATTAAACCTGGGGAAGATGAAGTTTTTGATGACTAAGGAGCAGTCTTTCGGTGGTCCACGTGTTGCGGCTTCTTTTATCCGAAAAGGTCAATTAGTCTTGCAAAATCTACGTTAAACATGTGCGTGACGTTTTATTTACAGAGTATTATCTTACTGCTGTTAATTGATAACAGTATCGCAAATATTTAACGAGAGAAAGAAAAGTAAGTTGGTCACCGAGGTTATTGGTAACGCTTGGTAACGGAAGTTATTTTTCAAAACTTCGATGCTTCGTACGTCTTAAAAGCTAACACCTTACCTACCGCATTATGACTAAAACTTACTAAGGGTTAAGAGGAAATAGTAACCAGAGCAAAATTAAGGAGCAGACAGGTTATGATGAAAAAATTAAGGTAACAGAGGTTATGCTCTTATCCATACGCACTGAGTTGTGTGACATGAAATTAACAATTCTGAGTCGGCTTGTCAGAAGCAAAGTTCAATTTCCGTTTGTGAATGTAGTTATATCTGAGGGATAATTTGAAGGACTTATCAGTAGGAAATTGTATTTATAACTAATATTGCATAGCTACTGATTTCCAGGTAACGGAGGTTACTTGAAAATAATGGACAATGTTCCGATGACGATATTTTGCTCCAAAGTAGGAATCCAAAGAAACGTCAGGGCTCGTTGGAAGCTACGCTTCTTGTATTTTTGCTTTTTGCTGGTTAAAGTGATATTCTACAATCGTGGCCAGAACGTTTGGGACACTAAGCCAAATTTTTAGTAACACATCAATAATATCTTCTCCCCCTCCCCCCCTAAACAATGTTGACTGTCCAGAGTCCAACACATCCCAGATATCTTGTACAGTTTCTGTACTTCAACATTGTTTAGGGGGAGCGGGGGAAAGAACTTTGTAAAATTTTTTTGAGGGGTTTATGTTATCGCCTATTTTCAAATTGCTCACAGAAAGATTAAGAAAAAGCCAAGTGTCCCTTAACCAATTGGCCAGGATTGTCGGAGAAGTCTTTTCTGGTCTAGGTGATATGAAAAGGTTTAACATGCGCATTTCGCTATTCAGTATTGTGAGAAAGACATTAGAAGACGAGGTCATTCGCTTTATAAAAACTGTACATACCGTCTTTGATAATAGTTAAGACGGCGGTATTTGGCTGTGTTTGTCCGATTGACCATAAACTTATACCTCGCACCATGAAAAGCACGCGTAACGAATTGTGCCAAAAAATATTGTATCAAAAGCTGCAACGGTTGAGAACTAACTATCAGTAATCCAAGGGGTCGTCTTAGTCATGAGTATACACTGTAAGGGCTAATGAAGTGCACTTTGAAACCACGTAACCTCTTGCGTAATCTCTGTACGGGGAGGCACAAAGAACGTTGCTCCACTGTAACGCAATACAGTTCTCCTTCGAATAAATCTTCCTCTCCGTGCTTTAAAATCGATGCTACACAAATGTTATTAATGAACTAGAACCATGAACCATTTATCTTCGAAGAAATAAGAAACAAATTTGAGATTTATTAATACAAGTTGCATTTCAAACAGTGCTCCACTGAAACCTTATAAAAGAGACCTTATTATTAATTCAATACTGGCCTTCTGATGGAGCACTGTTCATTTTCTAACTTAATCATCTCGTTCTCTAAATATTTGATCAGTGTTCGGCAGAAATTGCATTCTCAATAGTTTTACTTTGTTAATGAGACAGAAAAACGTATTTTTTCACACTAAAAAGGAACATTTTTGATGGAGCACTGTCGCAGAATGTCACGCTGATGTGCGTGATTCGGCTCCACTCTGTTACTATAAGGCTTCTCTGGAATGTTTACATTGAGCAATCATATTATTTGTCTTCCAGAAAAAGTCCGGCAAGACGCTGTGGGTAGTGATTTAGGTATATTTTATCTTTTACTGTGATTCGCATCAAAAAATCAAAGCAGCGCCGACGAGCGGACAAAATCTGAGTGATATCGCTTGATTAATCGAGGGGTAGTTTAAATTCAAGGACTAGTGAATGAGGGAGTGTCTTTGAAGAACTCGATGTCTTTTGCTACAAAAATTGGTTCTGGTACTGAAAGGTGAAGATATCCCCTTCCAACAGCCATAACAAATCGGACCAAGGGATTACCAAATAGTAAAAAACGATGCTTGTTCAACAGTTTATAAAGATCTCCGGATCTCGGACCTTTGTGTCACGGACACTGGCCGCGGGATGACCAGTGCTGCATGCAGGGTTCAAAAATGTGCTAGAAATGCAATTTGTAGGAAAAAAGAAAGTTTTTGTCCCCCATTTGCTGACAAGGGAACAAGACGGATCTGGCAGTATGCTTGCCGTAGATGTAGCACAATGTGAATCGACCCACAAAATTGAGATAACACAAAAGAATTATTTTGAATTAGCCTAATAGTGCATTGTAACCGACATGCGTGCTTTTTTACTAGCCGTTCAATTAGATTTGAGTCCCCTTGTCAAGAAGTGAAGTCAGCTATTTAATTACCCGGCTCGTTTTTTTGACTGTTTGACCGCAATACTGCAATGACTCCCTTGTTCCTGATCGCTATATCATTCAGTGGTTCTTAAACAGCAGAAACCAAACGATACTTTTTCCACACTTGTACTCTCAATGGTGTTCACTATGGCAATGTCAAAGCTTTTTTGCTAAAGAGAAGCAGAAATATTGCTCCTGCTATGAGTTATTAAGTACAACTGCTGTTTACTGAGGCTTATACCAACAATTGCAGTTGCTAACCTCACGGTTATTCTCTTTGTTGAACCACAGGAATACCAGTCACTGTTTCAGTGGTAAGCAGTGCGCGGTTATGGCTCTCTAGCAACATTATTTTGGGTTTTATACAAAGTGTTCAGAACTTTTTGGAAATAACTATTTCCATTTCACCCTTTGGAGGTTCCGAAACTGTTGTTTTGCTTTTGAACTTACAAGATTTGACCGAACAGTTTAGCAATTGAGAAGCAACGCCTGGAACGGGAGTTTGGATAACAGCACAACAGCCAATAATACACCAGGCAAATACAAAGAATTTCTATTGTTTGTTAAGTGGTTTTATTTCACCCTCTTTAGTTAACAAAACCCTTTAGATTGCTTCTAGAGAGTGTACCAAGACATCGCTGGACATGCACACTAAATCTACTCAATCGTGGTCTTCCTGTGCTAGAATCATCAAACTTGAGCCAGTTATCTGCTTTAAGCGCAGACCATAAGCAGTTATACAACACTTAAACTCGACTAAAACTAGTTTACGAAATATTTTGCGCCATTTCCTAACCATTTTTCTCTTTTTAAAGCAGTAGTCGTACAAACGCAAACATTGCGTTTAAACGTCTCAGTCAATCCTTATGAAAAGCTCTTACAACATCCATTTCCTAGCGTTAAATTCTACTCGATAAAATTTTGTCGCTTCAGAAACGTTTTTCCAGCTTTGAATTAACCCAGACTACTATTTCGAAAAGAAAAGGACCGAAAGCTATACGTCGTTTCAAGGTAGAGGTTATCCTGTTGGCTCGGACAATCGTGGCCAGAACGTTTGGGACACTAAGCCAAATTTTTAGTAACACATCAATAATATCTTCTCCCCCTCCCCCCCTAAACAATGTTGACTGTCCAGAGTCCAACACATCCCGGATATTCTTGTACAGTTTCTGTACTTCAACATTGTTTAGGGGGAGCGGGGGAAAGAACTTTGTAAAATTTTTTTGAGGGGTTTATGTTATCGCCTATTTTCAAATTGCTCACAGAAAGATTAAGAAAAAGCCAAGTGTCCCTTAACCAATTGGCCAGGATTGTAGGTTAGCAAACAGACACATCACAAGTGTTTAAGTTATATATTTGCCAATGGACAGCCAAAAAAGCTGTGTATTGAGGTGTTTGCAGTCCAAAAAATTAAAGAAAACAAATTTTGCAAGGCTCATACACTACTTTTCTGTGAAGGCCGTTCCTTTCTCATGATTGAAACATATTTTCCAGTACAGAACTCTTGCCCAGGAGCAAGCTACCCGACCAAGACAAGAAAACTGCGTTTTGGCTCACTTTAACTGGGAATGAGTGTTAAGATTTTGAACTCAAGGTCATATCAGTATGAGGAACTCCTGTGGACTTTGACCTTGATTGTGTCTGTTTAATAAGCGACTCAATATGGTTTCCAATCTGTTCTGTAAAATGTGCTTGCCAGCCAGTCAGCTTGCTGTGATTTCGAAAGGATAAGCTTTGTAGCTGTAGGTTGTTTTATAAGAGGACTATACCTGCAAATACACAATAGGTTGTTCTATTCCCTTGGCATTGAGGTGATGCATTAGGTAGTTTGCTGGTATTCCTCAATAGGTTTTTACAGTACATATTCTGATGTGCTAATGGTTTCATGCGTCAGAATGGAACTCTGTCTGAATGCAATCACAGTGGGAAGTAGGAAGGAGCAACAGGCCTGCACGACTTCTAACAAAGGAAACATTTGTCTAATGTAACCTCTTAATATTTTTACACTGACCAGGCGCGTTCCTGGCCATTTTTTACCTGTAAGCCAGGACGCACAAGTTGAAAAAATGTTTAATATAGCATAACAAAGGTACATGAATTGATAGGAACTTTATGACCGGCAATTTTCGTATTTGCAGTAGGGGAAGCAATCTAGTCTACCGACTTCAACTTGAAACGAGACAACATGAATGTTTAATGTTATTATTAAGTTTTTTTTTAACCCTGCAGAGGAAATATGACTTCTGTAGGCACTTAATAGGAACTTACCTCGCTTCTGGGTTTAAAAGTAGTAGGATTATTTCAGTATGACTAACAAATAGTGCGGGGCATTAGTCAAAATAGAACCAACAGTTTCATCTAGAATCTAGATCAAGAATATCATGATTATTGCTCCAGCGAGTAAAAAGAGTACAATCCTCCAACCGATGTTTAAATAAGGCTTTATTGTTGTCAGTAATGGCTTTAACACCATGAGAATTTGGTACTGCCTTTAAATCACTGGAACAAGATGCAGCAATGCAACAACTTCTTGAAAATGGTACTTGAAAAAACTTGGCTTGCTTGCTGAAAACTTAGACCTTGGTTTGACTTGCCTATGACAACTGAAAAAACTAAGTTGTGATTTGCTTTTTGTTTGTTTCAAGATGTCGTGTAATGGAAAAATCTAGAACGGTTTCTACTTATACCTGTTTCTAGAAGCTTCTAGCTAACTCTAAAAGAGAAAAACCTTAAGGTTAAAACGTTACTTAAATAAAGCGATTTCTTTAAGACAAAAATAAGCATAAAGAGCGACATTCAGTAATAATGAAATGTAATTGAATTGTAGACAAAAAACGAAACTCTAAAACTTCTTGTGGTAGCTACAGCAATGAAGTAACATCATCGCACTTTAGTAAATATACACGGAAAGACATCGCATTATTGTCATTATGTAGCTTATTACGAATTTTGAACACCGTCCTTCAGTTAACAGTACTTTCACCCCGTACACCAGCTTTACACATGCACTTGAACGAATTGGCTATGGTTTAGTGCTGTAGTATGAAATAGTTACGAAATGAAATTTCAAAGTGAGGCATGTGTAAATAGTATTCTATTCAACAATCCTCCTATTCATGCTCAGTTAATAAGATATGGGAAAAGAATATTGATCCAGCGGGCTGAGTGAAAACCAAAGGAAAAACAGTAGGGAAAGAGTTAGGAGAACCCGAACCGCACGACTTGGGGTGGGCGGGTGGGTCGTTCTTCACTCTGTCCGCTGGAAGAGAAACTGAGCAAGAAAACTTGTTATCTCATCAGCTTTATACCCCCTATTACGTAATCCTCCGGAGAATATCACTTTGAGTGTTAATCAGTCGTTTTGGATCTTATTTTGACTTCGCACGTGGATATGAGTATTGTGAATAGTATTCTATTCAACAGTCCTCCTATTCATGCTCAGTTAATAAGATATGGGAAAAGAATATTGATCGCGCCCCAAATGGCAACTCACTCCAAACTATACACCCCAATAACACAAAAACCATCCAAATTCATAACCCAACCCCAAAACTTACTCCCCCAAATCTCAAAACTCAACAAAATGATCGTTTAATTTGATTCAGTACACTTAAATAGACATCAATCTGACAAGGCTCTTTTACTAGATTGTTCAGTAGGAAAAGCACAAACGAAACGCTTCAGTTCATTAACGTCCTGCCACGGATTAATCACTTCCGAGATTTCATTCGACGCCAATCTTGCTGAAGCACCAGAGGGATTCAAAACTTTAGCCAATTGAAGATAATAGTGGGCGGTATGACGCCTTGTCCAGCCCACATGGCCCATAATCTCTGCAATGTCTGCACCTGTCAAAGCCAGCGTAATGGCACAACCAGCCCGGAAACCATGAAGGGTCTCCCCATCGTCTGCCCCCATTTCATTTAGATACACCTTAAGTCGAGCTTCTGCAGTTGAGGACCCAAACGGGGAGTCCATAATTCCTCCTTCAGGGTTCGTCGGATGGAATAAATAACCCGTAGTCAGATCTATTTTGAGCCGTCGTGTAACTGCGATGTAATCCTCTATACCTTTAATGGGGCAAATTACCACTTGAGGATTTCGCCTAATACCAAAAACATTTTCATCCCCATCCCTTATGGTCTTCCCCCATACATGGTTAAAGAGAAGACCATCATCGTTAGGGAAACGCAAGATCTCTTGGACTTTAACCCGTCCCAAATCGGCTGGACGGTCACCACTGAAAAAGACGCATTTAAAATAAGCTTGATCTCGAGCCACAATGAAACGCTGCATTGGCGATAAAGCTTCCGTGGTCAGTTTCGTCTGTAAGTGCAAAGAAAGTTGCGTCAATTTGTCTACAAAAAATGGAGTAGCTTGTTTCGGAGTAACCCTCGCTTGTAACTGTTCGGCAGTAACAAGACGCAAATAATCCTTCAGTAACCTATCAGCAGCCGGATTTCCTAGACCAAGTCGTGTATCCCACTCGCCATCCCTACCATTGGCATGAAAAATAGCGCGTAGCTTTCCAATATAGGAGTCCACCGTCTTATATGAAAGTCTAACTGGGCAACCACACGAATGAGTACCTCGCTGACCCAGAAAACTACAACCATTACGATGTACTTGCGTTTTCCCATGTCTATCTTTGTAAATGAGAAAGCGGCACAAGTCCCGAGGAGTTACTGTAGATATGCCGGGTTTGCCAGGAAGAGCCGCCAAGAAATTCTCTAACTCTTTTTGAAGAGAATCCTTCTGCTTAGAATAACTAGTCGCACGGTCAAAATTAGTCAGTTGCTGAAAACGCTTGTCAATCCCATCCAAATCAACTTCAACTGCGTTCACCGGCCGCACACTCAACTGCTTCCTCTTATATCCGCATCTTTGACAGAAACGAAAATCCTGGTCATTGGCATGAGCGCAAACCGGGCACCGCACTGACAAAACAAACAGTTTAGCCATAACAGGAAGCACCTAGAACGAAGAAGGACCATAAGTCAGTCGACCCACCAGTTTAATGGTTGGAAATACTAGGTCGTTATTTACCCAGCAAATCAAAATTTAACAGCAAAGGCCACCAAATCTCCTGGAATCCCAGAGTGGGGAACCCATCCTTTCTTTGAAGGTATGAGTAAAGCTCCAGTATCACCCTTTCTGGCAAGCTTCAATGACTTTACCGAATAGCACTGAACCAATGGCCACCAGTATTTTCGGGGGTAAACATCTAGAACAACCACAGTGCAAGACCTTCTGTGGTTCTTGAGATGTCGTAACACAGGGCCCACTAACACCAGGGGAGGAAACACATATGGCCTCTCCAAAAACGTCTCCCCACTGGAAAGGTGGGAAAAGAAATTGACTCCAGATGACCCGGGCGAAGGGAACAATGTAAAATGCGGCAAAATTCTTCCAGATTTGTCCCTCATCGCATTGGAATCAAGAGACATAAGGTCACAAGTGTGACCATCTGGGCCCCCAAAATGACACTGGATAACCTCCCACAGTGCAGGACACAACTGACTGTCCATTGCAGACAAACGGCGGGAAGGCAAATCAGCTGGATTTTCAGCGCTAGGAATATAAGAAAGATGCAAAGAAACATTAAGAGCAGATGTAAAGAATAACCTGTTCATAGCATTATTAAGTGACCTGCTCCGCCCTCCATAATTATTCCAAGAGTGAACGACAGCCTGGTTATCTACGCTCACATCCACCCAAGAATTTTTCACTTGATCCTGGAAAGCTAACAACGCTCTTTCTACAGCAACCGCTTCCTTTGTGGAGATATCCAAGGACTGTTCCTCTCGTGACCAATAATCTGAGACCTCTTGGGAAAACGGAGAGACCAGGGTCCCTCCCCAACCAGTATTCGAAGCATCAGTAGCTATCGAAACTCGTGAGTGTCGCTCATCCCTCCAGGGTAAAGGATCATCCCACTCCTCCAGGAACAGCCAACGAGAAACTTCCTCTCTTAAACCACCGCAAAGACGCACGGGTTTAGAAGTGCGTAAACCTCTAGAAATGGCTCCATTCATTTCTCTGGTGAAGAGCTACGCCGCTGGGACTGCCTTAGAAAAAGACACACATTTTCCCACCAAGCACTGAAGTGTCTTAACAGATACCTCCTCAGCCTGCAAGACCTCGCGGATCAACCGCAGAAACTTTAATTTCTTCTCTGGGATAAGATGAAATACTTCAAGGGATGAATCTGCCAAGAAGCCCAAATAGGGCACAACTTTCTCGGGTTTCAAAATGGATTTCTTCAAACCCAAAAAGTAACCAAGGCTTATCAAATAGTAGGCCACAATAAATAATGCGGATTTAGCTGCTGCGAATCTTTGCCCATCATCATCTGGGATATCCAAATAAGCTCCGCTGTTTAAAGGGACCTGGAGTTGCCCATTATGGCGATCATCGATGTACAAAAGACATGGTATTTTCAGTGACCGAAAGAAATTGGTTGCAACCAGGCCTGTGCTGTGATAAATAAAAGGAGAGATCTTCCATCCAAAGGGTAATGTGTTGTATGTGAAGTACCATCCGCCCCACTGAATTCCAAAAAACGTACGACTGTCATTTGTCAATAGGATATGGTCATAACCAGATTTGTCGTCTAAGACTGTTTGAAAAGAGTCACGCGAAACATAACGCGGTAAATCCATTATACTGTCCAAACTAAAGGGCTTGTCTGTCATCCATAAGTTTAGAAAGCGAGCGTCATGACAGAGGTGTGGTTTCGGTGGCTCCACTGTTAAAGGGAGAACTAAATAAGGGGGCTCCACCACACCCACTTTACCAGCTAAAGATACCGCTCCATTTTTCCATCGTTTCGAGCAATGTTCGTTGAATAAATTGCACAAAGGGTTTACATGACGCATTATTAAAAAACGCCTTCCTTGGAGGACGATCAGACTCATACGTCTCACCCTTAAAAGAGCCAGAGAAACTCCGGAAGTATGGAAAGATTGAAACTTTGCTCTCAATTAATTGGAGGATCTCAGACTCCTGAGGGGAAGGAAAATCCCCAATAATTGCTCTCCACGAATCTAGATGGTTATGCAGCTCGCCTGCTCTAAAATAACCTGGGTCTCTAAACAACAAATCTTCTACATTGCCAAGGGTCTCTCCATGAGCTACACTACGAACAGTCGATTCCATTCCCAGGTTCGCTGTCATCCCTCCGCTGATGGGTTCCCTCGCCAGTCAACCCAACGAACTGACCTCTGAGGAAGTGTTTGCACATAAGAGACACAGGAGTCAAATTCAACATCTCGTTCCCATTCCCAGCCAAAGGTTGTCGCGTTAGTCTAACAAAGACAATTAAAGAGAGAGAACCAAATGAGAAAGATGAGAAACACCTATGGCAACGAACCCCAAGTCAGCAGAGAGATGACAGCTTTAACCCAGTGTAACCGGGGGAGTTGATTTAGATACTCTTTTTCAAAGCCGTCAAAACCCTATGACTTATTAATGACCCACATTATGAAGACTACAATAAGTAACAAGAGATCTCAAATTCATGAGTGTCAACAAGAAAAGAAAATACAGTGTAGCACTTTATTTCATGTTCCTTACATCAGAAGTCAACCAGACGCTAATCTCATTTAGCATAATAAGCGTATTAAATTGAAAAGCCAAAGCACTACTTTCTAACATCAGCAGAAATACCATTACCACTATCAGACAGTGTACGCATATCCCTTTTTCTCTTAAGACAACGCGCTCTAATGTGGCCCAGCTTATTACAGTAAAAGCAACGGAGACCTGGACCAGAAAGCGAGCTATTTCCCCTATTTCCACGGGCTTCAGAATTAGATTTTCTCCCATGCTGTCGTCGGTTCGACTTCTCTACTTTCGAGATGTCATCAAGCACCTTTTCATGGTCCTTGTCTCCAAGCAATGGGAAAATATAGTTACGAAACTGATCGTTAGGCAGCTCTAATTTTCCCCGCAAAGACTCATGGACAAGGTTGTAGTATCCCTCCTTCTCATGGTGGGTATCATGGGCTGCATTCTTCAGTCCCTCAACCAGTTCCATGCCTTCGAACCTATTATTAAACTCAACTATAGGGCGCGATGCCAGGTTCATGATACGTTTTAGCAGGTTGTCCACCGAAGACTTTGTCAACACGTCCATTTCCTGCTTAAGTTCCTGGTACTTTTCTTTCAAATTCTAAATAGTAAGGGGCAAAACAAACAGGCTATTAGATGCTAACCAACTCAAGGCTATAATATCACCTCCAGTGTTTTAACAATTAAAATTGATGTATAGCAAATTAACAAAGTGCTTCCAAAACACAATTAATTCAGTTAAATCTCTTATTATCATTTTCTTTTACTTCTGCAAATCGCCTGCCACCAAAGACACATGTCTAAACATAGCCAACGAGGAAATACTCAACAATTAACACCTGACAGAAAAAGGGTGTCCCAACAAAAACATTGCACAGCCCTGATGTCAAATCAACAACTACCACAACATTTGCAGACTACAACTCAGCCTTTTAAAACACATAGATGACTGTAAAAATAAACACTTGTATAACTCGGATACGACTCTCTCTCCGCCGGGTAGTTTATACCCACAAACGAATCCGAGATCTCTCCCGCAGCTGAAGTCACAATGGACTCGAGAAATAAACTTGCAAATGACAACCATGCTTTTGTCATACAAATTGTCAGCCAAGCCTCGCCCATAGCTCGACACAACAAATCTTGAGAACAAACATTCGCAAATCTGGAACAATGCGAAACTTGGCGAAACCTCGCTCACAATCCATGACACAATTAACTCTGCTAACAAGCATTTCACAAGTCTGCGACAATGCCTTCGTCTTAGAAAAGGCTTGGCGAAACCTCGCTCACAATTCAAGACACAATAAACTCTGGTAACAGGCATTTCACAATCTGCAACAATGCCTTAATCTTACAAAAAGCTTGGCGAAACCTCGCTCGCAATTCAAAACACAATAACTTTGATAACAAGGCACTTCACAAATCTGCGACAATGCTGTCATCCCATAAAAACCTCGGCAAACCTCGCTCGCAATTCAAGACACAATAACTTTGATAACAAGGCACTTCACAAATCTGTGACAATGCTGTCATCCCACAAAAACCTCGGCGAAACCTCGGCAAAACCTCGCTCGCAATTCAAGACAATAAGCTTTGATAACAAGCATTTCACAAATCTGCGACAATGCTTTTGTCTTACAAAGAACTTGGCGAAACCTCGCTCACAATTCAAGACACAATAAACCTTGATAACAAGCATTTCACAAATCTGCAACAATGCTTCTGTCTTACCAAGAACGTGGCGGAACCTCGCTCACAATTCAAGACGCAATAAACTTTGATAACAAGCATTTCACAAATCTGCGACAATGCTGTCTTACAAAGAACTTGGCGAAACCTCGCTCACAATTCAAGACACAATAGACCTTGATAACAAGCATTTCACAAACCTGCGACAATGCTTTCATCCCACAAAAACCTCGGTGGAACCTCGCCCACAATTCAGGACACAATAAACCCTGACAACGGGCACCCGCAAATCTGGGATATTAAAACCTCTTAAATGCAAACAAAAGCATATAAAAACAATATTCACCTCGAGTTCTCCACCTTGCGCATCAGCATTTTCCACAGGTCCAGGTTGTTGGGCCGGCGGTGCCTGAACATTTGATGCTGGAAGATTCTGTCCATCAGCCTGACCAACACGCTGAGCGTTACCATCACCACGAGGGACATCCTGACCGTCTGCCTGCTGCTGAGCATCCTGTCGGTCACCACGATCAGCATTCGGAGGAGCGTCTTGTGGGGCTTGAGGAAATTGAACACGTCTCGCTGCCATCTCCAAAAGTACGTAAAAGTCGTGCGGTTCGAGGTTCTCGGGGAAAAAAATCGTTCTTCACTCTGTCCGCTGGAAGAGAAACTGAGCAAGAAAACTTGTTATCTCATCAGCTTTATACCCCCTATTACGTAATCCTCCGGAGAATATCACTTTGAGTGTTAATCAGTCGTTTTGGATCTTATTTTGACTTCGCACGTGGATATGAGTATTGTGAATAGTACACTAGTTCGATAAAATGCAGGGTCAATGCCATCCTTACATTTCAGTTATAAATGTTCAAAATTCAAATGCCAATCAATGCGGTTTCTTGGCACAAAACTCCTCGATGACTTTGTCGGTGTCGATGGTCCTGTCTCTGTAAACGTGCAGGAGAGCAAGACCAGACAGCCTCTCTGCTCGCATGGTACACCGCATATAGGTCTAAACCCTCCGCATAGTACTGAAAAAACGCTCAGGGGTTGCTATCGACAGGGGCATCGTGACAAGGATGGTGAGGATGGCCGTAACATAATTGTGTAGTTTATGTGTTGTTATTTACAAAATAACGGCTCACTGATCGCTAGTTTCGGAGAAAGAGAGGAGTGAAATTGGTTGTTAGGTACGCCATTTTGAGCCGCCATCTTAGATTTTTGCGTGTAGACTCCCTTCCGGTCTCACGCATGGCTGGATGTCTTCAAATCTACAGCGGGCAAGCAAAAGAAATTGTTGAAATTGAGAGCAAATGAAAACAGAAAACGACAAGCTATATCCGCCAGAATACTAACCAACTCTTTGGTGGTATTTTGATATCTCACACGTTTAATAAAAAAACGCAAATTTAGTTTATCATAATAATACACAACCAGACGAAAAGCGTACCGCGCATTCATGTAACAAGGAAAAGTTTACAAATCAAATGAGAAATGTCACTACTGCCGGTCACAGCTACATCCTACTACAAGTATTACCCGTGGACACAAACTCCTCATTCATCAGAGTATCTCTGTTATTATTAAAATGGGTGAGATCTTCAATCTTTGTTCTTGATGCATGCCCACACAGCTGAATGGTTCCCCGCACGGATAAACTCCCGATATTTACCCGACGTCGACATCATAACTACCTTATGAACAGATTTCCCTCCGATATTAATTACTCTGTCGCATCTTTGAAAGCTTTAGATTCTCTTTCACGCAAATAAGCCTGCGTACTTCTTGCACTCTTTAGTTTCTAGGCATACGAGCCAGCCAGAATGTTACTGAATATTATCATGTCTGCGTATTCGATCGTACGAAAATAAGAAATCGAACTACTTCTCTTGAGTGTTATAAATGCGAGAGAACGCCAAAGTTTTCGTAAGACATTTCACTTCCCTTTCACAGTCCATTCAAAAAGAAAAAATTCACCTGATAAATGAAGGAAAAACTGTTTTGATTGAATCTCTTGCATCGAGGAAACCAAACACCCGCGTGATAACTCGATAGCTACCTCGAACACGTGCGGCATGTATGCTCAGTGGCTTGTGCGCATTGATACCGCTGGCAAAAAGATCGCAGTGTCATTGTTTATCGCAGTTGCTAGGGACTCTGTGATTGTTTGATTCTAGGATGCATTACACGCTCGAAATGCCTCATTTTCCTCATTTCTTCCACGAAATGAGTGTCCCAAAAGGCAATTCAACTTTAACTCCTTTCTATCCAACCCAAAAACAGTAAAAATTGATCACTTTTTTTTTAACTCAACAAGTATTAGCAATTATGTGGAAAGCTATACCTCATTTGAAAGGGTAGGAAATAAGCTTTCCGAAAAAAATTTTTTCCCCCAAAGAAACCCATAATATTTTAATTAATGTACATATATTAGCATAAATTAGGTCAAAATGCCCATTAAATTTGGACAAAAATCAACTTATTTTAATATGACATGTGGCTATGAGAAAAAGCTGAAGGAAAAAATATTCCTTGATGTTTTGGCAACATATCCTGCAAATCTGACTGGAAAAGAACAAACTGAGATTTAATTGCAATTTTTTAAATGATGACCAACAGAACGCAAATCGCATTCCTTTGGCACCATGGTAACTGAATGCAAATTGAAGTATTTTGGCGTTTCGACGCTAAATAATTTCACTGCAATGTTTACAGCGAAAACTATTGAGCTTTGCACTCCCAATTATGAACTTGACGATGAAATAAGCAAGGTTTCGAACGTAATAAGCCGATCTAAATAGTATTTCATCCCGGATTTCATCTCAATTCAAGAACATGTGCTCCCCAACTGCATAGGCTTCGTTTATGAAAGTATCACTCGCTTACCTCGATTCTTCTTTCTTATTCTGGGGCTGACGGACCAATTCACTTTCTTTATCACTGGACATTCTTCCATTGCTACTTTCTTCTCCATCCAACAGCTATCGAACTCTCACAGATCATTAGTCACGCTTAACCGTAAGTCAGCCATTTTGCTTGAGTGTTATCAATGCGAGAGAACGCCAAAGTTTTCGTAAAACATTTCACTTCCCTTTCACAGTCCATTCAAAAAGAAAAAAATTCACCTGATAAATGAAGGAAAAACTGTTTTGATTGAATCTCTTGCATCGAGGAAACCAAACACCCGCGTGATAACTCGATAGCTACCTCGAACACGTGCGGCATGTATGCTCAGTGGCTTGTGCGCATTGATACCGCTGGCGAAAAGATCGCAGTGTCATTGTTTATCGCAGTTACTAGGGACTCTGTGATTGTTTGATTCTAGGATGCATTACACGCTCGAAATGCCTCATTTTCCTCATTTCTTCCACGAAATGAGTGTCCCAAAAGGCAATTCAACTTTAACTCCTTTCTATCCAACCCAAAAACAGTAAAAATTGATCACTTTTTTTTTAACTCAACAAGTATTAGCAATTATGTGGAAAGCTATACCTCATTTGAAAGGGTAGGAAATAAGCTTTCCCAAAAAAATTTTTTCCCCCAAAGAAACCCATAATATTTTAATTAATGTACATAAATTAGCATAAATTAGGTCAAAATGCCCATTAAATTTGGACAAAAATCAACTTATTTTAATATGACATGTGGCTATGAGAAAAAGCTGAAGGAAAAAATATTCCTTGATGTTTTGGCAACATATCCTGCAAATCTGACTGGAAAAGAACAAACTGAGATTTAATTGCAATTTTTTAAATGATGACCAACAGAACGCAAATCGCATTCCTTTGGCACCATGGTAACTGAATGCAAATTGAAGTATTTTGGCGTTTCGACGCTAAATAATTTCACTGCAATGTTTACAGCGAAAAATATTGAGCTTTGCACTCCCAATTATGAACTTGACGATGAAATAAGCAAGGTTTCGAACGTAATAAGCCGATCTAAATAGTATTTCATCCCGGATTTCATCTCAATTCAAGAACATGTGCTCGCCAACTGCGTAGGCTTCGTTTATGAAAGTATCGCTCGCTTACCTCGATTCTTCACTCTTATTCTGGGGCTGACGGACCAATTCACTTTCTTTATCACTGGACATTCTTCCATTGCTACTTTCTTCTCCATCCAACAGCTATCGAACTCTAACAGATCATTAGTCACGCTTAACCGTAAGTCAGCCATTTTGCTTTTCTCCGACTGAATTTCCGAAAAAGGCCGTCAAATGCGCCCGTTCAAGTGTCTTTTCTCAAATTTGGAGGGAAACTGGGTAATTTCTTTCCCAGGCTTTATTTCAAATGTGAGCACGAAAGGTAAGGCCATGAAT
Organism: Siderastrea radians; assembly: GCA_964017195.1. Taxonomy (NCBI): domain Eukaryota; kingdom Metazoa; phylum Cnidaria; class Anthozoa; order Scleractinia; family Rhizangiidae; genus Siderastrea; species Siderastrea radians. The sequence goes on along the minus strand of OZ024888.1, from coordinate 23,670,427 downwards.
TTTTGCGAATTTTTTTTCACTTCCCGTCGAATTCGTCGGGTGAGTTGGTGTGTGGATAGAAATGAGTTAAAACACAGAAAACAAACATGGCGGACGAGAATTGAGCAAACCAAAGTGTAAAGATGTGCAAAATTCGACGGATTCTTAGCACGCTGAGGTGAAACCAGAAATATTTTCCACACATTTTAATCAATTCTGCTGAAATTTGCCCGATTTAACAAAGACAAATGGGGCTATTTTCCCTGACTTAGCCGCCATTTCTTGTTGCATATGATCAATGTTGTGGTGTGTCGTGCCCCGTTTAGGGCTATTTGATTTTCTCCCGTAGGATTTTCACCTGGATGGTGGCTAAGTCACACAAGAAGCCTTTCTTCATAGTTGTTTGATAGTGCAAATAAGAAAGCTTTCAAATAAAAAGAAATGAAGAAAAGAAAATAATTTTAAATTTGAGTGACATTTTTAGGTGACTGACAGGTGAATTCCGAAAAAATGAAATAAAACTTATTCATGTTTCTCTCAAATTGCAGATTATGTACACTCAAATATTATCAAATTCGTAGTCATTTGCATTCAGCCATCAGTCTATTGCCAGACTTATAAAGGAAATTTCCAAACTTAATTTTTATATTTTCTTTTGTTTGTCCGTAGCCGCTGTCGAATTGGCGTTCTGCCATTTGTATGCAAATGTATAACAACAAAACAGTTCAATGAATCAAAGCATATATTTTTGAGGGACAAATAAATTTAACAATTCTTAGTTTTAAAAAGAAGTTGAAATTTTTATTTTGTAATGTATTGAATTTCTTAGAAAGATTTACCTAAGTTTGGGTCAATTTAGAATGCGTGACAAAGTGCCCGTGACATGTCATTCGTCTGATAATGGCGATAAAATACACCTGAAACTCTCGTTGAGAGCGCTTCTGATTTTCTAGGTTCCAAACTTCAGTTTTTATATATGTGTAGTAATGGTGATAGTGAGTTCCTAGAACTACTTTTTCTCATAAACTGCCGCTTTTTAGAGAAAACGATTTTACAAAAAGTGTGTTTTCGAGCATATTAATATTTTGAAATTTCTTACGTGCAAATAATTTTTCCCGTGAGAAATCAATAAATAGATATAGATGGTCGCTGATAACCTAAAATGACAGCAAATCTACCTAAATAATAAAATCCTAAGGTTGGTGTCATTTGCAACGCGAGAATTGCAAGGATTTCTGGTCCCTGATGGCTGGTTTTTAGGGGGGGTGGTCTGATCTCGGAAACTAAAAGCTGATGGTAAATAAGAACATTGCCTTTCATCCTATCTGAATGAAAGTAAAAAACAGGCGAAAGATGAAAGAAATCGGTTGACCCCGATCCGTGGCCTCTGCCCGGTTTTCTCAAAGTTGAGTGCCCAAAATCATCACAGATGTTGCACAACCCTGCAAACATTGTATTGTAGGGAAAATTGGCAGGAGTTCCATTAGGACATTTCCTTGTTGTTAACAACCACTCACCTACATGATGATGCCCTCGACACATTATCCCTTTCAAAAAACTCTGAGATCTTTCAGCACACCAGAACATTAATATACATTGTCTAGAAAATGTAAACTTTGATGGTGGAGTCCCACCACGACCAAACAGAGTGCAATGCACTTTTACTGTTTTTGATGAACAGCCAAACACCTTGTGCAAAAAATGGTATGGATAGTACGAAGTAACTATGGAAAGCGGGCCTCTTTTTTGAAAGTTTGTGAAGTAGCCTCCCAATAGAGCTAGTGGCATTAGTTCTGCTTTTTAACTTATCTGGTGTTTTCTCACTAGTAGTTGTTATTATGGAGTCTTTTAAAGAATTGCCAACCAAAATGTTTCCTTCAATTTTTCCAATGTTAATGTTCTCCTTGTTTCTTGGTTCTTTTCTTTCAAGGCAGACTCCTGACATTCTTTAACCGATCACAAGAAAAGAGACTTTACGCAACGACTGTGTTTGCAACCAAAAGGGACTGGGGTGACAACCTCAGTCTGTCGACTATTGGGTTACCTTATGAAATGATGGATTCCAGGATGGCGCTCTTGCTTTTGATGCAGAATGCAAAACACGTATCACTCAGGGATGTGGCCTGCGGGTGTTAGAGCCTGCGTATATCGGCTCTGTACGGTTTACTTGTACAACCAATGATTTGAAAATTGACTGCTTTATACGGTATGCCTTTTTCAAGAGAAATCAGAGATATCATGCTGTTTGCCGCTGAAAACAAAAATGTAACCGTGAAGGGGAAAACATACCTTAACGATTATCCATTAAACGGGCAATACCATTAAGCATCCGTCAGTTATCCGTTAGAAAGCTTTCTCAAAAACTTTAGAGGCGTTAGACTAAACGTTAGCCACTGAAGTCAGACCATTAGAATGGACAGTGAAACCGTTAACAGAAATTCTGTATCTGTTAGCCGTTAACTTAAGGCCATTAGAAGGGGCAGTACAACCGTTAACAAAAATTCTGTATCCGTTAGAATGGATAGCGGAGCCGTTAGGAAAAATTAGCATCCGTTAAATGGGTAATGTAGCTGTTTGACATCCGTTAGAATGGCAATGCACATTGCTTGAAGTAAAGAATAATCAAATAATGCGCACCTCGTTACGTACACTGTGTAAAATGCAAGCCACTGAAAACAGAGAGGAGCCATGAATCATCACACCATGAATGCCTGTGACTTCTTTCAAAGTTATAATTATTTTTCAAGTCCTACTGTGTACTGCGATAAAAAATACACGTCTTCTTTTCCCTTTAAGTTTATTTAGAAATAAGTAAAGCACAATTTGCTATGACAAAATGGTCCCAAAACGGAATAGGGACTTTGTTTTTATTTCACAAGTTGCCGATCTGAAATTTGCATAAAGATGTTTACTGTGTTTGTCCTGTAATTTTAAATGTGCAAAATAGCCATATCGAATGTTTGACCATTTTTTTAGCTTTGATGCGCTGTTGACTCTGACTCTGAATCGAAAGAAACAAATTCTGAACAAAGTGACAAAAACAACCATTTTTTATGATGAAGCCAGCGCCAGCTGAATTTGTTCCACTCGCTTGTCGCTATAAGTGATGTGACTTCAAAAGTTACTGCTTTCCGCAGCGGTATTATGAAACGTAAACTTTCTCGTGAGCAAATTTGAATTGGGTAAAACGTTCTTAAAACTGGAGAGAAAACCATAATTCAGAACCAGTACAGGCGTCATAACCATTGTTTGAAATGAAAACTAGTTCACTAACGAGTTTGTTTACAAGCTAAGCACATTGAGCTGCTCATTAGTCGTGATCGGATTACAGGTATTCCGCTTGTGTGACATCCAGAAATTTGCATCAGATTACATTCGGTGCTTGTCTAGATGAAGTCAGACACGACACTTTGATTGCGTTTTGCTTTCGGTGGAAACATTTGTCATTCAATTATAAATGGAATCGGCAATTCATGCGCCGTTTTATTTAGCATTGTGATAGATACGTTTGTTCGGCAGATCGGTAACATCGGACTACAAGCTTAACCACTGCACCTATCCGTTCGTCAGTAGTTGTATTGACGCTAATGTCCTATTAACCGTTAGATACTTTCATGGTATCTGTTAGATTTTTTTCTCAACCGTTAAACGGCTCAAGCCATCCGTTAGAGCAAATTGCGCAACCAGTAAAACATTTTCAGTATCCGTTAGGCATATCTAGTTAGCTGTTAGAACGTCAGGACAAAACGTTAGAATGTTTTAAGGATCCGTTGGGCACAACTCATTAGCTGTTAGAACGTTAGGATAAAGCGTTAGAACGCTTTGAAGGCTGATAACTATCCATTAACTATCCGTTAGTTTTTACCCGTTTAACAGATAAGCGCTGAGAAAATTATGTTAACCATCACAAGGGCTGACATGGCAGAGAAAATATGGTCACCTGGAAGGTTTGACGGCGACTACATTCCATCAGAAGGTTGCGTGCTGCAAACCTACAGTGGGAAATGAATAGTAGTCATCACGCAAGCCACTCCAGTGCAAATAGTTTATTCCATGAAGCAACAGAGGGTTATGACTACATTTTAAGTAGAGTGCTATGACTACAGTGGATTTGTGAAGGATTCTACGATACAGAAGGTAATGAATTTGGGTACAATCTAACGCAGAGCAGAGGAATGAAGTAACACCACACAGACCTATTTTTTTCGGTATGATTGTGACCAGGATAATTGACACTTGAAATCTATCTCATATATCAGCAACACTAAGGAAGTCTTGAATGTTATTTCAAGCATTTATTTAAACTAAAAGTGTTTTAAACACTCATCGGAAACATTACGTACAAGTCAAAAGCAGTATGGACTAAATTAGTTTACTCGGTGCGGGTAAACTTTACTCGCGACAGCCAATCAGAGAGCTGTATTTTTATAGCCATCCGGCTGAGTAAAGTTTTCGCTGTGTGAGTAAACTTTACTGCTCTTTACCAACAGCTGTTTGTGAAATAAGCAATTTTATCCAAAATAATCCATGCATGACGTTACAATTCTTGCAACTGCTCCATGCATGAGAGATATGGAACATTCTGTCTTAACAAGAACGCAAAATTGTTATTGTCTTCAAAGAACAATGCACGCTTTTTCCCTCAGAAAGAGTAGGAGCGAATTGTTCCAGGTCAATACTTTTATCACCATCTCGGCCCAAAAGGAATCCGTGTTGACAGCACGTTATTGACAATATAATTAAACCACCTTTCAGTCATGAAATCTAGTAGATTCCCTGTAGTAGGAGATGTTGTTTTGTGAAATGGTACTGAGACGAAAATCACGCCTCTTGGTTTGCTGACTGTCTGCTTCCTCTTTTAACAAATGGAGAATTACAAGTTGCTATCTTTGAATATTAAAAGATAGAATTTATCACACTCGAAATAATGGTTATCACTAGATCTGATTTTGCAGTTGAACACATCTTTTTTTGTGCTTTTGTAATCAAGCTACATGATTTGGGAAAGGGTGATGAAATAAGTATTTTTTTTAATTGTCATTTTAACATCTTTACATACACACATCGACTGACATTACTGAATACGTTACATACGTTACACTACATACATTGCATTACATCACTGTCATAGGTAAAGAGAAACGGCCTATACACACACAAAAAAAATTTAATTTAATAATTAATTAAATTAAAATTTTTCCAGCTGTACAGTATCTTTTTGATACATTAAATATTAAGCAAAGGCTTCCACTTCCCTTCGTGTATGTTAAGTCTGTTAATTGTTCTTTTTAGCTATTCCTCGTTCAATAGATTCTGTATACCTTAAATTAGCTATAAGATGAGACAGTAATGGTACATAGCTTTTCAGACGGTTTTGATAGATAATCTGTTTGCCAGCAATGATTATATGATTTAAAAGCAGCCAGTGAGGCCTCTTTTGTATAAGACCAAAAATGATGTCGCAATCGTTTAGAGAGTCAATGTCAAGGTGTAAAGACTTAACCCAAAGAACAACAGACTTCCAGAAAGCTATAGTAAATTCACAACTACATAATAGATGCTCGAGGGATTCGTGTGAAGTTTTACAAAAGGTGCAAAGAGGTGAGTCGACTAACCTCATTTTGTATAGTGTTTTGTTGGTAAAGATTATTCGATTAAGTACTTTATATTGAAATAAGTATAGAAATCAATACAGTATGTAACTCGATCCTTTTAAGTCTTGGTAAATGTTACACCGTTTGCTTAATTGTTTAAATGTTCATTTAAATTTCAACTACATTCGAGCACTTCTGTCTGTGAAAATAACAGATTGGCAAGATTTGGGTTTCTCTTTCATCCAGAAGAGATGATAAAAGAAATGTAATAGCTTATTGAGCATGAAATCACAAAATAATGCTAAGGTAAATTATTTTGCCAACGTTCGGCAACTCTGAACACTCCATTAATTTATAAAGACAACCCTCCAGTAATTTTATCCGTGAAAACTAAAATTTACCTATGGTTGTTTCCTTTTGAGGACAACAGAATAAATGGTATATTCCTTGAACAACAGTTTGTATTGTGTGATAATACAAATACCGTGTTGTCAAATGTTCCATCAAGATCCGGAAACACTTGTTGACAGAGCGTACGTCATCAGTAAACATGCATTCGGTCTCGTTCATTCGCTTGTTTGTGTGCTTTTACTAATGTCGGCGGTCTTCGGAGGCAGGCAAACAGACTGACAGAGTGTAGTTCTCGGTATGATACCAGTAAAAGTGCGTGTAAAGTGACCATTTTTGTTGCACCACACCGCACTTGCAAAAAAAATATGGAGTGCAAAAGCAATTTCTTGTGAAACAGCTGAGAACCATGAAATCATAAATAATGAAGGATGGTCATTGGGGAAAAATGCATGAATCCCTTCAATATTCAGCTAATATGTTATTAATATGTTCTTCATTACTTAGTGAAACAAGAAAAATAGATAACTGAAACTTCAGAAGTGATGTTATTGATGAAATTGCTATAACATGTGAAGAAAGGTCATTTTCTTGATCTTCTGTGTAAATTTATTTATTTTAACAGTTACAGCGAGTTTTTTACTGTTAGCTGTTAAATGGCCTAAAATTTAAGTGTTAGCTGTTATGCTGAGCCCCATTTACGTCCTCAAACAGAGAACGTTTCTCGCCAAGTTCATATAAAAGCGCTGATCGACTGGACAAACACCACGTTAACTGCAGCCCTGGGAACTGTGGTAACTGCAAATTGTCTTTCATATCTTCAGTTGACTGTCTTCAATGTGGCCAAGGTCAAATGTTACATTACTCGATTTATTCGTGGGTCATCATATTAAATCAAGAAGTCGTTGGTTTGCCTCTTTCCACATCATGCATTAAATGCTGTACATATCCCATCATAACTGCACAAATCATGTTTCGCTTTCGATACTGGTTTTGAATTGAAAAGGGTATTATGGAACTATAAGCATAATGCTCTGTGTGACTTGACGGTAGTCTGCATGCCTATAGCTACGACCAGATAGTCTCGTACAGACTAAGTTAATTTCGTCTCAGAGTATTCTGAGACTTTGTTGTCATCAAAGAGGTTTTTATTTCTACAAGGACACATCACTATTTCAGACATACTAAACAAAGGACATACTAAATAAACTTGCCATTGCTTAACAAGATGCCCTAAATCGTTATAACCTGTCTGGTGCGAAACTTTGCTGTTCCCGCGAAAAAGTGTTTTTCCAATGTCGTGCTCCACATACTAGAAAGGGCAAGAATAAAATAATAAAAGTAACCTAACAGTTGTTAGTTGTACCCTAAACTTATGCTCAAAATTAAACTCATACCTTTTCGATGGCGCTTGTTGGGCCTGTTGTTTTTGTTTCCTTCATCCTCACCACACAAATTCGCCATTCATCAAAAGCTTAAACTGTACACGCTATTATAGGTTAGATGCACCGGTGCAAGAAAAGCGTGTCATTTGAACGGTGTCCCTTTTACGGACTTTTACCCGGGCTTGTAACACAATGATAGCTCATCGGTATAACAAGCGTAGGTTAGTAAAGAAATGCACTATTTTTGTCGCCTTTACGAAGCTCTTTTAGTTCAGCTGAAATTTGCTTCATGGAGTAGAGTTTCCCGGAGTTACTTCTGCTATGTCTAATAGCAGTATAGATAGCTAAAATATGATTGGGATGCTTGTTATTTGATTGTTCATTTTTGAATACGAAATGGTTCCTGTTTAACTGATCAAGTGACAGCATTTCTTGGTAAATGTTTCACCTCGCACTTTTGGCTGGCGCCAAAGTATTCATCATTGCTGTTCCATAAATGTGAAATTGTTTCTGCGAGCTATTAAATGCTTCAGTTGGATTTTCCAGGTCAATTTCCAACCTGCTCTTTGTATCATGCTAGGTAGAGGTCATGCACAAGCTGTTGCTTAATACGTAACGGCCATTAATGATCCTTGATTTAGGTCACTGGTATTTAAGTCTACCCCAAGCGTGTGTTTCTGGTGCTAAACGAGTCAACTATCTTCTTTCCGAAGATAATTTGTAGTCATACCATGCCAGTCTCGTTCCACTAATTAAAACAACACACCGAGGTCTTACAGTGACGGCGTTTTTTTGAAAATTAATTACTGCATAACTGAACTTATTGTATTTAGAATACGTACGGTTCACTGGCGTGAACTCGTTTGGCTTTATTGGGTTATAGGTTACAGAACAAAGCCATTCAAATATTTGAAATAATAAACAATTTGTCCTTACAAGTTTACAAATACTAGGTAGCCGGCAAAACCCAGAAAACGTTTGTGTTCTATAATTCTTCTAGTTCAATGTACATAAAAGTTTGCTTCTGTCTTTTTTACTGTCGCCCAAATCTTCCCACATCCAGATTTTTAAAAACGTTTTCTGCAGATACATAATAAATTGTAATCCATTTTGTAAAAGTAGACAAAGTGAAATAGAGACTTGTCACGTTTACATATAAGAGGAGTCATGTATTATCAATTATGACTACATACGATGTTCTGACTTAAAGGACTTAAAGAGAACCGTTAAATTTCTGAAAGTAACAATTAAACACTACTTACAGGTGAATGTTGTTGTCCCTCACCCACCCTCCCCCGAAAAACAAAATATCGGCCTTTCTTGGAACCCAGATGTCGTAAGCTACTCTGTACCATTTCTCTGTCTAGGTCATTAGGTCGCCATTCAACGTTTAGGTTTCAGCACGAACTACTGCAGAGATGACTTGTAGACTTGTAGATGACTTGTAGGAAATCTCAACAAGAAGAACGATTCACCATGTTACCTCTTTTCATTCTAAGGTGCTTCCTTCTTCTTTTTCCCCTTGCTTTTCGTGTCACGTTTCGTTTGCTTCTTTCTTTTATTTCGCACTTCTATTTGTAGATGAAACATTTAAAATTTAAAACTTCTTTGTTTTCACCATTTGAATTGTCTATTGGCTGCTAGCCATCTCTTTTATTGCCCGTGTTACTCTTCTTAGATCGCTTGAACTGAAGGGAACATTTAAAGGCTGTTTTCTAACTCTGAAGCGTCGAGTTTTGTTCTTCATGTCGTAAATATGGCATGAGCATCCGTTGAAGAGTTAAGAAACCCTTTCATGGACGTAATGGGCCCAGAGGAAGTATTTGCAATACTTACCAGTGGAAAAGAGTTTTCTTTATTCAAGAGCCTCTCCACCTCTTTGTCCTGTCTATCTCCATTAGCTTCCGGCTTTTTCGGTGTTGCTTTCTGTTGGCGCGCCTTAAACTTTGGTATAAACCATCTCTCTTTTGCCATCTTCTTTAGCTCGTCTTCTGCCATTCTGTCCCATCTTTCCCTTAATGCCCTTTCATTTGTAATGAACGTTTGCCACCATTAAAGTTGAGCCTCCATCATCCTGTGGGAGCCTGTTTGCACCTTTTATGAGAGGTCACTTAGAGAAATCGCCTCCTTTCCCCCAAGTGTCGGTCGCACAAGCTTTAGCACTCCTTCTGGAAAGGTAGAGAGGATGGTAATTGGCTCACCCTCAGGCATCCAGGTTTTATCATTGGCGCAGTTGTTGTACTGCATTTTTGCCTTCTTGTCTTTGCCAAGGAAAAACGTGAACGCATGAGGGTACCTAGATGTGGTTTTTTATTCCCACAATGTGCTCTGCTAACCAACCAGAAATGTCGAAGATGTACTCCAGATCACGGCATTCTGGTCTGGGAGTATATGCTTCCTTTACCATTGCATGGAGTTCCAGCAAGGTCACAACATTTTTTTTGGCTCAATTTCACACCAGTTCTGCTGAAAAGCTATAAATATGCACAACAGTCATTACAAACTGGTAGAATGAGAAAAGTGAAGATTATTGTGGATGGTGGCGATCGTTTTTAAGATTCATTTTTTAAATCAATTTCACAAGATTGATAGGTATCACAGATTTAATAGGAACATCTTAGTCACATGGACCGGAACACTTTGAGAACAAACGTAGAACATTCCTTGCATGTGATGATATCAAAGCATTTTCATTTTGTCCAGTGTCATGTCCTAATAAGAGCTTCAGATACTTGTGCAAATTGCAACAAAATTAAAGTGGAAAGGCAGCTTTAAAATTCACAGTGAGGGTATTATGACATAGTATGACGTAACTGTATGCACCTTAGCACCGCCAATACGTTAAGTTCCCAAGTGACTATGAGCCTGCCAAGTTTCATAGCAACTGCTTTTATACTGTTCAAATAGAAGGTGGGGGTAGTTTTTGCACCCAGGCTGAAAAAACTCGGGACAAACAGAGCCATATATGGGTGTAATGTGATACCTGATCCACATCTTTATGGTGTGGCCCACCATAAGAAACGACATGTCAATCGGTTGACAAGAAAGTAACCCCGTAAGTAAGGTCTACCACTGACCAGCTGAGGACCCCTTTCGTTTCTGTAGGATGTACAGTGACACAATAATCATGATCCTTATCATTGTTATCCTCAGTACTACTATCATTACCCTGCTGCCAGGGCAAGGTCTAGTATTATTACCCTGCCATCAGGACGGGGTCTAGTAATACCCATTTCTTTTGTGGTTTTTTAAATTTTTTTCGGGTGGTCACTTGCCCCACACTCCAGGTTTTCGCTCGGCCAAACAAATATTCGTCTCAAACTTCCGCCACACTACTTGGGCTTGTATCTTGAGTGACTGTAATATATTTTGCACCCTTGGGGGAAGGGAGAACAACGGCGGGGTCTAATGCCCCTGTGGCTTTTCCTGTTGGGAAAGCAAAAGTAATAATAGGGTAGGGCCTCTGTTTTGAGGCCCCACCCTACCCACCTTTTGATAGCCCCACTACATCAACTGGATTCCTCTGGCCCAGAGTTTAAACCCTGGAGGGGTTTGGCTTAGTCCTGTCAACAGGATTGTGCAGTTACCTACTCTCATTTCCCATCTGTGGATGAAACTTAACTAACCACTATGATGCGTGAAAATAAGGAAAATGAAAAGCAATCAAAAAAGGGAGGGTAAAGTGCCCTCATCAGCCAGCTTACACCCACTGAATTTTCTTTTCAATATTTCCTCCTTAAATATCTGTTCTGCAACTAAGAATGCTGCAAAGGCCATAAGCTATTTGTTTTTGTTTTCGTGGTAACAATTGTCCATTTGTAGCAGAAGATTTTCCGGGAGGCATCCACTTTCCTGAAACAGTTAAGTTTTAATATATAAAGGCACGATCAGAATCACACAGGTTATACAGTTCATAACCATTATATAGTAATCCGACGTTTCCTATACAAAGCTAATGTAAATCCGAAACTTATAAATTACCTCTTTTTAAGTAACAAAACGACAGCAAACAAAACATGGGAATGGTCAAGGTATTCAAGAACTCCCTGATGACGAGAAAGTGATCCCCTACATTCCATAAAAGGTTTAGTGTATAGGTGCCTTGCAAACAAAATTTGTTTAAGTACAAAAAGGCGTTACCTTTTTCAGGTCGTTAAATATGTTCAAAAGGGTACTCATTGTTAAGTTGGAGTCATGCTTCCACTGCAAAAGATCCACGAAGCACATGACCTTCTTTCGGCCATGGCAAATCGCTGCAGTGATATGTGTCTTGATAAAGTGGGATGGTTCAGTCTGGGAGACAAACACTAAGGGATCATTTATTACTAGTTACCAATCCTGATCAGTTTGATAATATCGGGGGAAAATACACCTATCGAGGGTGGAACTTAACTTAAGCGTAAAAAAACTGTCGTCCTTATCTTGCCATCAATTCTTCTAGTTCGCGTGAATGTGTATTAATTTGTATATTTGCAAGTCATTTACGTTAACAAATATAAAGTTGTTTATACAAAAAAGAACTCACCTTTGATAGGCTGGTCAATTGAGGGATATTGGTTTTTCAGGATATTGGTTATTCAGCTCGGTTTGCAAAGAAGTCAACAGTAAGGTGTGAAAAGCACGGGAACACGTGCTCTCCTGGAAAGTGTGGGTGCCAAAGTCGCAGATTGAGAAAACTCAACCTACAGTGAGCTTTCACTAGCCACGGTTTGTATTCGACTGATCCAGGGATTTGAAGGGAACTTCCTTTTTACCTTCAGTTTCCTTTGGTTGAATCGTACTTGCCTGGGCCCTAAAGTGGTCAGGTGACCAGATTTTGTCATCCCAAAATAAGTATCTGCTTATCTGGAAGGAAGTTTTGTGACTTTTATGGTGCTATGGGAAATTAGCAGACCTAGCAGATTGTAGAGATGTACCAGCTCACAAAGAAATAGATTCCATATAGCCAAATGAGATGTAAAATGTTATCATTTATGGTACTTTACCTCCACTAGGACAGGTGGAGTTTCCTTTTTATTGCCAAAGTATTTCTCTTTTCTTCGTTTTGGTTTTGGATAGGCCGTGCTTTAACATGGTACACTCACCACACTTAGAGAACTTATTCTCCTACAACAGGAAGAAGAGATAAGGTAGTCAGTGATAAGGGTACCACTTACCCACGCGAGCAAACTGCTTGATTGTGCACTTCTCAACAGCTGCTTTGGTCGCCTAAATACAACCCAACAATACTGTAAAAGCGTCACTGCTTTTTATCTGTATATAATTTACCTTGGGAATAATAACATTTTTGAATTTGCTCCGCCACATTTTGATGAATGATGACCACATAATTGTGCTGGCATCATCTTTTGAGGCAGTAATATCTTTTGTATACATACAAAACATCTCTGTCTTTGACTGGCATGATGGTAAGCAGATTTTGTCTTCAAGTGGCATGAAGTCTCCACAGCCCTCTGTGGGATCGCTTGGTTGGAAGACTGTGCTGAGCTATTTTTATTCCAGATGCTTATAACGAGGTTTTAATAAAAGTATAGAACTAAATATCCAGCTTACTTTTCAACCATACAATCTCCTTGTGCATACGTTCTGATGTCCAGGTGTTTCCTTGCCTGGCACTCATCACTAAAACACGCCCTTGTTCCATCTCCTTCATTGGTGTAAAGAACCTGTGAAATTCATTCAAAATTGATATCAAAATAAGCAAGCTAAAAATAAACGTTTCACCTGGGAAAAGTGCATTTTACAAAGCATGTCAATGCGTATAATTTCGAGTTCAGCTTATGTGACGTTGAATGACCTATTCCGAGGTTTATTGAGATGGATTAATTTTTAAAGATAATTCCTGCCATTAGAAGGACAGAGAAGGCTGTGGAATAATTAATAACGATCTCCACACATTTAAGGTTACATTTGCAAGCCACACATGATACTTTACTGGACATATGGGGAAGCTTCTATTTAGCAGGTACGGGAAATTCTCAGTGCCATGTACCAAGCCTTATAGCAAATGGTTCTTCCATTAATGTTGAAGTTGTACTTCCTTTTCCCCAGTTCATGATATGTATCCAGAAGGAGGATGTTAAGTGACGGTTGTTTTCGCTGGGTCTCCTTTACCAAAGGGCCCCAAAACGGACTCCTCCATTGTCTGATTTCGATGGGATCAAACTTGTGAATGCATCTTAATTTACAACAGGCCCTGTCATCCATTTGTGCTACATTCTCCATTTGCATTGCTTGTGTCTGAGGATTTGCTTTTTTGTTTTCAATTCATCCTGCGTTTGCAAAGGAATTGAAACAAATTAATGCCGATTTCATATTCCTGTCATAATGTGAAAATGAAATAAAGAAACAAACAAAAAATAAGACGATAGCGACAACTTAGATATATTTCACATTGAGTAGAAAAGTTGTGGGCTTCTTGGAACTCAGGGTCCTCATCAGAACTATCTTCCAAGAACGCTGGTGTTGACGTTGATTTTTCCTGATAAGAGTGCAAGATTTCTGAAGCTTCCTCCTGCACAAAAAGACATATCGACTTCTGTTAGATGATGTATTGCAATCGCCCTTCCATTATCTTCCTTTAACTCAGCTTGTGCTCATCCTTGCAAGAAATTTAAGGTTCCCAGCGAGGAGGCATTGCCTATAATACCTTAAATGAATTAAAATTTCAGAAGGAGACTAATAAAATTGGTTCTAAGAGGAAGTCGTCACATGACAATCTCTGACAGTCCATTTATCGTGTCACTAAAAACTTACCTGGATCTTGTCTTCGCTGGAACTTTAAGGCTCCCATTGTGATGGCATTTCTGATAACACCTTTGAAAAAGAGAAATAGTGAAAAATGAGTACGGTAGTGCACAGTAACAACAAAAGCAATAAATTTGCATCTCTGCAGAATAAAGACAAGTTAGTTTAACGAAAAATGTCATAGACTAAGGGACACCATTTACGGTCTAGTCACACCAGTCCATTTAATGAGGTTTACAGTCAATCTCAAAGCACATAGCACTTACAGCATGGTAAAAAAAACTTGTGTGCTTTCGCAGAACTACAAATTAAAGAAAGGCTATTTCAAGAAGTTTATTCCTTACTCTGCTGTCTTCATCTGCCTCCTCTCCCGAGGAATCATCATCAAAAATATATTTCCTTTCTATTTGGGAAAAAATAGCCTCGTAAGAAAAGCAGCAGCAATGGTATATTGTGCTTGAAATCAAATAAATCAATGAAACATTACCATAACTCACTTGCATTTGGTAACTTAGCTTTCCTCCCTGAAAAGGGGTTGGTCGTCTTCATTTGCTTCTTAGCAAGACAAGAGCGCTTCGCAGCTTAAGACTCGCTCTTTGAGCTCACGAACTTAACTGCGAGAAGTTTTCCTCTTTGGCAAGTTTAAATTGTGTGGCAATATAAAATGCGCAGGTACGTAACAAAAGCATCTGCCATATAAGGTTAAGATGATAGTCATGTGAGAGTAAATTTTACTCCTGCTGGTAAATTTTACTCGAGGAGGCACTCGACGTCGAATGTGTCTGAATAATTTGTACTGATATTTCCGATTCTTTTGCATAACACATGTGAATTTCATTTTTAAACTTTCGCTATGGTTTATTGAATTGCCTGCAGTTTTCTGACAATTGAAAGGCTTTTCTAGCCTTTAGGACAAGAAGCAGTCAAAGCCTGCTCTGAAAGAAATGAAGAACCCATTTATGAAGTCGAGTGCCTTTTGCATGTGCTGCTGATCACTGTCAGCCCATCCGCTGAAAACAGTAATGGTGATCTATTGGTGTTGTGACATGACATTTGGCTTTACCAGTCACCTTACTCATTTAATCAGGCTTGGATTCTTTCTTTTACACCAAAAAAAATTGCGCATGGGTTCCACACCTGCACACAGCCTGGTTTTCTACGGAAAGTGCAAATGACAGGTAGATCTAACAAATTCCTTTGTTACAAATGTGATTTTTGTTGATTGGAGTGGAAAATCATGCGAGTCTCATCTGATCTAATCTTGTAGTAATGCCTGGTATGAAGGACGTGATGAAATGTCAGTGCAACAGCGAAACATATATCACAAATCACTCCTTATCTTAAGTGTGCCTGCGTGTGTGAGTGTTGAGAAAGAGAAGCAATGTTCAAAGGGTTAAGAACCTGATGTGGGCGACCTACTAACGTGAACAAACCAACTCCCTAACAAGCTTCTTAGTTGGCCATGATCGGTGCTTAAACGTTTTTCCACATTGGATTAAGGATGATTGATGGTCGGATTTATTCGAGCCGGATTCTATTGGTAAAAATAAAAAAAAATTAAAACAATTTTCTGTACTGTGTCGCAAAGTTCCATTTCATCCACCCCTGCACTCTTACGTGTTGCAGACCTAACCACTTTTTATAGAGTGAAATACGTCAGCAGGATGTCTTCCTCAAAAAGGTTGCTTGTGGCTTGCCAGCTTGCAATTTACAGCAGCTTTTGAATAAGGCTGAAGTAAAAAAAATTTTCGGCTGCACTTGGCTTAGTTTCGTTATTCCGTGAGCTATTTTCTTTCAACTTATAAGAACAAGATTAATTAAGCCGGTTTCACTCGATAACATTTTTTTAAATTAGGCCAAGGCTTGATGCAAGTTCAACGAACAAGCTGAGAGCAAAAAATTTGTGTCATTGAGCTTGAAATGATACTTACCAGTCTGCAGTAGTTCTTGAACTGTTAGCTGTTCCTTTAAGAAGCGGACAGCCAGAATCATCAAGTCCCTATTAGAGGGTAACAATTATATTATACAGTGATTTGTTTTGCGAGAAACGTGGATTAAAACTGCAGTTTGCAGGACAAAATCATTTACTTGGTACTTACCATCGGTCGAGGTACTTCGAGTGCGGTCTGTCCTGAAAAACGACGCAGAGGTAAAAGCTTTTTTAGTCCGCTATGTGCAATTTGTTATATGACAGTTATCTGGAAAGCACAACTTGTCAAATAATAACTTAAACTTCTGCTTGTATGTTCTTTTTCCGTGTAGCAGTTCCACATTTTTGACCTTTTCTTAATAACAGTCTACTAACTGTGTCAAACTGAGCTAAATGGGCCTCTATGTAGGCGCCAAGTTCTTCCAGGAAATCCGCAACTTGGTCATCCCTGAACATTAGCTACAAAATGAAAGATTCGGTGAACCTAAAGAAAAATTGAAGTTTTGGCCACATATATGATAATGTCTTGTAATAAAATCGACTTACTGTGTTGTGGTGACCATCTGAGCCAGGAGGAGACATCTCTAGCTTCTTCTGTGTTTTTGTTGCGTGAACAACATGCGAAAATTTTTCAATTTTTGGGGTGCCACGGATGATGAGTCCTGGATGTGTCACAGCATTCTGGGTGATGAGCAGCAGCGTCTAAGACGAATTTGGCATAGAGGCCTTAGGGCTGGCCTGGGAAAGCTAAGTAACATTGTGGAATTAGCTTGTAAGCAAGTTAACTCAAATTTATGTGCCGAAAAAGAAATTGACTATTTTGGCGGAAGCCAAAATCTCTTGAGGTAAACTTTACTACTGTACTGTAGTGACATTCAAGATCAAGAAAGATTTGTTATTTGATATGTAAAGGGCAAAACAATAAAATAACAAGCATTGCCATTATGTCATTTTGTTCTCCTGATGTGTCCACTTGTGAGCGGCATTTCTAGCCAGTGCTGTGTACTAAATCAAAGCATTTTTGACACAACTAAACTCTTCAAAGATCTTTGTAAGGGTCACAAAACAAACGGACCTCTTTACCCATTTGCTATCATCGACTGCAACTGCGACTACAGACCAGATGTACCAAAATGTCGGAAGTATAAAATCACTTTGGATACTTAAAACAACACTGTGTATTAGAAATAAAATTTTACCACGGTCTGCATGAATTCCACAGTCTACACCTTAAATAAATAAAATTGTTAGTTATCTTCGCAGTTATCACCATAGACCGTAGACCGTGGACTTATCACGCTTGCACTCAATCAATTTGTTTGAAGACAGTTTTAGCAATAGTTATTGTCAATCTCTCTTTGGCCAATCACACTGTTCGTAATAAAAATAATTGCTGTTTAATAGTGCAAAATATCGGTACGTCTTTCTTGAAGACAATGTCCTTGGCATAATGCGTTTTTGGCACGGGTAGATGCACCATTTGTTCTCAAGCATCAGTAGAAAATGATGCGACAGTATAAATTGTCGAGACCGGGGAATGTCATTTAAAAACATACACTGCGTCTTCTTCTCCAACCCGTGCAAGAGGGGTGATGCAGGAAATATAGAACGTATTGTACACAGAAGTGAGAGAATTTAATATAAATGTTTTGGCAGAATTCATAGCACCTGAATCATGACATTTGTAAATTTACTCCTTCCCATTTCCAGTAAATCTTTAATGGATGAGTTGAAGGTTTCCTTACAGACCCTGGTTTGTTTTATTTATCAAGCACGGAGGGATACCATTGTCCATCACAACCAGTAACGCATTCTTCTTGTAAAGCCTCTTCAAGTATTTCAGTACGTGTCTTTTTCGATTGGTCCAGTTTATCTTGAGCATTTCTGATGCTGTTTGTAGAATTCCACAACAACCTGAGTTTCATTTTCTGCATATTTGCAAATGCAAGTAATTCAGTTCTGGATTTTATCCCTTTCTCTACGATTATTTCAGATAGTTCAAATGGAGTTAACTGCTTTTTCCTCTTACTGCATTTAGAATTGTTCTCGTTCTCTGCAATACGTGTCTCAACATCAGACCAACCCTGTCATCCTTGGATTCTTTTGATTCTCTTGAGCTGACAACAGTTTCCTTCATGCAACGGATTTTCTTTCACTATGGGCACGAATTGTTTTTGGTTCTTTCGAATTCCACTAATCGGGATGCTTGTTGCTCTGCAAAACGTGTTGGTCCTCTTTAGTCACATATTTCCAGGCACTGTATTAATTGGATAATTAAACGAAACTTACCTGTAAGTTGAAGTTTGATTGAAATTCTACCGTGGCATTTGCAGGAATGAGGAGGTCATGTGAGATAGCAAGCATGTGATATCCGAGCTCAGTCTTGAAAGCAGTTTGGTGTGGCTTTGATGGTACAGGAAAAGAGGTCACTATGAAGAGCGTGAGGGCCCAAGGGACGGGTGGGATGTGACCTCCTCATTCCTGCAAATGCCACGGTAGAATTTCAATCAAACTTCAACTTACAGGTAAGTCTCGTTTAATTTTCCAATTCTACCTCGCATTTGCATACAATCGGAGGTCACGTGAGATTTCAAAGCTCAAAGCCACAGCAAATGAACAGGCGTAATAACTGTAACACCATGGCATGTATTTAATGATACTCCTTTCATGACATGTACCATTAACAAATGCTAATGTAAACACAACGAAACAGAATATGATATGGTACAACTACCAAAGCATGCGAAGCTGTAAACACAGAAAATTACTGGCTACGGCTAGTAAGGATAGCCTCTGCGAAATTACTTTCATTTGTGATAGGGCGATCATAAAATTTTGCAAAGGTGGAGTCTGAGCACCACCCAGCAGTGTTCATAATCTCATGAATAGGTACATTAGCAGCTTTAGCAGCTGACGTTGCTGCACCCCTAGTGCTATGGGGTTTGAACACTGAAGTATCGATTCCTGTGTCCTTCATAGTTTGTCTAATCCATCTAGATATTGTGTCCTTAGAGGCAGGTCCATGAGGTACTACATAGCAAATCAGCAGCTGCTTTGTGCTTTTTCTAAGAGAGGCTGTCCTTTCAATATAGGCTGCCAAAAGTTCAACAACACAAAGTTTTTTATCCACATTATAACTGGTCGCGATCTGTTCTTTGCTCTGCTGTTCTGGCCACCTTTAGCACTGCTTTGCTTCAAGAGAGAGGAGATATGGAATATATACTTTCCAGGCGATGCACTAATTTCCTTCAGAGATAACTTTTGGAGAGTCTGGGTTCTCTGTGCTGAGAGGAGTGCCATAAGTATGACTAGTTTAGGAGTGAGTTGCTTAAGTGACAAGTTTCCAGTGGTTGGTTAGGTTTTTGAATGGTTGAGCACAATCTGTGGATTCCAAGTCTCAGTATAGCGAGGCAGGGCTGGTTTTTGATTGAATAAACCAGACATAAACCGTGACACTAGTGGGTGATCACCCACTTTTACGCCATTTATTTTGATGAAGGCTGTCAAGGCATTCCGAGCAGTTGCGACCGCACCATATCCAACTGTTTTTGATTGAAATGACAGGAACTCCAGAACCTGTTGCAAGGTTGGGTTCATTGGACTGATAGAATTGTCACTACTAAACTTAACCCAGGCTGAAACATGTGTCTGATATTGCTTACGGGTCCCTGATCGCCATGATTCCAAGATGGTGTTCAAAGGCTCCCCTTGATTAATTAACGCCTTGATTAATTAATGATGACTGGACACAAGACATCCATGAAGCTGAAGTTTGGGGAACAGAGGGTGAATTTCCTCCGGTTGATGAGGCAATGTTAGAGTCTTCTTGTGCATCTTGATTTTTACTGGTGGAGATTTCATTAACTGAAGCAGGCGTGGATACCAGAACTGCGTTGGCCAATGAGGGTAAACTAAGATGGCTGTTGTTTTGCTCCCTTGTATAAACTGAAGGACTTTGCCGATGAGACTAAATGGAGGGAAACAATAGATAAGGTTATAGTGGGACCAATCTATAGTAATAGTCCATGAGCCAAGGCACCTAGAAATTGAGTTTCGTAGCACCCCCCATGGGACATAGTGAAATTAGTATCAAATTAAAGCTCATGACCTATATATTCAGAATCCACTTGTTTACAAGTTTTAAAGCGGAGCACCAATGAGAAATTCCGCTATTTCCAAGGGGGGTGGGGTGGGGAAAATTTGTTTATTAGGGATTTAATCAGAAGAAACTTGACCCAGATCTCTAACATACATCAACCAAATTGATTCAAGTTTGTAAGATATAGTTGTTATGTTATAAGCTATCCATATGTGTCATCGGACCTTAAGTTTGGGTTACCATGGCAACAGACACCAATGGAATATTGCATGATGCTGAAAATATGAGGTTTTTCACACAATCTGGGCTACAAGAATGAGTTTATATCCTTAAATTAAGTTAATTAATTGCAAAAGTTTATCAAAATAATTAAGATACACTTTAGTGGCATAGAATAATGTTAATTGGCTATTACAATAGCTTCTCCTTTAAAATGGAGAATTTCTATTATGAGAGACCTGTTGTTTGCAAATTATTTCTTGGAATATTTGAATCTCAATATTGCTGGAATTATAAGCGCATTTTGAGTGAATTTTGTTCAGTTGATCTAACTTTGAATAAAGAATTTGCAGCACTTCAATTAACTTGTGATTCCGTTACCATGGCAACGGTTGCATATGAAACTCAATTTTAAGCAGTGGCTAAAGATGTGTATCTACGATATACACCAAGCCCTTGAAAAGCCGCTATTTTTTAGGAAATGTCCGTCAAATTGTTTTATAGTGAACATGATTGCTATGAAACACCTTAATTTCATGAAGATGTTTGGAAAATACAATGAAATCTTGGAAATGGCTTTGAACAGAAGCCTGAACTGCGAGGCATAGAATTCATCTCCAACAGAGATGCATAATTCCTTGAGCAGATTTGTTTTAAAATATTGTTAAAAAGGTTGATGGGCCTTGGCGCGACTCCCACACGCGTGACTACAGTTTTGATTTTCTTTTTAAAAAGTTGATCCTCTTTTTAGTGTTTAAAAGAGTTACGGGGCAGCGCGACTCCTGTGCACGTTTTAGGCTTTCTAGAGTTTTGCTCTCATGGCTATATTAAGGGAATGCCCTCTTTTGTACGATATTAGCGGCGGTTCCTCGAAAATGTTGTTAAGCAATGGTTGCTGTGTTATGAAATGCCAGCTATTCATGAGTATTGGTTTTAAGTTAGGCACTGCTGGGTGATATTGCATTACAAAGGCAAGATTTTTTGTTTTGTTTTTGTTTTGTTTTTGTTTTTGTCGGAGGGCTGGATTTCTGTCTTCAAAAGCAACTTCTGAGAGGGTTGTTTTAATAAAGTTCTCTGGGTATCCTCTCTCAAGAAGATGTGTTTTGAAGTTTGTGATGCTTTCTTCAAATAATGTTTTAGAAGTGAATCCAGTTTTCCCCTCTCCTCAAAAACCAACATTTCCAAATTTCAATTTGATTTCAGTCTCTATGATTAGTAGTGCACTTGCGCTGCTAGAAGCTTGAGACTATAATAAAGTTATCAATTTTTTTATTATCATTATCTGAGTAGTCTTAGAGCCTCTCCTTTGATAAAGCCTCTTTTTACGCCTGATGGATGGCAGGTTGAAAAATGGGTGTACTGAAATGTTTCAGTGGGCTTAAAGTGGGTACGTACATCTAGCACCGACTCACTTTTAAATCTTTCGCCTTTTCACCTTTTCGCCTGTTCAAGAAGTTTGTTTCTGTATCGGATACCTCAGCCGTAAACTTGATAGTTTGATGGTGTTTGCTAGCTTGTTCAATGAACTGTGTGATCGATCTCTTCTCTGGTTGTGTTCCAGAGGGAGAAGATGTCATCAATAAATCGTTTCTAGATGAGCGGTTTTAAAATGCTTTGAATTAAGATCTCTGTTTCCACTTTAGCCGTGAAAATATTTGGAAAAGCAACTGCCATTTTGGTGCCCGTGGCAGTTCCATGTATTTGTAGGTAGTTTTTTCGAGTAAGTTGGAAGGGGTTCTTCGCTAAGATAAGTTTGAGCGCTCTTTGCAGTAGTCATGTAAAGCTTGAGGTTCGTTTCTGTGGAATGCTTTGTATTTGCGTTGCATACTATGTTTATCTCCTCCTCTTGAGGTATATTTGCAACGTCCATTGAAACAAGGATTGTGTTTTCTGGAACCATTGTTTTCTCAAAGAAATTGATGAAGTGAGTCGTATATTTCAGATCTGACTTCTGTTGTTGTGCTAGAGGCTGAAGGAGCTTAAGTCACACCCTGATACAATAAGTCTCCCGCCTAGGGTCGGTTTGTGTATCTTTGTGTATAATATTGGAATATGGGGCAGTTCTGGTGTTTGACATAGCCATGTTTTGGTCATTTTATCGATGTGGTTTCCAAGGTAGAGTTTGCATGAGCTTCGTCCACTTCCATGATTGTCATTAGCCTCACGTGATGGTTCCTTAGCAAAGACCAACAAGGCGATTCTCCCCAAGCTCCTTGAAGAAGGTGTGGACAGTCCTCAGAATCTATCAGTTAATATGACAGCTGTCATCATAGACACAATGGCAATGTTGCAAATGCTAGTCAGAGTTCCCGGTCATTTAGGAGACTGAGCAAAAGCGGTACTTGCTGGAATTTTGAGGTAGGCTGGAAACGCTTCCAGGATAGATTATGTTACAGACCAGTATCCAGAAATCTCCATAAAGAACACAGAGCATCATGGCCACAAACGGAGGAGAGGCAGTGAGCTGGCTATGAATATCAGTAGTCCTGAGCAGTTTTGTCCATGGCAATGGAAGAAGTTCATGGTGAACAGGTGAAGTAAGACCAACCTAACAAACTTTCTTGACAAGGAATGGTCCAACAACCCCCACTTTGCTGAGATGATTGGTGCCATCTGCACAAAGATCAGCAATGAAAACGGTTCAGTTTCTGCTAATACAGCTTTCGAGCTTAACAGCAATCAGGAGGAGGCAGATACAGGAATGTTTTTACACAGATCCCGTGCATCTAACTCTGGCCACCGAAGAATCGCCATCAAGTCATCAGATACTGATATAGAGGTTTCGGCGTGCTATCACCAGAGGAGCATTGCAGTTGAACTCACCATCACCAGTGGCGCAAAGAACAGATCGCGACTTGTAAGTGTTTCTAGAATGTGTGACCAGCCCGGCCTTCATGCCTTGTTGGGGTGTGTTACGGCGAGCATGTTTGTAGGGAGAAGGAAGAAGAAGGCATTTAAAGCATGTTGAATGAGAGCGATGTAATGAGGCAAAAGGCCAGAGCTCTAGGGAAGACTGTACCGCCAAGGCAAGACGTTCTAAAGGATCTTGATCTTTTTCTTTGTGCCCTTTATGGTGACAAAGAGAGCTTAAGTGTAAACCAAACAAGGTACAACATGTACTGCAAGAGTCAAAGCCTTCTGCAGTCCCACCAGCTTTCACCGACTGAGTCAGCACTACTACACAACTTTAACCGTGCCAATTACCAGACACACATTTGGAAGAATGCCTTGCAAGCTACCATTCCTATGCAAGAACCTGAAAGTGAGGATTGGAAAGCCAAAGATGGTCACCTAGAAGTTTTATGGACTGCACCTGGTGGTGTTATGGAACTTGTTTGCTGTGGCTGCAAGGGAACATGTGCGACCAGAGGTTGCTCTTGTTTGAAGATCGAGCTTCCTTGTACTGAGGCTTGCTCTTGTCAGGAAGACTGTGTGAACTCTGCCAATGATCACTTTGATGAGGAAGGTGAGGATTCAGGAGACAGTAGTGAAAATAGTGACAAGGATGACTGAACTTAGCGTAGACGATGTAAAGATAAGCAAACCAGAAACACTTGGTTAAGCTGTTCACATTCCTTTAAGTGAGGAGCCTAGATATAATAAACAAACTTTTTTATCAATCACGTTTTGAAGAAAGAAGGAAAGAAAGAAAGAAAGAAAAGTTGTATATCGATACGTAATGCCTACTGCCTAGATAACCAACTTTTCATGATATTCTGCCCAAATCCATAGGAGCGGTTGTCATGGCAACTGCTGAGCAAGTTGCAATTTAAGTCAGATTTGTGCAACCTTAAGTTGTCATCCCATGCTCTCTTGAGTTGCCTGAGATATTTGCATTTAAAACTCAGAGCAACTTGATTCCCTACCCTTCCCCTCTCATACAAAAATTGTCAAAATTTTAATAAATGACACTTTTGCCCAAGCTATGGTTGCCGAGGACACCTGATATAAGAAGAATGCAAAACATCATATCATTTGATATGAATCTATCTTGTTCGCTTGTCTATGTCGACATTTCTGCAACAAGTAAGTACTAATAGTGGAGATTGGTGAGAACAATACTTATTCCGGTGCTCGCTGTTACCATGGCAACATCATTGCAAACTTAAGATAATATCAGTTTGCCCAGCATAACATGACAACTTATTCTATGAAGTTACACTTAAATTGGGAGGAGTTTGCTGGAGATATTGTATGTTTGTAACTACTTTTGGACAGGTGCAATTTTTCCCTACCCCACCCCACCCCCCTTGAAAACAGCGAAATTTCTCATTGGTGCTCCACTTTAAAACTTGTAAACAAGTGGATTCTGAAAATATAGGTCATACGCTTTAATTTGGTACTATTTTCACTATGGAGGCAGATACGGGAATGTTTTTACACAGTTCCTGTGCGTCTAACTCTGCCCCTGGATCTGGTCTCCAGGCTATATAGTGGGGTGTCTTGTGGTTTAGCCTTGATGCAAACATATCAACATCAGGCTCACCCAACTCTGATTTCAATTCATTAAATGAAGTTTGGTCTAGCGACCATTCAGTGTTACTATTGTGGAATACACGGCTTGCCTTATCTGCTTCTGTGTTTAGTTTCCCTGGTAAGTGGGAAATTGATAGTGTTAGCTGTCGATCTATGCACCACATAAAAATTTCCCTGGTGATGTCATTGCAACTGCAAGATTTTGTACCGCCCATATTACGAATGTATGAAACAGCAGTAGTATTGTCACAAAGGACTTTTATGTGGCGATTTTGCATATGGTTGCAGAGGGCCTGCAAGGCTAGAAGGATGGCCTTCAATCCCAAAAGGTTAATATGTAGTTGGGATTCTTGATGTGACCATCTGCCACGCGCCACACATGATGTACCCTCAATCACCCCTCCCCAGCCTTTAAGAGAGCTGTTAGTCATGAGAGTTAAATCTGAGGGTTTAGGCGTGATGGCTTTGGGAAGTTGATCAACATTGGTGATCCACCATGAAAGGTCCTGTTTTGCTAGGGGGGAGAGTGTCATTTTCCCCTTTAAGTCCCAACCATTGTTTTTTAAGGCACACGTCTTGTCATTTTCTAGAGACCTATAGAACAGGGGTGCATACTGAACTCCTTCAAACGCTGAGACCATAAGGCCCACTACAGAGGCCACATCTCGAATTGGAGTGGATCCTTCCAGCTGTGCTAGATTGTGACACTTGGATTTGATAATGGCTGCTTTTTCAGGGATCATAGAGATGATCATGTCCTTAGAGTTCAGTAAGAATCCCAGGAATTTGGCAACCTGGGTTGGTGTTGTGACACACACAGGTTCATGAATTGTAAATCCCAGTGATCTAAGCAAAGCAATTGTTTCAGCCACAACTTGCGCTAATTCATGGGATGTTTTTGCTAGCAAAAGAATGTCATCTATGTAGCCTACTATAAGATATCCTTTTGACCTCAGTGTTACATACACTGGCTTCATGAGCTTTGTAAATACTCTAGGGGCCGATGCAAGGCCAATAGGTAAACAGGTGAACTCATAAAGAGATCCTTTAAATTCAAATCTGAGAAATTTCCTGTGCTGGGGGTTTATGGGCACAGAATAATAAGCATCCTTGAGATCTAAAACTGGCATCCAATGGTCTTTTTTAAGTAGGTGTACTGCTGACTAGAGAGACTCCATTTTAAAATGGTGATATGTGACATACTCATTCAATTTTTTAAGTTTTAGGATGAGTCGGTGAGACCCAACTTTCTTAGGCCGGGTAAAAACTGTGGATATGAATTCAGTGTCACAATGTGTAGTTTTGTTAATTACTCCCTTCTCTAGGAGTTTATTTATCTCTCCAGCAATGATGAGATCATCATCAAGGTAATATGTGGCACAACTGACTGACATGCTATGCTTTCAAATTCAATGAAATAGCCTGAAACAATCTCAAGGATGCTTGGGTCTGTGGTAATAGACCTCCAGTTAGACCTCTTGTTTGTGTTGGACTTCTGGGAATCCTTGTGTCGCCAGGGTCTGAAGGTTTGGCCCTTCGAGTTTTTTGACTGGTTTCTGTGGGAAAAAGATCCCTTGGCGTTATTGTTGTTGACATAGCCAGTTTGGGGCCTGTGGGGTCCTCTATGACCTTGCACTTTGGCTCCAATTTTGTTCACATCTCCTATGTCCTTCAACTGTTTTTGGAGGTCATCACCAAACAGCCAGTCAGTGAACGGCACATGAGGAGAACAGAGAGAGGCATAATCCCTGCCAATATCAGGTTTCATGAGTTGCTTTTGCTGCACGTTAAGAGCGATAGAGTGTCGAGTCCAAACTGTTCTATCTGTTGAACCCTTCCTGGTCTAGGCCTTTCTTCTCTGTCATGGAAAGATCAGTCAAACGAGCGATTGGGATTATGCCTTTAACGAGGGCTTGCTGGATTTTGAACAGCTGTAAATCCCTCTTCTGCGTGGGCTCATGGAGCTTACGCCAGATGCCTGGATTTACTCTTGTGGGTTTAGCAGTATCGCAATTTTCCGGTCTAGCTTGACGCTCAAGCTTTTCTTTCAGCAATTTATCTGGCAAATGGTTGCGGAACATCTTGTTAAGTAG
The DNA here is from genome assembly GCA_964017195.1 of Siderastrea radians. Classification (NCBI taxonomy): domain Eukaryota; kingdom Metazoa; phylum Cnidaria; class Anthozoa; order Scleractinia; family Rhizangiidae; genus Siderastrea; species Siderastrea radians. The sequence continues at coordinate 23,643,557 of OZ024888.1, read as the reverse complement.
TTTGGCAAGCTGTGGGCTGTGAATATTTTTGCCAGTCAGGTCTTCAGACTCGTACTCCTTCTCCAAGTCTGCTAGAATTTCGTCTTCCTCTGGCTCTTCAGCCTCAACCTCGCCATCTTCACCCGCTACTTTATCCATGAGAGTCTGAATGTCTTCTTCGCTCTCTAAAGCATGTTGGTCACTGGAGGAGCTCGAGCTGTCTTTGGCGGGTTTCTTGGTGGGAAGACCGTGTTGATGTTCTCGATCATCACTCAGCCGTTTATCCTCGCCTTTTCCTTTCCCTTTTGAAGAGAGTTCCTCGAATTTATCGATTTTCTGTGACAAGGTCAGTATCGCTGACGAAAGGAGCTTTACGTCAGCGTGCGACATCGAAATGTTCGAGTCGCTCACGGGGGCCTTGGCCGCCATGACACTTGGCGTGTCGAGATGTTTCTCTCCAGATATTCCGACGTTGTTGTCCTCGTCCGGATGGAAAGCCAATAACTGGTCTTCGTTCGCCGATTCTGCGGATTCCTTTACTCCAGACATGTTAACCGCAAGACGTAGAAAGGTCTAAAACACTCGAAAATAGGACTGCGAAAATAAACCTTAGACTTCTTGCTCGGACAGCTAACTTGCACTGAGCTCGAATATCACATGCTTGCTATCTCACGTGACCTCCGATTGTATGCAAATGCGAGGTAGAATTATGATGAAGGTTGCAAAATAAACTGATGATCAAGTTTGAGGACTGTGTGGTAAGGAGGTCCTCGGTTGCGGTTTTGTGGTAGGTAGGCCCTCATTGCAAAATGCGTTGATTTGATTGAGCAAGAGAACCAACCATGTCTCTGCAAACGACTTTCTTGTTGGAAATTGTTCCAAATTCGCCTGACTGTAGGTTACATACCGCTATGTAGAGGTAAAGCACTTAGACAAGCAATTGCAAAATGTTTGAGACACTGCTCCCGAAAATCGGACTTTGCCCTTAAAACGTTCTGTGTAAAGGTAATCAAAGCCTTGTTTGCTTTCCCGACCCCCTCTCTCTTTCAATGCTGTTCCTTGTTAGTTTGTCTAAATCCATACAACATTGATGGGGGTGGGAGCATGCAAAGGTATTCCATGTGGGAATGTGAAACGTGAGCAAAAATATATGGAGTGTCTTAGGCTTTTCCTAATTGCTTTTAGGTTGGTAGGCTGGTTTCACATCTGTACTGGGTTACCAGGTTTGTAAGTGATGATCAAACATGTACACTGGTCGACTTTACACCGCACAAAATGTGTCAAACAACACGGTGAAGTCATGGCTAGTATGAATACATGTGCAGTAGTTAAATAAATGTACTAATATTTCCAAATACACTATTTTATGTTTTCTCCCCTTCATCCCATTAACACATGACTCAATGCTGCATATCCTGAAGCTAGTTTGCTGGGCCCCAAAACCTTAATGGAACACAACACACCAATGTTGGAGTTTAATGGCTATGGACAAAGGCCCATAGCTGCTTTAATAAAATAATTGTTTTGAAATGATTATCGATTCACATTGAACAATAGCAAAATTTTTCCTGGCCCAGTAAAGGTGAGGGCACTCAAAAACGAAGCTGCATAACAACAACCAAAAGCACCACTGAGAAGACAAAATGAGGGAGTGTTGGGTGGGAAAAAACACTCTTCACCCAGCAAGGACAAAGGCCCATAGCCGCTTTAATAAAATAATTGTTTTGAAATGATTATCGATTCACATTGAACAATAGCAAAATTTTTCCTGGCCCAGTAAAGGTGAGGGCACTCAAAAACGCCAAAAGCATAAGGATGCTCTAGAATCCTGATGCTCGCCCCACCCAAAGGAAATGCAGCACTGAAAAAAGGAAAACAGAAGGGGAACTGCTGCCCGTGCAAGCAGACTCCACCTTCCCTCGAACAGAGAACAAAGGTAGCAAACAATATAATTGGTCATAAAAAATATTCCTAAACAACTGGTCACACATAAACCTATAGAGAAGGGAACTGCCGTCCTTGCCAATCAGTTCCCAACGCTGAATAATATACGAAAGCATAAATCAATATCCAGCTCTAGGCAACATTATGAACCTAATGTGGAAAAACTACTGTGAATTATTGAACAGGAGACTGCTGCCCCTGCAAGCAGTCCCCGTCCAATGATAGGTTAAAATAAACTATAAAAATTACTACCAGTACCTTACTCTGAACTGATGAAAACTGCTGCCCTTGCTAATCAGTTAATCAGTTCAGAGTATGGCAGGAACAGCAGCAACCTCCCCCGCTGGATGCTGCCCCTTACCTTAGATTAATTAACTATGATGATAATGAAGGTATCCTAATATATTTCTGAAAGGCATTGGACTTCCAACGCCCTAAAGCCCGAATCTGTGCATCAGACATTCCAGCATCCGCAGCAAAAGAAGCAGCCCCTATACGAAAGCTATGACCTTTATAATGCGAAGGATCAAGCCCACAATATTTAATGGCCATGGAAAGCTTGTCAATAAACAGAGCCCTAGAGACAGGGGAGCCATCCACTAAACAAAAAAGGGGGCCTGGCATACGCCCCCTTAGAGACAAATAATCCAAAATGATTTGCACTGGACAAAAATGGTTCCGACGATTAATAACAACTGAAAATGGTCTCTGGTTGTAATTATGCTTGAAGTCAAGAAAGGTAAACTTCAAAGCAATAACCCCCTGTTTTGCATCCACCAACTGCGTAAGTTGGTGAAGGTGAATAAGAGAACCCCTCCCATTTGTGGTTGCCAAGGTGATCTCGCCAACCCTCATACAAGCAAAAAATGCAAGTGAGCACATGGCCCGAAAGAGACAAGTATCATATGGCGTATGACAAAATTGAACAGCAGAATCTAAAAGCCTATGAAGAATTGGTAAGGTAATTGGCAATCTACTATCCAGACGGGACCCAAGCTTTCCATAACCCTTAAGCATTTGAACAATAAAAAAGACCTTAGTGGGATCAGAAAGTCCTGAAAGCTTGTGGCAGTAGCCTAAAGCAGAGACATAGGTGTTTACGGTTGAAGGAGCATAATGACGATCATACATGTTGGCAATAAAAAGGGCCAAAACAGGGGGAGAAATGGGAAGGGTGGCAGAAATGCCGGGTAGAATCACATGTAAAAAATTCGAAAAGAGCTTCCAAGCCCGACGATAAGTAGGAAGCGAGGAAGGTTGCAGACTGGACTGCAATAATGTTGAAATTACAGGTGCCAATTCTGAGGCTGCAGATGCACAGGAATGTCTGTTGGCTCCCCTTCCATGTGGACTGGTGCGAAACGCTTGAATGTATCCACCTGTAACCGAGACAAAGAATCTGCCAATGTGTTATAAACACCCCTAACATGTTTGGCCTTAAAAAGTATGTTGTGTTGTAAACAAATTAGCACCAATTTCCTCACAAAAAACATCAAATTCTTATCCCTGCAGGACTGCTTATTAATCACATAAACAAGAGCCTCATTGTCAGTCAGAAACAGTATACAACGATTTTGCATGGTATGACCCCACAGATGTAAGGTTAAAACAATTGGATAAAATTCAAGCATCGCAATGTTTTGGTGTAACCAACTATTGGGCCATTTCCCATAGCACCATTTCCTGCCAAAAACTGCTCCAAAACCTAACGAGCCAGCCGCATCAGTATACAACTCAAGTTTATCTGAACTGTCCCAGACGTCCTCAAGAAAGAAGGACCGCCCATTGAAACTGGCAAAAAAAGACTGCCAAAGCTTTAAGTCAGATTTAACCTCACGATTCAACTTAATATAATGATACGGTGAACGAATACCAATAGTGAGATCAATCAATCGACGCAAAAAGGCTCTACCTGGCACAACAACAGAGCAGGCAAAATTTAACAGGCCAGTCAAAGATTGAAGTTCTTTCAATGTAACCTTTTTACGCGTAAGAAAGTCAGAAATCACACTGAGACATTTGTCAATTTTGTCCAGAGGTAAGCGGGCCTCAAAGGAAACAGAATCCAATTCTATTCCAGCAAAGGACAATGTAGTTGCAGGACCGCAGGTTTTCTCCGGTGCTATGGGAATGCCAAGGTATGAACACCGATCAAGAAATAAACGTAACTGATCCTGGCATAAGATTGAGCAATAATAAGAAAATCATCGAGTAAATGAATGATATGCTTTATCCCGAGTTTTGTCTGGGCAATCCATTCCATTGCAGTACTGAGAGTTTCAAATGTTTTACAGCTACTAGAGCACCCCATAGGCATGCAACGATCATAATAATATAAATTCCTCCATCGCATGCCAAGCAAACCATAATCACGAGGGCGAATTGGAATAATCCTAAAGGCATTTTTTACATCAGTTTTGGCTAAAAAACAACCCCGACCTGCAGCCTTAATGTTGCAAATGGCATCTGCAATAGTTGCATACGAAACACTAGTATGCTCTGGAGTGATGCCATCATTAACAGATGAACCCCGGGGATAGGGTAAGTGGTGAATCAATCTAAATTCCCCAGGAGTCTTTTTCGGAACGACACCTAATGGAGAAATCCGAAATGGATGGAGAGGCCGAGTCATAAATGGGCCTGCAAGACGACCAGCCTCGAGCTCTTTATGAATTTTAGCATCTACTACCTCAGGATTTTCAGACGCTGAAATTAAATTGTTTGCATCGGAGCAACTAGGGCTACCGACATAATGCAAAGGAAAACCCTCTCTGAAACCCAAAGAAAGAAACCCTGCAATGGAATGGGTGTACCCAGAAAGGAAAACTTCTAACCTCTCAACAATGACAGGCGTTGGCAAATTAAGATTTGTTAGGTTGGGACTTGGCAGGCAGGGGTTTGTTTGAAGTGACTCTACTTTGGCCACGAAAATTACACTGACTGACCGGATGCGAACCCTGGCACTTATAACACAAATGCTTATAAGCACAATTAGGAATGCACTCCGTTCCTTTGTGAAACTTAAAACAATACCCCTTAGGGGTGCCCCGATCCTGGGGCTTAGCACGCCCCGGGTTGGCAGCATTTGTTTGCTGCTTAACAGAATGTTGAGCCCGCATCCATAATTCCCAGTGAGTGACACCCCATGGGAATGAAGCAGGTTGTGCCTGCCTTAAAAATCGAAAGTTTTCATCATAAAACTTCCAATTCCCACCCCTGGCTGCCAAATCCTGAACCACTTCCCCGTATTTCATGAGGGCGGGGGCCTCATGGGGAAACCTACTAGTATACAACCCAACAAAAATATGCAAACAACTCAACCAGGTTTCAATTGACATGTGCTTCTTGGCCCTAGAAAGTGGTTCTACCCATAGTGCTGGAAACTTCTGTGTGCTAGAATTAGATAGTGTCAGTTGATATCTATCTTCAAAAACTGGGTTGGATAGCAAATCCGCAAAATCAAAAAACTCATTCCAAATCTTGGACCGAATCTTCTCCGACACCCTTGCGTCAATTGGAAGACTGGGGGAGGTGAACAGCTGCGCAGGTATCTGCACCTCACCTGACAAAGAAGCCTGCGTGGTGCCAACAGAACTCTGCAAAATGGTTCCAGCCAACGTGGAGGCGGCAACTGCAACACCAGGCACTGGTAGGGCTCCGGCTGGTGACAATGGAGTGGAAACTATCGGCAACTCAGATGCGGCATTGGTTACCAAGGCGTTGCTGTTAGAACTACCACTGTCCTCCGGGGGCGAAAGACGTCTCGTAACTTCATCCGCCACTCGAGCGACCAATTGGTCTAAAACTCCCTGAGGGAGAGAGAGGGGTTGCGGCCCTCCTGCTGCAGCAGCTGACGAGGAAGCAGACTGGTCGGTTTCAACACTGGCAGGGGGGCTTCGGTTTTCCGGGGTTTGTGCCAAGGTACCACGTCTGGACTTCTTGCGCTGGGTGTCCACGGCGGGCTGTGAGGCCACACGCTTTCGTCGCTGCGGAGCACTACCAGCGGCTATCTCGACTGCCTGTGCGGAAGGATTCCGTAAACGTTGAGAGCGCTTCGGAGGCATTCTTGATTCTGCCAAGGAACATGAAAAACACCCCAGACACTACCAAAACAAAACTATGACAAATTAAAAAGATGAAAAGCACCAGTCATGGGACAGAACCAAAAGAAGTGGCAAGGTTATAAAGACAAATCCCTAGGACCAAACCCAACAGAAAATTAACACATAAGTGGGGTAGCCACCAAAACCATAAAGTTGGAGACGAATCCCCAAAGCAATAGAAATAAGTGGCAAGGAATGCCTGTCAGACAAACAGTCGATGCAGCAGCTTCCTGATCATGCCAAAATAAATCAAATACGGTGGACGAATCCACGCTAAAACAATGGATAACTCCATTTAACCGAGGACAAATCCTCTATAACAAATGTGAAGGACGAATCCCAACACAAAAATAAAATAAGTGGCAAGGAATGCCTGTCAGACAAACAGTCGACGCAGCAGCTTCCCTATACTGCCAAAATAAATCAAATACGGTGGACGAATCCACACTAAAACAATGGATAACTCCATTAAACTGAGGACAAATCCTCTATAACAAATGTGAAGGACGAATCCCAACACAAAAATAAAATAAGTGGTAAGGAATGCCTGTCAGACAAACAGTCGACGCAGCAGCTTCCTTTTACTGCCAAAATAAATCAAATACGGTGGACGAATCCACACTAAAACAATGGACGAATCCATTAAGTCGAGGACGAATCCTCTATCAAAAATGTGGAGGACGAATCCTAACACAAAAAATACGAAATAAGTGGACCAGCCACAAAAAATCTTAAAATTGGAGATGAATCACCTAAACAATAAAATAAGAACATAAAATAAAGAAATGTTACAACCCTAAAAGAAAATCCCATGACTGGACTGAAGTTAATAACTCGTAAAAAGGCGAGGAGTGGAATGTGTGAAAAAATTACAAACATGCAGGGAATGTGTGAAGATATCAAAGCAAGCGCAAGGCCCGCAAAATGGCGCCTCTGTAACTACGATATAAATGATCAGTTTAATGAAAATGCCATTAAAAGCTTGTTAAAAACCCATGAACCCATTTTTCATGGTCATGAAAATGGAGATTCCCCATTTCATGGCCTTTGTCAAGCCCATGAAAATTCCATTAAATATTATCTGACTTAATTCATGACCCATGAAAAATCTTTCATGCCCATGAAAATTCCATGAAATATTACGTGATTTAATTGATGACCCATGAAAACATCTTTTATGGCCATGAAAATCTTGGACCACACCAAAGTTGATTTCATGGGGCATGAAATTTTCATTGCGCCCATGAATTATCCATGAATTACAGGTCATGAAAATTAGGGTAAGGTACATTAACCTACAAAACATGAAACAACAATTTTAATTTCACAAGGATCCACACAGAAAGTAAACACACAACTAGTTTATACAGCAGAAACAAATCAAAGGGAAATTTTGACTTACACATTTTTTTCTGTTTTCCTTGCTTTTCAAGTCCATTTAATAACAAATCATTAGTCAAGCACAACATTGCACCAGCTCTGATTCTTGTGATAACATATACTATTTCAGTATGAAGTCCATCACTATTTGAAGTTCATTCCTTGTTAAAATTTTACTGTGGAGTTTTTAAATGCCTTTTTAGAATTGCTTGAATTGGTGAAGTTCACAAAGTTTATTGGTCATAATTTTGTCATAATTACAATAAAAGGGTAACACTATCCCGCGAATAGCGATGGCTAGTCTGGGCGGGTAGTGTTTTACATTAATGAAACGAAAGAAGTCAAGTAACACACAAAATATATACACGTGTGAATATGTGTATATTACATTTGTGTATAACCATATGTATGTATAACAATTTGTCTTTTAATCCAAGCTTTAAGCCAGGCTCAACCACACTGGAATTTCAGTCAGTTATCACTGTGCTCAAGGAGAGAAGGCGCAGTATTGTAGTGGTTACCGTGTTGGACGTCAGAACTGTGTTGTTTTGTTTCCTCAGTGGAAGCCTTTTCTTGCAGCCATGTGTAAATTACTCATACACAAGGTCACTCCACCTTAAAAGTTAAGGACCTAAAAAATGATTCAACAGTTCTGAATTTTTCATAGGCTTAAAATTCCTTCATTAAAAGTGTTCTTTAACATTGCCTTGACGCGCATCGAGAACAATTAACTGCTGTTAACTGTTAATATATATGTTATAAAAGACTGCTTTCAGATTGAGTTAAAGAGAAGCTTTAAAAGATAAAGAGTCTATTAATTTAGAGTCATTTCGTTTTCTGCTAGAAATATGTGAAAATGGAGGACTACGTTTTGTATACTAAAACTCCTGTACTCAAAGAAAGCAGTTTACCTTGAGTATCTGAAGGTTGTAATCCATGACAACGCGTGTATGGGTCACTTGTGTGGTGAAGTAACTTCGATCAGCTCGCTTCACAATACATTTTTCAGAATGACAAGCCGGACTTCGAACTTTTGCGAGGAGCAAACTGTTTTAAGTCACCAGAAAAATCAGCAAATGATTTTTTATCATTGTCTGGCATCATGCTAGCTTTTAAAGTCGGAAAGAAAAGCGGAGCTTGTTTGCAGCATGAGATTTCCTAGAGCCGCCATGTTGGACACGCATCTGAGGAGCCTGGGAACAACTAAGCTATTTTGGTCAGCAGCCGGACTACTGCGGGCTCAGAGAGTGACCGCTGATTTCGGTTTTGGGCGCCATGTCAGAATGTTCAGCTAGCTAGATGTGTATCCCTCATCTTTTCAGCCAAAATGATGCATCAGAGAAACAGAATTGGATCAACTACACTTAATATGCTTCTTTAGAAGGAGGTAAGTTAAAGGCAAATGACATTTTTTAAAGAATGGCTTCAAAATTGATGATTTTTCAAGTGAGGATCGACCATGTGCTTGAAGAGTCAGTAGTTGACTCAGGCTCTTACATGTAAATTTAGAGACTTTTTATGGGAGTTGTGTGCAGCTCTTTGGTCTGTGTAAAGTAACTTAATTCAGGAATAACAGGATTTGAGTTCAGGTTATAACCTTCGAATGGGTATACTAAATTATAAAATGAATTGGGTTTACAGACTCAAAAAGAATTGCTTTCAATGACCACTCAATGTTTTGTTGTAGGTATATTGACTGCATTCAGCTTCATGTTCTTGTGAGAGACTGAGACTTGAACAGCTTCAGAGGAATAACAAGTCAATAATGAAGGCTTTTAATAAGCTAAGTTGCTTAAAATTTACTACTAAGTACAGAACACAGCTAATTTTGTAGACGTAAGACTTTTGAATGATCGACTCTTATAAAGCAATCGTCAAAAACATCAAATGATTTGCAGGGACAAAATGTTTTTTGATCAGCAAAATGATTATTCCTTCATTCAATTCATTCAATAAAAGCCTTACAAAATGTAAACATCGTAATGTACCCAATGCTGCAAGTTTTTGCAAGACTCTATTTTTTTAATTATATTTTAATTGTTGGACATTCTTCCATTTTAAGGAATCCATTTAATACAATTATTGTTAGGTCATATTTTGAGAAAGGTTCTAGCTGTTATGTTATAGTAAATATGTAACTGAATGAAAACCTTTCAGTGTTTGACGCGCAACACTGCATTATAAACCAGAATATTAAATGATTTTCTGCATTGCTTATCTTCAACTGGTTGGGGATGGCAAGTAACTAGGAATGAAATGTCACTGTTTAGAAATCAAAATACATACGTAATCATTAAACAAATTGCTGTAGATCTAATGATATTACAACTTAAGTCCAACATTACATGATTTTGAGTAAGAATTGTATGATAGCAAAGTTTATTCATTTTACAAGACTGAAATAGAGAATCGGACGTTTTTATAATATATTTTCTAATGCAGAGCATACATCTTCACAATATAAAATTTGTAAGAAAATATGACACCAAGGTGGGTTCAATAAAAACATTTATTATTATGATCATGAGGAGCAGATTGATGTTTCAGTTGTTTGTACAATGATATACATGTAAACAGCACATTCCATCTTCTGTGCCTGGGCAGATGGGCAATGACAGTTCACAGGATTTTGGTGAGTTTATTATCTTGTTTAATGGACTCTTAAAAGAATTTTCATGGCACAGAGCAGTTATCATTTACACCATGGAAATAAAAGGGAACCAAATTTCATGGAATTTTCATGGTACACAGTGGTCATTGCTTAACCCATGAAAATAACAGGGACTCACATTTCATGGACCATGAAAATGCTGTGAAAGGCCATGAAATAACAAAGAAAATTTTCATGGACCATTAAAAATCCCCCATTCACAGGGTTTTCATGGGCCATGAAATTGTTAGACCATTAAAACTCCATGAGTTCCTGTGCCATGAAATTCCAGTGGTTAGTTTCATGGCTTGTATCCAAGACCATGAAAATCCCATTAAAGTACAATTAATGGCCCATTAAAATTTAATGGCATTTTCATGCGTTTTTAATGACTTGATACAAACTTTTGACTTTCCATGGGCCATGAACGGTGAAGTTTTAAGAGGATTTTCATGGCCTTTTTAATGGTTTTTTCATGGGATAAAACCCATGGAAATACCCTTAATTTTTGCCATGAAAAACCTGTGAAATACTACTGAAAACCTTGTGAAATTGCCATTAAAAAATTCACAAGATTTTAATGGGTTTTGATTTCATAGTGATATTGACCAGCTGGGTTTAGGTGGACCCCATCAGGTATATAAAAATCCTTCCCTGGGTGAGAAAAAACTTGGTGAAGCCAACAAAAAAACTTTAGGGATTGGAGAAAGGACAACTTCAAGATATTGTTGAAGAATTTCAACCCGTTCCGCAAAAGAAGCCGCCTCGTTGTGTGATTGACCACGTGGAATGACATGGCAAACACCAACGACAGGAACTTTATAAACCTCCAATAGATGACAAACAAGGCTCTCGATTTCAGAGCCAACAACCTCAGGACGTGCATCCACAAGATCATTAGTCCCGATTTCGAGAAGCACAACATCAGGAGCAATCTGTTCAACCACGTGGAGGTCGAACGACCGAAGCTTTGCCACAGTACGTCCGCCAACACCGTGCAAATGAACAGTCGCAGTACCCGTAAGGTTAAAACTACGAACCGCCCGGGGGTCAAACTGAGAATGTAAACCGCATTTAAGACGCTTTACAAAAGAATGGCCCAAAACAAGAACAGCTGGAATAGCTGCCGCCATAATGATGAACGAACTAACGAGCTGCAATATTGCGAATCGTTCGAGTAAAAAGTAAATTAATCACTCTAAGAGACTTCGAACAACAGGAAAAGTGTTCGCAGCTCGTCAGAACCGTATACAATAAAACAGACTGAAAATGCTTACCTCTTAAAAGTCGAACGAGGAAAAAACACTCTTCACCCAGCAAGTCAAAGAATAGAATGACGCGAAAGCACTCGACTGTGTAATAGTAACGCATGCCCCCAGAGGGGGTATCCTTTGATTTAGTGTCATGACTCCTCAGCATATGCCCGGATGATGTCACGCAACCCGTAACGCAACAAAATTATTTACACAAAAGTGGATAGGAAAAAAAAAACATAAAAATCCTATTTGCAAGCAAATATTCCATTCATGCTACTCAGTTATTTAAAAGATCCTGTCAAGTTCCTATCAAGTTCTTGTCTATTCATTTCTTGTTGGTGGACTGGCACAGCACTTGGTGCATAGAGATGCTGAAGGTGCCTAAGCCTTCAAAATGTGAGGCAATGCGTGTTGTGGAATCTAGATAAGTGACTCTTGACATTATTCTCTTGTTGGGGTTGGGGAAGCACTTGTCCTTCACAGCAGAGTACCTTGTCCTGCACGGAGAATTTTAAGCTGCAGTTGAACTTGAGTAGGCCAACTTCTTCACAAGTTTTACAGTCAAGCATTGCTGGTTCTGCTACTTCTGTGATGGTTAAATATAATATACTGCAAGGGTTCCCTGCGAATTTAATTTCAGTCATGACCTTGGTCTTGCTGTTTTTTCTGTTTACAGTTAAGGCCCACCAGACCACAGTAATAGATATTTGCTCTCCTACTCGTCATCTCAAGACATATTCAGTGATTAGATACAGCACAATCACACCAAAGCAGTGATGAATCTTGGCAGAACAAAAACAGGAAATGGGAAACATTCTCGCAAGTGGTGTTCCATTAAGTTTGAAGTTGAGCTGTATATCCCTTTTTTACCTGGTCACACAGTCTCTTCTCCCTGATGATCCAAGTTGCAAGGCTACCCAGAGAAACTTACCCTATGATGCCAGCCTCTTCTATTTCGGTTGTGCTCCATAAGTGGGAGAGCTTGTTAAATACCATTGACCGAAACTGCCTTCGTGCTGCCTTTTGAAAGTACGATTGGGGTATCTGACAAGTTCTACCAAAAAGAGTATTTTACTGCTTTTACGGCATTTACCTTTTTAAAGCCCTGCCCTTTAATATGGTTTTCGTCGTAACCATCATCAAGCTTGCCTAATCTTTTGTGTGATTCAGTTCTAACTTTAACCAGCCCCACACACACACTGAAGGCCATTTGCAATGCCCTCTTTTGTTGGAACCCTAATGCCTACCACCAGTCATATAAAATGCTCTTAAATTACCCAGCCAGGGGACACATTTGTGTTGTATCAGTGGACCCTCTCTTTTCAGCCTAAAATTGGGATTTTCCCTATTAGCAAAGTGTAAATTGACTGTTAAAGCCACAGCATTTTATCTTGGCTGACTTAGTAACCTGGTTTTATGAACCGGAGGTACTGGTTACTATGCATATGCTTTGAAGCAGCTGAGCACGACAATTCCATGGACAATGAAATTGTGATTGAAAGGTACGAATCATTTAATAATCTTAAATGTCTTATCAACAGTAACCAGTTATTTATAATAAAGGTATGAAATTCTACTATAAAAAAATTGTAAATTTTTTACACGTTTTCTCTTTACAGCCTAAAAGAAGTTCAGTGTTCAATGTCTAAAAACCCGTGAAATTTTTCACAGTCACTTTCTCCAAATAATTGTCACTGCTCCTTTGTACGTTTGTCATCATAAATGTCACACCATATCTTCATCCCTGTTGCTTTAAACTACAACTGTTTCTTCTTCCTTGTTATCCCACAAGATGTCATCTTCTGTTCTGTCTATGGCATTAGAAATACCATATTTCTTGAAAGAGTAAGAAACCCTCTCTTGCAATAGCACTCTCCAAGCTTGATTGACCCTGCAGCGGACATTGCTTAGGGATGCTGCCTTCACGCTTCCACAAGCAGCTTCATTGATCATCCAAGTGGTCCACTCGAAATGAAGCCGGTTTTTGAAAAGCTTGTTCAGACTCGTGTCTACAATAGGAATTGTGGTTGTAGCACTGTCGATAGCCCTCCAGGTATCACAGCGATGTCAGGGTTGGTGTCACGTAGTGCCTTCTTGACAGACTCAACAAGGTGCACTTAAACAGAATTCCAAATGAGAAGGTCTCTCTTTGCAGCAGGGCACCGGTTCTTGCACCCCAAGCTGTACGTGCAAGCATGGGTTGTTGGAGAGGAGATGGCATTATTTCTGGTAACTGGCCTGGTGCGAGTGTGAGGTACTTGAAAAGTGCGAGGTAATTGGAAAGGAGGTGGCATTATTGCTGGATCTGGAGTTGAGATCACATTGGTGGCTGTGGTGGGGGTGTTGGTGGTTGGTGTTGAAACAATGTTGTTGCTTGTGACTGGGGGATGATGGTGAAACTGATCTGACCTCCATTGTCAACAATTTTTGAAAACATTTCAGTCCATAGTTGGAGGGATGCTTCAATGGCAAAGATTCCGGGAGATTTTAACTAGAAGAGTGACCTTGTTCTGCTCAATAATTTAAAGGTAACTTTAAAGAGAAGAACAGGACAATCATTTTCTAAGGGTGAACAGGGCTATGGAGAACCCGTTGTGGCATGTGGGCAACCGCGCTTTTCTTGGCGGGAAATCGCATGACCATCATCGCTTTTGAAAGAGAGGTCTCTTTAAAAATCGGGTTAAAAAGCTTAAGTTTATTTAGCAAAACGATTGTTCGACAGTATTCAGTAGTTTTAAACTTGAAAAAAAACATCTCATATCTATAAATGGAAAGAAAAAGTTCAAAAGAATACTGGTAGAAGGCGAAAAGTTCAAGTTACGAAAGCTGCCTTCAAAGGACTTGGCAGAGAGCTTGCCTTGTTCAATAACACAACCGAGTAAGGGAAGTTTTTAAAGGGTTAAGGTGCATGATTTTGAGTATTACGGTCAAAGAAGTTACATTTTGAAATGGAAATTTAATTTATGTCATTAATAATGTGTCAGTTAGTTTTGACTTTAAAAAATTATTAGTAAACCCGCTCAGATTTGTGACAGATGTAGTCTTGAATATTTTGCCATGCACGGCCGATTTCACTCTCGTGGACCGACTCACCGCCATGTGAATTGCATTTAAGGATAAACTTACGGGTTTTCGAATAGACTTTTTCAAAGATGATTTCTGTGTTGATTATTTTGTGTTGGTTTATTCATAACAGTAAGTCAAAGCACAGTTGCAAGGCAACTGCACAAGCATCCCTTACGGCGAATGATTGCTTTCAATGATTGCTTTCAATTTTAACTGTCGGGTCGGCCTGTGCAATTGTCGATTTTCTTGTCCTAAAAGTTTTCAATAGTAATAATCTTTTAAGTGAAGCAGTTGTCGGTTTAAAGCTATTTTATCCGAAAAGCTTCCGAAAAAAGTTTTTTGCATTCCTCATGATCAAAGCGCCTAACTTTAAATAGGCTTACTTCGCATCTGCAAAACTTATGCCATAATTTAAAGCCCGTTTGGTGTTTGTTTGTTTTCAATCTTGATGGTATAAATTTTTGACGAGACTAATAGAGGCAGTTCATGTTATTTGTTGACTGAACATCCGAACGCGATAAAGAAAACCCATTTACTTCAGAATAAGTTTTACTTTGTTGTTGTAAATAAGCACCGTTTCAAGTTCATTCAAGCAAACAGCCAATTTATTAAATCCAAGGGGATTTGACAAGCCTTGACAGTCAATGACAGGATATGAGAACATTGCAAAAACCAAGCAAGACGGCTCCTGAGTAAAATATGTGTTCAGTTTGGTGCCTGAAAAAAAAAATCAAGCTGTACTCAGCCTCTAGAAGGACCTTTCGAGCTTCGACAGATCCTCAAAATATTAGAGGACAATTCGGAACACTTTCCGGCTCTTTGAGAAGCACTTTTTGAAAGCGAACGAGCCAAGGAAAGCCTCTAAATGTATTTCAGACCGAAAAGTTTCAGGACTGTTTTTGAGAAATGAGCACCAGTTTATTCCTTGGCGACTCCGCTTTTAGGCATGGCTAAATCTGTGTATTAGCTGCTGGAATTGAAACCGAACAAGTTTGTAATCTGTCTGCACAACGGAGCCATCATGTGTGTGTTTGATCGAACTGAAAACAGAACAAATTTAAACTTGAAGAGGTAATTTCTATGCAGCTCAGAAGCAAGATTACTGTAGCGAGGAAGATTAGAATTCACCATCATAGTTTGTTAAACGGAAAGCACAAAATGCAGTTGTTGTTGGTTTAGAGGTTGCAGATGGAATGGTAAAAACAACATTCAAACAACTGGAAAAGTGATTCAACTCTGTTTACATGGCATCCGTTAATTGTAAACGCAACGCTTGATGTTTAAATTTCTATTTCTACACAGTTTCTTCAACCAGTGTTGACTAGTGTTAGACAACGCAGTTGGTGATGCTTGTTGATGACGCTGTTGGAATTTCTGTTAAATTTAAATTCGCTGTCAAGTGATTTTTCTCGCCCATTTTTTTGTCGGGTTGCTCGCTAGGAAAAAACTCTCAGCTCACTTTGTTCATTTTGGTGTTGATTTTGTTCGCCTGTGGCTCGTGGATCTACAACACTTTGACAATGTTATGACAAATTTATCAATAAGAGGACAGGCGCATAAAAAACTGATGTCAATTTGTTTTTTACAATAACAAAAAGCCAAAACTGAGTTTCAAACGAAGTAAAGAAATGCAAGAGTCAATGAAGGTGTGATTGCCACAGAATCAATTTCTTCGCTGTAATTCGGAGAATTACAGCCTCGTAAATTAAAACTTCAGTAAGAATAGGCCAGAAATACGAGGAAAAATTCGAATTGTTCAACTAACCTTTTATCCAGTGAAAATTGTTCACAAAATAATCCGCTAAAACACTGTTCACTGAGCTTAATTTCATCGACAGCACAAATTCCCACTGACCGCCGATTTTCAGATCTGAATCCTCAATAAACATCCTCATCTTTTCGCTCTAAGGTTGCAATAGTTTCTTCAGTTTTAACCCATAAATTTTAGATGATTTCCTCATTGAAGATTACTAGATTTGTGGTACAATTATCGCCTCATCAAGAATGCGGCGCTGAAAAGTTTGACAAAACGTTTGCTGATAGTGTCAGCTTTACGTATTTCATCCGTCTGTAAGCCCGCCTGTACTCTTATTGACAATAAAAATTAGCCAATCAGCGTGCGAGAATTCGCTCAGGTATTGTAAAAATCGTTTTTGATGTTTACAAACAGGATCTCAGTTGTGCAATAAAAAAAGACTGCAAATGTGTGTAATGCGTATGTCCTCTAACTTCACTATATTCTCTTAAAAAGGCATAAAAGGCCAAGTTTGAGAGTCACCTGTGTCTTGCAAGAGAGTGAAGATATAGGTGCACCCTGGAGTGCTTAACGCGGGACGAAAGGTAAACTGGTAGTCAGCCCTTCTGTAACATTAAGCACAGTGAGAATTCAATTATATAGACTAATTTAGAGTAAGACAAATTCAAGTACAATCTTAAAATACCTTCACCGTTCACAAAAGCGAAGAATTTTTGTTGTCATCCGGGTACTCTCTACGAATTGTACTGCATTTGGATGGCCAAAGACGTCGTGGCTAAGTGTTCTGCAAAATCCTTGTGAAAAACCCTATTTGGACTGTTATTTAGAGTTAATGGGTCTATTTGTGGAGAGGGGTAGGTTGTGGAAAGAACCCTTCTTTCATCTCCAAAAGCAGCCTGTAAAATTAGTTGCCATGGGAACGTGAAAGAGGCTTACTGTTAGTATTCAACATGTGCCGAATCCATAGCAGTGGTGGATCTTTTTGTATTGTCTGTTTTAGTCTCTCTTTTACCAATTAGTGTCACTCCTGTAAACATGTACAATTTCCTGACACACTCCTCTCATATATCAACCTGTTTCACAAAAATAATCCAAACAACGATACTGTTCTTGCGGAACTCCATCCAGTCTTTGAGGGCATAGTTTTTGCTTTCTTTCGCATTGTGTGTGTAGGTCTTAGGAGGGTACCACCGTTGAGCAGCTTTACGTACTTGTGCAGTCATGTTCGTCTTAAAGATATCCTTTTATGCCACGCCAACCAAAGGTGGAAACCAGGGGCAGTGCACTTCCGCATCTCCAAAGAATCTAAGTACAAAGTGGAGTAATAAATAATGATAGGAGAATACCTCCTACTACATTGCGTGATAATTACATCAGCATTATGTAGCATGGCTATTAAAGTACCTGTTGCAGTAAAAGGTCTCTTCTAGTGCCTTGAAATTGCCACGGCCAAGAAATAAAAGAGAAAAAAGATTGTCAAAAGCGCGACTCGAACCTGCTAAACGAAATCCTGGACACGCTCGGCACACTCGCTTAACGTGCCCTAAGCCTGTGCGCAACTCCTCTACATGCTGCTGATTTATTGGCGATATTTTCTCTACATAGTATACAGTAGTTTTTTCAGGCTAGAAAACTGAACACGATTTTCATCGATTTTCCACAATTTTGTCACTTGGACAGTAAAGTAACAAACATTAAGCCACCTTTATTTTAATTAGCTGCTAAACCGTGATAAACCGTTAGAAAGAGTCTTAAAACAACCTTAAAACATATGAAACGTTTCTTGTCAAATTTTCATTAAACACACTTCAAGGGCGCTTCACAGTTTAAAAGTGCTTATTTAATATTTCAGCCTTTCGCCATTGCTTCATGTTAGTAATGTCAGCGATGCGACCATTGACTGCGATCTAGCCTCACCGCTAGGTGGTAATGCTCTCCAAAATTTTTGTTTCCCACGGAAACAGCACCACTGAAGAATTTTTGCTGTGCCACTGCTGAATGACCTAATCACAGCTAATGCAAAATCTTTGCGCGATGGGAACAGGTCAAGATTTGCCTGGCTTTACGTCAGCATCTAAACAGCTCTAACCTCTTTGTCGCCAAGTGGTTCACGAACGTATTCTGAATATTCTGACGATGTTTCGTCATTATCATAACTTCTTAAAAGACCCACTTTAACTGCTGACGGGTAGTTGTAGTGATAAATTCACTAACATAAGCGAAATAGTCGCATAAGTTGTTTACGAGCCATACCCAGAGCACCGCTAGCAGCAAAAAGCTGTTGACAACTTATGTATTGGGAGCTCCTCAACTTTAACTTTGGCTGTCAAATTTTTATTTCCTACTAGCCTTCACGGAAATATGCATAAAAACTATAACCTAGGTGAATTAGACAAGAAAAAACAACAATAAAGTTGACTGCAAGTTGACAATGTTAAAAAATACATACCAGCGACCTATAGACAACCTCGGACAAAACTAGTTGAGACAAATTGAAAACACACCCGTATTTTCCTATTGTTTTTAATTAAACCTCTCACACTACTGCATAGTATCTGTCCTCCCCCTTCCCCTCTTTCAATGTTGGTTTGAAGACCACAGGATTTGTATGGGCAAGCATCATGGCCAAAACAACATTGTACGGGGGTGGGGAGGGGAGCAATTTGTACAGGTCTTGCAGTGTCTAATGAAGGCGTCGCTATTGGAAAATGGGCGGATCTGTCTCAAGAGTTTTGTCCAAGGTTGCAGCGCGTTCAAAAGAATACTCAGTTGTCTTTTTGGTGGAAGGTGAAAAGTTCAAGGTCAAATTTGCCTCATCAGTTCTGTTCGAACTCGGTCAGCACACGGCTTGAGTTCGCAGCTTTTCGTAGCGGTTTCGATGCCAAATATAGCAGAGCTAGTGCTTTTTGGTTTTTCTGTTCACAACCATGGTTTTTACGGTGTACACATTTTGCCAGGAAGAACACCAGCATTTTCATGCTGATAGGCAGCTTGTCACGAAGAAAGAAATAAGTATGAAAGTGAACTTGAAAGATGGCAATAAATGCTCATGGCTTAGTTGACTAATATCCGGCTTCAGACGCCAACGACCCAGGTTCAGCTCTCAGCGAGGGTAGGTATTTTTCTTTTGTTTTTCTTTTGTTTTTTGTGTTTAATTTAACGACTTGAATGAGAGTATTTTCACAAATTAATAACTGCCAGCAAAAAAACAAACAAACAAACAAACAAAACAAAAAGGGAGGGCTCCACTTTTAGGCTTGGCTAAATCTATATATTAACTGTTTTACCGGAAATCGGTAAAACGGCCATGTATAACAATCTAGGCAGAAGAAACTCAAAATCCTCACAGCTTTATTTTTGTCTATATATGTTACCTTGTAAATAATACTGAATATATGCGATATTCGCCTAAATAGTTCAATCCAAAACAAACCTTTGCCTTGTGATATGAGCCTGTAATTTGACAAGAAAACCTGGAAAACTGCATACTTGCATTCACCTGCCAACCTACATTCTCTTTTAAAGACCATTTCTTTCCAAACTGGCTTACCTTTGTGTCACCAATGATGTGCCCATGATCACAGACTCCACTTCAGGTTTGACGTGCATTTTGTTGTGGAGATGATCTTCAATGTTATCTTGTAAAATGTAAGTTCAATGGCTGTTTTAAAAACCCTTGCTGTGCTCTGCAAAAAATCATAGGGAGCCCATCTTTACTATGAAATCCACGGTACCCAACATCAGAGCTTTGTGCAAAATGAAATCTAAGTTCTTCTTGGTGCTCAAAGACAACAGGTAAAGCCTTGGGCAACTCAGCACTGTTAAAGCTCAGCCCTGAATGGACTGCATTGCATTGGAGTTTGGAGCAAATACGGTGCTTCTCACATGTCCATCGAAATATATTGTTATTACTTAGTATATCCAAGCAGAACTTCTTACAAAATGCTAAGATTTAGCATTGCTGGAGGTAAGCTGTCCATGAAATGACAGTTTAATTCTTAGACACCTTTTGACACCATCGGTATGATTGCATCGTTTCCAGTACTGCCAGAGCATAACACATCTCTCCCCCGAACATGAACTTTAACTTACCTGTGCGTGTTACTGGTTGCCTTAATTGCTGGAACTTTGTTGTGGTTGTCAGCTACACAAGATGCCATGTGGCAAACCTTAGATATTGCTAACTGTGATGGTACTTTTACACCCTGTATGTTGTGGAAGTCATCAAGCATATCTGACGGTGTCGTCTATAAAATTCCATGCGAGTGCGGCAAAATATACATCGGGGAAACAGGGAGAGCGGTGCAAGACAGGATAAAAGAACACGACAGAGATATACGGCTTGCTCGTACGCAAACCTCCGCAGTTTCGGAACACGCTAACGAAACGGGGCATCTTCCTATTTGGAAAGAAGTTAAGTTTGTTGATCGTGACCCTCACTGGTACACACGTAGGGTCAAAGAGGCTATCCATATACGACTTCATCCTAATAACATCAATAGAGATAGTGGAATCAAAATACCAGAAGCTTGGATACCTGCGATCAGAAAGCATAACAGCCGACCAACCACAAAGCGGACCTGTGAGGGAACAACATCTAATAGTCGGCATGATAATGAGGATCGAAATGCACCAATAGCAACGAACCATCATGCTACAAATAGCGACACGTAAACAATTGGCCTCATCGCCTGATAAAGACTAGCAGTATTGCAGCCGAAACGTCGCGATGAACAACTCAAAGCGATTCCATCGTGAGACAAACGAATAAACGTTCATCTTACCTAAAGAGTAACTGTACCACAGACCGGAGATCTCATGGTTGTCGATGCTGTTTTGCTTGTCTGTTTGTCAGTTTTTAAATTTCTGCAAGTAGAGTTTTGTAATTTATTTCACCGATAGGTTTCTCTCCATAATCAAGAATAAAGTTTGATCTGATTCTATAACTTTCTTTCCCTTGTTGAAAGCATCTTCTTTACCACTCACTGTCTGGTATGCATCAGTTCAAGAGGCATATCCAAGATTAAGTTATGATTTTTTTTGTAGATAACTGATATAAATAACAGTAGGATCTTGTCACGAAACGACACTGAAGTTCTAGAATGGTCAGTAGAGCATAGATTTCATTCGATTCTAATAAAATATGAATTGGTAAATTTAAAGAATCAGCAACTGCTCGGAAAATCCACATTGTTAGCCCAGCCCATCGAAAGCCAGCTAAAAGCAGCTCTTATAACCCATTCATCATTTTCATAAGAAATCGCGTCGTCAAAAATTTATGGTGATTATACTGTACCGTTTTTATAAGGGGAGTAAAGCTACGTATGTTGAGCACTCTAAGGTGACTTTCTTGACTGTGTAGATAAAGAGGAAAAATATATGACCTAAGTGCGAATTCAATAGAATTAAGTTCCCTCCAAGTAGAACTTCTATTATGTTCACCATATTTCTACATTCCATGGCAAATGTACTCATTGTTCAAACTCATGTACGCCCCATTCCCTTATGCACTAGCATCGGAGTAGACAAAACTGCAGTGGCCAAGAAGGGCCACTTCTGACTTCTGAGTTCTTAGTATGGACAACTTTTGAGATTTTGATGTCCTTAAAAGCCTTGAAGTCGTGTTTAAAGGTAACATTTCATGAAATTCCTATACCCAATCGACTTCCAACGTCAGAGTTCTTACTTCCGACCTCTGAGTTCTGCAATTTCTTCTGTAAACCTCTATCATTCTTGGGATTGGACGACATCTCTGTATTTTGGTATTCTTTCTTGAAGAGTCTGGAAATGGAGGGCAATTTGTCAATGCTGAATAGGAAATTTTCTGTATTTATTAATCAACATTAAATTACAATGTTTCCATTTTACTAGATTACTTCATGCAGATATACAGTGATTTCGAGATTTTGGCTGTTGTTACAATCACGCATGGTGTTCCTAGAGGACTACGAACTAGTTAGATCTGAAAAGGGCAAACCGTAGAAATGAGTCAAGTCTTAGAGTGAAATTGTTTCTGGTATTGTGTGGTTCCAGAAAATATCCATACCCCCCCACGGAAGGTCACTGGAAATTCCGAGGGGGAGGGGTGTTCAAAGGCAGAAATTTCCGAGGGGAGTGGGGGGTTCATAGGAAGCTCATTTTCCAGAGGGTAAAGAAACACGAAAAAATTGAAAGCAACGCACTATTGATGCCAAGCACGAAGTAATACTTACGTAGGCTGTTTTGACCTTCAAAACTACGCAAATATGTTGACCGAAATGCCAAATTTTGCGACTTTGATTCGTATAAAATTTCGGTAGACCTGATTTGCATGTTCGCGTTTACGGAAAATTGTGTCTCCTTGGCCTTCGGTGAATATTGCACCGTTTTCAATCCTTTCAATGGAAACGTTTTTCGTTAAACACTAAAGTTGTTTAAACAAATACAAAAATATTTTTATCGCGCAATCCAGCAAAGGGTTTTCAGCCGCTTTTCACCGGATATCATCGAGACAGAATTGCTGCGTTACATAAACAGCGACGCTCATAATTTGAAAAGGTCAGATTTCACGCGTTATGCAAATTTGAGGCGTTTTTGAACTGAAACTAAAAGTTCAGCCTATATTAGCTATTTCTTACAAATTCTTTTACAGTTGTCATTATCTTTGAGTTTCCATTTGACCTTCAATTACTATTTCAATTTTAAACAAAGGATAAAGTGCGGGAAGACAGGTTCGATTTGTTATCCCTGTGTGCAATTTATTTTTAGACTCACGGTATGCAAATTCACTTGTGCATAATCCCAGGAAAAAAGCTGCTATTTAACTCTAATTCTCTTTCGAACATCATAACCGTCGATTTTTAGCGGAACTCCTTTGCGGCCGAAGGCCGCAAAAGTGGAGCCCCATACCCATACTAAGAGGTATGCTGGTGATTTTTTATGGTCATGGCAAGCGGAATGGCTCGCGGGCGCGTGCGCCGTACATACATACATACATACATACATACATACATACATACGTACGTACATCGCATTTCATGACATTCTTACATGAGGCAATTTTCCCTGGAAGAGCAGAGACGAAGGAAAAGAGAAGGAGATAGAGATCAACAACGGGAAAGGATGAGAAACGCCACTGAAGAACAGCGTCAAGCACCCGGTCAAGCAGAGCGGAAACGAAAACGAGAAAGACGAAGGAACAGTACAGCAGAGAGATAAAGGCAACTAGAAATAAGACGGAACGGTACTGAAGAACAACGCCAGAGGAAAACTGAGAGACGCCGACAGAGAACTGTAAACATGTCGGGTACAGTTTTGTTGATTTTTATCTATTTGTGATTGGAAATAATTTTGTACCACCGAATAATTTACGTCTACGTTTTTGTTTTTTATTCTACAGATCATCAAGGGGAAAGAAGTCGTAATAGAGAGAGAACGGAGAAGAAATTTACGCCAAGGACAGCATGAAGTTACAAGGTGTTCAAAAAGGTAAAATCAGTTTCCTTGCTTTAGCAAAGTTTGTTTAACAAAAAAAATGTACTGTTACAAAAGGGAACTTTTCGTCAAAACTTAAACCGCACCTTTTACGGTATGTCATTTAATACTACTCGTAGAAAGTGAAAAAAAGAGGAAAAGAAACAAAACAAAACAAAACGAAAAAAGGGAACACAATTTGAGGGGGTAGTGCAAAGGTGATGGTATCATATTACAAGATTTCACAATATGGCCGCGCGCGTGACTGAGTGAGAACGAGAACACAATACCTTTTCAGCGTTAGAAATGAAAAGATAGGCTAAAGAAACTCGACTGCCGGTCCCGAATGCCTGTTAAGTGGAATATGAATGTCTTTATTGAGGAGAAATATGGATTGCTTTGGCCCGATGCTTTAATTGAACCAGCGTGAAGATCTGATTGCTGAGTTTCCCGGGTGAGTTTCTCGGAATTTTTCAATCATTTCACAGAATATTACGGTATGGGGAATTCGCTTTTATTTAGAAGGATCCCACTATCTCAACTCGCTTATCTCCAATTCCCCGTTATCTCGAACAAAGAGAAATTTGTCTTGGCTTTAGTCATAAATATAATATTTCCAGTTATTTACTTTTACGACGATAACCCGCTTTTCTCAACTTTGAAGAATACCAGTGTCTTTTGTTTTCACGGAGCAATAAAGTGTAGCCAGGCAAAGGAGGAAACAGCTTATGAAAGCATGCAATGAAGTAAAAGGCGAAAACAAGTACCAACGCGAATCGTCAAGATGTTAACTCATTGACTAACAAAAGAATAACAAAACAGGACATAATTGATATATGCCTCGTTCTTTTAAACTCTGAATCCAGTCATTGTTTACAATATCCTCGGCAAAACCCCTACCAAAATCCATGCAAGTAACGAATCGACGAAAAAGCACATCCTCATTTATGTATCTACTGAAGTAGGTCTTAAATATTTTTTAACCCTTATTCTGATTTCTGAATTGTTTGCTTGAATTTCAATAATTTTATTTGGCTTCACTTAAGCTCAAGACTTATTAGCTTATGTGTGAATTAATTTTGTTTATCACTTATGAATTGTTTTCTTGAATTTCAATAATTTTATTTGGCTTCACTTAAGCTCAAGACTTAAGCTTATGTGTGAATTAATTTTGTTTATCACTTATGAATTGTTCGCTTGAATTTCAATAATTTTATTGGCCTTCACTTAAGCTCGAGACTTAAGCTTATGTGTGAATTAATTTTGTTTATCACTTATGAATTGTTTGCTTGAATTTCAATAATTTTATTTGGCTTCACTTAAGCTCAAGTTAAGCTTACATGTGTATGTGTGAATTTTTTTTGTTTATCACTCAATATTATGCATGGTTCAATTCTACCTGTTACCATCCTCCCCCTCCCCGGGCCTACCCCCCGGGATTTGCAATTTTTTTCTCACTTGGCAGTCTATTCCCCACCCCCGGGCACACAGAAAGAGACGATTCCCCACCTCCGGGACTCCTCATCGACCACAAATACGTTGTTTTGTGTACAAAACCTAAATGACCATATTGATTTCCGTACAATAGCAAAATCAGACGTTTTGACAAGAACTTAAATGCTTTTCTAGAGTTTATTGAAAGAAGGACACTACATGCATAATATAATAAAAACATGAACAGAAAACTGAAGAAAAAACTCTACCTGCACTGGCGTACGGCTGGCAAGTAAAGAAATTTTCTTCGCCACATGTTTTATTCTAAATATAGTGCATACGCACAAGAGGCCCATGAACAAATTGATGGCAGCATTTAAAGGAGTTTTTCTTACCTTGTTTCATAAGAACACTGGACTGAAATCTCTGTTTAACATAAAACTGTGCATCCGTTTTGATATATAAGAGTCTATTTAAGTGGTCTTATTATAAATATAAACACACTGAAGAAATATTTCTTTGTTTGTGACGACCACCATTCATTCGAGTATGCATCAAACGCACATTCTTTCAACAATTTATAATAAACGTACCGTCGAACACAGATTTTAATTTTGAGAGATTACTCTTCTCTAAACAGTCTGCTACAAATACTAGAGATTTTCACTGGAAATAGGCTCCACGCGGTCCGGGGCCATCATATCAACTGAGAAGTGACGTACTTTACAAGAACAACAAGAAGTTATTTTCGATTTGCCCCCCTCCCCGACTCCCCGGGACAAGACCACTTCAAACAATTCCCCACCCCCAGGCTCGAAGGGCTGGACTTGTCCCCGGGGTTGCCTGGTGGGGGGATGGTAACAGGTAAAATTGAACCATGCATTAGTTCAGAAGGCGACTGCAATTTGCCATTTTTTTTTCGATCTCAGTTAACCTACATGTATGAAATAAAAGCACTGCATTGTGGAAAGTGCTTCTTACTATTTGTCACTCATAATGGAATGTTCATGTTTTAGAAAGTTTAAATAATTACTGCATGCATTTTTTGGTTTTCTCAAAAATCATTGTATTCCCAAGGGGGGGGGGAATCCAGATGTAAGCAAAGGATTTTTTTATGCAATTGACATATTTGTACTGATGTGTTTTTGCTTTCTAAAGGCAATCTGGCTTGTTTAACTGACAATTGTCTGCTGGGATTAGTTAGAACATGTTTGATTAATTGCAATTGGCTCTTTATTGAGTTAAGCAAAGGAGACTGGAGATGATTGAACATCCAGTAAACTTAAATGAGGTCCTGCCATTTTGTTGCTCATTCGATCGATTGATATTCAAGTGCTTTACCTTACCTGTATTACCCAATGAACTGTGCAAAGGGCGGAAGACAATTACATGTAACCACTTTTTAGACAAATGGCTAAAAGAGTTTGGATAGCTGCAAATGAGGGGTTCAGGCGATGATTTATTAATTATTTGTTAGGATTCCACAAAAGCTGGAAAGAAGAACACTTTCACGGGTGGATGCAAAAATTTCCAACAATGGGTCTTGTACGTCTCATGAATCAGGTGGATCACAAAAGTAAAGCAAAGTATAGCTTCGGCAACAACATTTTAAAGCGGGAAGTGACAATGCTAGCAAAGTGAATGACGACTCCCTTAATAACTGACATTGAGTATAATTACTATTCTGTTCACCCATTCTTTCTGTTCATTAATGTCACATTGGTCAAAAATTGCGTTGTGAATGCTTTAATAATGTATGTTACATACAATAATAGTTATTTGATGTTGTCAAAAGAAAAACAATGAAGTTAATATTATTTTAAGGATGAAAGTAATTTGACAGGCGCTCGTTCTCATGAATTTTGCACTCCAAGAACTGAAAATTTTCTTCAATTGATGAACTTAGAGTTGAGGAGGGGAAAGAAAACAAAGATGCTCCAATGAAAGTCTAATTTATTTGAATTGTAACTACAGTGTACCTTTTATTTGCAGTCCTCTATCAGGCATTTAAGCCTCGACTTTTAGTGGCCCTGGTCAGTTTTAAATCGCCACTGGCGACTGGGCGACTGCCATTTTTTAGCCCTGAATGTTTTTTTTTTTTTCACTGATCCTTTTTTTCTGTTCTAGGCATATATGCCAGCAGTGATCAGTGATGCAGCATTTTCTTACAGTGAAGTTAAGGTACGTGGAAGATATCAGTTAATATATAATTAGCCCAGCTTACATATCTAATTGTTCAGTAAATTGAACTGGATTGAATGCAGTGATTGGGTTAATTTGGGTTCGGTAGTTGAACACAATTGATGACCAAAAATATGCCTATATATACAGCTGTGTTTGATTCCATTCAATTTCTGAACCCAGTCAAACATAATTAAACAGTTTGAAAATCATTCAAGTATATAGATTTAGCCAAGCCTAAAAGTGGAGCTCCAATTTTTATTTGGCAATCCTATTATTCACAATGGAAAATAAAAATTGAACCAAGGATAAAATTGAACCACAACATTTACATGAGTGTGCCATCAAGACTTCCATTTGGGTGGCAATGAGAGCCTTTACATCTGGACTTAAGGGAGGAGACTCTTAATCACCATATTGTTGCTGTGGGAAGTTCCTCAGAACCATCATATCTTGGAAACCCTATTACTTCCACAGATAAGCTGCTTGGCCACGTTTGTTTTATGGGAAAGGTTTTCAAGATTTTCAAGTCACAACCATATTCAGCATGTCATTTGACCTGAACAGAAAAAATGCTAAAACTCAAACAGCATACAGTTCTCGCTATTGTAAACATTGCGAACATTTAAAGATTATCAGGATGCAAAATTTTAAGCAACAGTTTCTAGAAATTTGCTTTATTATGAATATAAAAGTTGTGATGGCACAAGCACATATCTTTATACATTTTTGTGCTGTAGTTCTTCTATTCTTTGTAAAAACAGTAATTGCATGCTTCAGATTGTAAAGAAGGGTGGGGCGATTCGCAAAAAAGTCGGAACTTTACTAGTTTCCTCTTAGTTTTACTGATTTTCTTTTTAATGTGCAGTTGCATGGGACTGGCAGTAGCTATGCGTGCACAATGTTCAGTTGTGGAATTCATATGTTCTTCTTCATTACTTCACCAATATAGTGGCAGGAAACGCTGTAAACAGCGTATGACAGAATACCATCCACAAAAATCCCTTAGCAACAATGCGAGATTTGTAGTTAAGAATCTCCACTCCTCAAGTTACAAAATCCTTTTTTCACGGTGATGTGAGATTTATCTGGATGGCAATATGGTTAATTACAGGGGGGTAACTTAATGCAGAATGAATCAAATAGTTACACCATGTTTACGTGATACCGGTATGAACTCACCCAGGTATGGCTTGCACTGTTACGAGATTTTGTGTTGTAATCATATAACAAATACAGAGAAGCAAGAGGGAACTGGGGTGAACTTGTAGCAGAATGAAAAGCATACAATGAACTGGTGTCATGCAAACACCCCCTCAGACTAAAGTTGAGCAGCTCTCAAGAATGTTTAACAACATCCTCAGATAACCAGGGGCAGTAAAACCCTGATTTCATTAAAACAGTGTAAACTCAGACTGGTGCAATTTTGTTTACATGAGACCAGTCTGAAATTCAGACTGGCATAAGTATTTACATGAGACCAACCATCTTGAAAAATACAGTTTACCTTACATCCACTTGGATTGCTTCAATGCCACTTATTTAAATGCACATGCTCAAAACTGAAAACAAATACCGTAAACTGCCGCTTATAAGCCCACCTACTTACAAGCCCCCTCCCCCGGCTATAGGCCCATCCACCTGTAAACAAAAAATACATCCGGTAATATGCCACCCCCCCCCCCCCAGATATAAGCCCTCCTCTAGTTTTCCCTGTTTCCTTAATATCAAGCACTCTCACAGAAAACTGCAAAGATTAACTCTGAGCTTCTGTTTTGTTATGTTCCGGTTACGTTCGCGTTGTTGCAGTTTTGATTTTGTTGTTAAAATTGAAGTGAATTCGATTTATTGTGACATTTCAAAGGTTAATTACAAACTGGTACATTAAAAACGTATTTCGATCAACACTGCTGTGGCTCATTTTGTAACGTTTTTCTTATCCCGCTTATGAGCCCCCCCGGATATAAGCCCCTCCATTTATAAGCCCACCCAAAACCCCTTACAAAGTTGTATCAGCCTAGGGCTTATAAGCGGCAGTTTACAGTGTCTTAAAACATTTGGGGTAGTTTTTCATGCGAGCGTGCATGCTCAGTGCATGACACGGCATGACATAATGCCAATTTTGTGAATTGTGTGCGCAGTATGGATGCGCAGAAAAAAATTGCGCAAATATCCTTAGAACCTCCCTAAAGCCACGGGCTTACTTTTGGCAACTGAGGTAATTAAACTCTGCTTTGTTTCCCATACAGGTTTTTATTCCATCAACCTGATGTCAGAAAAAATATGGCAGTTTATTGTAAGGCTTTGGTTAATAAATTTGTACTCTTAGCTACATGTATGTTCCCAGGCAGACATTATCAATTGAAATAAAAAATTTTAAGAGCAGTTTTGAAATAAAGTTTAATTTATATTTTTGGTTTTTTTTTGCAAATTTTGATGTTGGTGATTAGTTTGACTGTATCCACATACACTTTATGTTCCCTCAGTAATTAACACATCCATACACGAGTAGCATTTATTTGGGAGTAACCCTACTCCCCCCTCCCCCCCCACACACACACACACACACGCACACACACAACTAACTTCCCAGGAATGATGATTCGGAGTTATCTGACTGAATTCACTTGCCAGGGAAAACTATTTCAAATGATGGATTCACCACAGTCTGATCCCCTTTTGTCAGTTCATTACATGACAGGTTTCAGACTATCCTGAAATGATTTATGAAGAGGCGTTCTTTTTGTTTGTCTTTGCTACCAGATTATGGCAATCAGTAACATTGCTCATTGGTGACATCAGATGCAGTGTAAAGGCTAATGATCAAACCAAAAACAAATTAAACCACAAGATTTACTACCATCACAGTCAGGGGTAGTAACATAGTGAGGGTATGAGTGTATTGCACTGTAGTGTCCCGGTTTCAAATCACTCATTGAATAAATCATTTAAAATGATAGGCAAATATTGTAGTGGAATAATAAATATCATTCAGTGGTTTTACAGATAATGGTCAAGGACATTTTACCGGTACTCATTGCTCGCATTTTTCCTCGCTCTATACCACACAACTTATCTGTCAAACCACTGAATAAGGTGGAGGTATTTTTCAATTAGTACCTTGTCTATGCAATTTGACAACTCTGCAAAAATGTAAATAAATTAAACCGTAGACTTGTGGCAGAGAAAAGGCCGAGGTAAGGTGAACAAAAATAATTATTGTGCCCAATATTTAAGTTTACAACCTAAAACTGGGGCTTATTTAGAATTTTGTAAAACAGGTTCATACCTGCCATCCATCCCCATTTAATGGGAATTGTCCCAATTTTGGAGTTTCA
The DNA here is from genome assembly GCA_964017195.1 of Siderastrea radians. Classification (NCBI taxonomy): domain Eukaryota; kingdom Metazoa; phylum Cnidaria; class Anthozoa; order Scleractinia; family Rhizangiidae; genus Siderastrea; species Siderastrea radians. Next base: position 23,613,018 of record OZ024888.1, on the reverse strand, counting down.
AAACCTAAAAAAATCGGGACATTCCGATTTTCCAGGAAAAAAAAGACAATTTGGAACTGGATTATTAAAGATTGGCCTTCAATTGGTCTTTTTTTGACTTTTCTTTTGTTTTGTGCAATACATGTGGTGCTTGAGACCATTAAACAACACCTGAGAATTCTAATGCTAAGACAGTACAGTACAGGCAATATTTTTAAAAATTAATGCAAAAACCCTAGAGCATCCTAGACCCTGCTCAGTGTTGGGGGGCAGTGGGGGGGGGGGGGGCAGGGCTCTACCCCAGGACTGGGGTGAGCATGGGGGGGGGTGGTCCCTATTTCTGATTTTATAAGGTTGCCAGGTATGCAGATTCTAATTTGATGAGAGGTGTATTTACCTAAACTATAATATTGCTGTCAGGTACCACTTGAGATAATAATAATAATAATAATAATAATAATAATAATAATAATAATAAATAAAATAATAATAAATAAAATAAATACTAATAAATAAATAAATAAAAATTGGAGTTCCGCTTTTAGGCTTGGCTAAATCTATATATTAGTGTAATTTACATTCAACAGTTTCGCTTTTGACGGCAGGCTTGAGTGTGGCAAACACAAAATCGATTCTCAAAGTTTGGCTTCGTTGTTATGTTTACGTCGCATTCGGCACGCAAATTATTCGCGGCAACCCTCGGCACCAACGTTTATAGAACGTTAAAACACTCGGTTTAAACAAATTTTCGTGAAAAACATACAACATTTCAAACGGGATAGGAAACATGCAAATAGTATAGAACAATAACAAAGCGTTATATGTTGAAAATGGATGTTATAATAGTAAATGTTAAAACAAAAACCATGTTCGTGTAACGTGGAAATTCCTGGGGGGAGGGGGGGTCATCAAAGACTCCCTTGGAACGGAAATTCCGAAGGGGTGGGGGGATGCAAACCAAAAACCTTCCGTGGGAGGGGTATGGATATTTTCTGGAACCACACATTCTTAATGAAATGGATGGATCAGTTAGATTTTTCGTGGGCTATCGTGAAATGGACAAGACGTTTAAGGTTAAGGCATAATTTGGTCATCAGACGTGATACGTCATGACAGCCTGTCATGACAGCATTGCAAGTTATCGACCCAGAGGGAGTCAAATCAGCGTGTGCCGACTCTAACACAGACAATATCTAACCCCAGGTCCAAATTTCCTCTGGCATTTGGATGGCCGGGATAAACTAAAACCTTGTGGATTCTCTGTGCATGGCTGCGTCGATGGATTTTCTCGAGGTTACTTTGGAAGTGGGTTCAACTAACAACAATTCAAATGTTATTGTAGGCTATTTTCTTAGCACAGTGCAGCAGCTTGGTGTAGTACCAAGAACGTTGCACACTGACATGGGCACAGAAAATGTGTGGGTTTCCACTGTGCAAAGGTTACTGAGGGAAAATGACAACAATGTTTTGGCAGGGGATAAGAGTATTGTCCAAGGCATAAGTGGTCGGTAGATAAACTTTAAAGATTTGAGAGATTCTGGCGTCTTTTTGGATGTTGATCCATTGCATAAGGAAAGTTTAAAGTTTTGTTTCATGCCCATTTTATGAAACCAGCTTCACTCTGTTGCACAGTTGTGGAATATCAGAGAACTACGAGTTGACAAAAACACAGTTGTGGTTGGAGGAAAGCGAGACGTTATGTTTTTCCTACCTGAAGTGTATTCCACTATTGACGTAGGAGCCTGCAGAGATATCTCTTTCAATACTAGTATAATTTTACGGATACCTTTCATCAATGACCCCTTTTGGCTTTATTGCGAACTCATAAACTAAACTTTTGAACAATTTTTTTTATTCCTCGTATAATGCAACATCAAAAATAAACTGCAACTTTAACTCAGTTGACAGCTGTGAATTCTTTAGTATTAGGTCGTCATTCTTTTCTTAGTTTGAAATTTGATCTCTCAAACATAATACCACAACAGTTCAGGCCTTAATGAGCGACCGTTACTTGGGGAATTCATGTCAGCTGTTACCATTGACATGCTAACAAAGCTTCCACTGTTGGACGTTCCTCTTTGTTACAACTGAGGCACCACTCCAGATTGCACTCGTGTGATTTGGATGCCGACGAACAAGGAGCGATGTTGATAGCAGTGATGCCATCTGAGCATTTACCAGTTTTGACAGCTTTTACAAAAGACCTTCATTCCAAGGAGATAAAAAAGGGATGTTCTGCTTTGGTTTTTATTAAATCCAATAAAGGAGGTGTGCGATTCAAAGCGAAGCATCTGCTGGTAAGGAAGTTTAAATTTATGGGGCGTGTGTGGCCATACACATCTTAAGAAAAACTGGCTTAGAGATTTAACAGTGTTTGTTGACCATAAATATCTTTTCATTTAAATCTGCTACAAGTTTGCACTATAGCTTGCACAAAATGGAATCATGCCCCAAACTGGCATGGTGACATACCTTACCTCTATGCAAAGCCAACTGTAGTAAAAACGGAGCAGAGTAGTCATAAAGAAATCAAACTGTGCTGTACCTTTTACATCTTTGTTCCTCAGTCAAGAGAGACATTGATGTGAATGGTGTGTCATTGGCCCTTCAGGCGACAGACGCTGGATTTTCTGCTCTTTTGCTTCAATGTTAGGGGCAAATCATCAGAGAAGACTTGGCAAAAATGAGTTCCAGGCTCTTTTATTCTTATTAAGGCATGTCAAGCTCCTGTAAGGATCACGGTATCATTCAAATGCCACTGATAGGTTGCACCTATTTCGTTGTGGAAATTGGTCACAAACCCCCCAAAAAGTTGATCATCCTTGTAGCTGTGAATCCTGTCAGGTCTATGGAGTATTGCAGGATCAGTTGGGGTTTCCTTTGATGTCAGGTGGATGAATCGGCTGGTGCCATATAAACCACTTTCATCATTGACTATTGGTTCAAGGGAGACTTGGTCAACGATCGTGATTGTAATTGCATCATCGCTTGGATGGTATGTTGCCTCATCGTCAAGGAAATTCTCGGATCTGTGAATGTAACACTCTGCCCACCTGTGATGTATAATGGCATCTAATGCGTCAGTGTACTGTGAGGTGGTTATCCGAGTAAATTCAGTATAGATTCTTCTCCTACTATCATCAACAAAGAACACCATGCTTGAGGTGTCTTTCGTCAGTTCCTTCTCATCATTTGAGGGAAGGCTGTTACTCAGGTTGCTGGTTCCTGGTGGACTTATACTGTCGTTTACCAAAGTTAGCCAAAACGATGATCTGACCTCACACTCAACAACTGGTGCCTCTCCGTCGCATACGGATGCATACACGTGATGCATACAAACCATTGGTTGACAAGTATCTTGATAAGGAGAATTGCTCGTTTTTTTAATGGTTCATTTGTAAAGTTGACCACCCACAGGTACAACTCTTGAGCTCACCGGCGTTTGGAAACGGACTTTTCTATCTGCAAAAAAGATGTCTGTAGCTCACTGAAGTAACTGAGACTTCACCATTGCCAATTTCCCTGACTTGTACGTATTGGTTCTTTCAGTGTTTCAACCCTAGAGAAATAAATTCCCCACCTCTCTTCTTAAAAAACAAAGAAGAAAAAGAAGAATTGCATGAGATCAGGGATTATGGTCATCATCGCACTGTGCAAGTCAACATTTAAGACAAACAGCTTTGTTTGAGTAAACGTTCTGAGCTATTGCTGTGGTGCTGTCTTGAACGCGGTACCTGTTTTGAGTTGACAGTTTCAGACATGCTTTTATTTTTTGTCCAGTAGGCATTTTCTGGTCCTTTAACCTGGAGCTTAGGTGCCTTACCTTGGGGGTAAGAATGTTTTGTAAGGAGTGCAATGTGCAAAGGGCTCCCATTATGTAAATTATGCTTTCAATAACCAACGTAACGGGAGTTTCAGCTCTAAGAAAGCCACAAGCAATTGCAAAAAGACTTGTGACTCTCGTTATTACACGTTGCATAGCTGTAAAGAATCTAGGATTTCAGTTTCTTGACAAAATGGGTTTATAGATCACACTCCCTGATGCAACACACAACATCCTGCAACAGTATTGAGGACAACTAAGTCAGAATCAGTGTTAAAAACATCAGTAGGGAAACTCATCAAGGTGTAAATAATGTTGTTGTCAAAAATTTAAATGTGAGAGGCTGAAACCTGTCAAGCTTCTAAACGAGCCAAACTCAATGCATCTAATAAGCCAAGAGCGGCATAAAAACCACACTAAGGCCCCATTTATATGGTCCCTCCCCCGAGTTATCCTGGGTGGGCTAACTGTTCACCTCTTCCTTTGACAAGTCCAAAGAATTTACATGAGGACAACCAACTCGTCTCAAGGAGGCAAGACAACTCGGGGGGGGGGGAGGCGGGTTGTCTCACCTCGGCAGGTAGAGTAACCCTGGCAGGGGGGGACAGCATGTACAAATACTTTGGCTCGCTTACCCGGGACGACTTTTTGCGTGCCACGTGACATCTGGTTTTTGGTTTAAAAACCACTAAATTAAGAAAATGTAGAAGCTGGAAAGAAAATTTAGACAAATAGAGGTTACAGTCATCAAATCAACAAAAAAACGAAAAAGGGCATAGTAAGTTCATGAATGTCAAAGTAAAGATTTGGAGACCACATAAATGGGGTGTAAGTTGCTTAACAGATGATCAGAGGTCAAAATTAACTGAGAATAACACACAGGCATAAGCCACAGTAGTCCATCATCAAAGTCTTAAAAATGTGACGTCTAAACTTTAACGGCACAATTCAGTCACCAGCTAAAAATCCTCCAAACTAATTAATACCAGGCCACTGCTGCCGTCTGCATGCGACCCCTTCTTTTGAAAATTGAAATAAATAAATAGATAACAAGACAACTTATTTCAGCAGTTTCACACACCAGGATAATCTCTCTTTTTCTTAAAGTATATCTGCAGCAGTTCATTCACCAAATGAGATAAGCTCACTTCAATATGTTACAACTGCCGTAGCCCTCACAGCCCCAAAAATCTTTTCTTGGCACTTAATTTGCAAATGCTCAAATTGCGATTACAACTGCGATGCTGACATCTTCATTTCGGATATCAAATAGTTATAAGTTGAGTGCAAGATTCAACATTCTGGTTGAAAAGTACAAGGACTTGGTATGTGTGTCGTAACAAATCGCAACTTGCTTCACATACCAGAGGACATATAACGGTTTTGCAGTACTGATAATTTCTGGTGCTTTCTATTTGAGAAGGCAGCAAAAAAACAGACCTCAAGGTCCAGCAACTGTAAACACATTGAAGGACTTATGCAAGAGCTGAGGCAATAAGGGAATTCCTTAAAGCAAATCATTTATGTCAATTAGTGATCCTGGGAGTGGAAACGACATTGCCATTGTAGATCGTAATAGGGTAGGCTGCCATCTGTTGTAAACGCATTTTTGTTGTGAGAACATTAACATGTATGGATACTGCAGTTGACTGCCAATGTCAAATATTAATTTTTGTACAGTTTGGTTTTTCTCATCAGCTGCATAACATCAGAAGTAGAATAGCTTCTACTATACAATCAGCCTCTCATCTGACAGTAACTTGACTAAAGACCAATGACAAGCACTAAAACGACTGAAAACCGACAAAAACATTGCCATAATCCCCGCTGACAAATGACAAGTGACTGTAGTTATGGACAAGACAGACTATTATGAGAAAATGGGCGCACTTGTTAACGATAAACAGACCTATGAAGTACTTAAACGAAACCCGATGTCAGCACTTCAACCCAAACTTAATAGCAAACTACTTGTCCTCAAGAAAACTGACGCTATTGACGTTCAACACTACAACAGACTGAGGTGCCATGTACCACAACCACGCAACGCAGTCAAGACAGTACAAATACCTGACGAGTCAGACTCTTACCCAGTCGCTATTATTGAGTCAGGGGGAAGGTTCTATTGAGGCGCACGGGATGACATGGGAAGGGGTGAAGGAAAAATAGCGACTGGCAGTTTTTGTATCAATATGGCGGGCGCTCGTGGGGAAGTTCTTTGTTATGCGAGGTAAATAATGCCATAAATGAAGGTAAATTAGCTTGCTTATATCGCAGTTGTATTGGAAATGTTTTTAGTAAAGCGAAGGATATTTTGTATCACTACACAGTAAGCTTATAACCCACTGAGCTGACCTTTTCTGATACACGTACAGTTAATGTGATAATACCTTTCATGAACTATAAATTATAAATTTCACAAATCATTCGGTGAAATCTTTCTTCAAACTTAAAAATAGTTTTCGCAAATCGCAAGAAATTTCTAAATTGATACCTTGATTTCTTGGCTCGATTTATTTGCGACAAGCCACAATGTTTGCACCTTTAATGTAAACAGATGATAGATCTTCTTGAAAGCATCCGATCCTGAACTATGACCACTTACCCCTGTTTACGATTAAAATAGGGCTGGTAACATCTCCCTGCTCTTCGTGGAAAGATTAACTTCCATCTCCTGAAACGAGGAATCCAAGTATCATCAGCATTCATTGCCGCTTTTGTGAAAAACAAGCTGCACGCCTCTATGGCAGAATGCACGTCTCTATTGTACGAAATCTGCCAGTCGTTATTTTTCCTTCACTCCTTCCCATGTCACCCTCGCACCTCATTAGAATCCAATCTTCCCTTCCTTTCCCCCAGACTCATAAATAGCGACTGGGTACGAGTCTGCTGATCACAAACTAGTGTCTTTTGGTGTGAAATCACTGTTCACCAGTATTCCACTTCAACTGGCTCTAGACTGAACTGAGACCACCATCAACAACTCTACTATTAAACTACCGCTACCTACAGACCACTTAATGGACTTACTGAACCTTTGTCTTACTTCTACTTATTTTCAGTACAAAGGCAAGCACTACAAACAGTTGCACGGAATAGCTATGGGCTTACCAGTTTCCATTGTTGTTGCAGAAATAGTTATGCAAAACATCGAGAAACGAGCCCTCGCAACTTACAAATGAACACTACCACTCTGGCTACATTACATTGATGATACCTTTACAGCCGTGCATAAAGACGTATTCGCCGATTTTCACGAACACTTCAACGGACATAACACGGACATACAGTTTCCTAAGGAGATTGAGCAAAATGGTAAAATACCTTTTCTCGTACTGCTTAGTTACCCACGATAATAACAAACTATGGATGACAATTTATAAGAAACCGACACATGCCAACAGACTACTCAACAATCATCTTACAACCCTACTTCTCACTAAGCTACAACTATACGAACCCTGACAAGACGCGCGCAACTCGTTTGTGACTCACCCAACAGCTTAATAGACGAAATCAAGTACTTAGACAACGTTTCAACAAGAACAATTGCAACCGGGACTTTATTAGACACAACACTTACAGAACCCCCGAACCAAACACCACAAACACTATTGCGACACCTGTCACTACTGCAACCATACCTTACATCAAAGGGACTTCTAAACTATCACACGAATCCTACAACCCATCACATTCCCATTGCTCATAAACTTATCGCTACCTTACGACAGCTACTGACGAACGTTAAAGACAAAGACGAACCCAGCGACAGACAGGGAGCAGTTTATAAGGTCAAATGCTGCGACTGCCAGGCCACTTATATTGGTGAGACCGTCAGGAATTTGAACGTCTGACTGACTGAACACAAACGAGGGACTAGAAATAGTGATATCAACAATCACATTGCCTAGCACCATTTAAAAACAAACCACAGAATCGACTGGGACTCTGCTGAATGCATTACCTACAGCATGGACTACTATCAACGAATCACTCTGGAAAGCTGGTTACTAACTTAGAGCAAACACCACTGAACCATTGCCAACAGCTACCTGCATCTTACAAATGACTGATTGCCGACAATAACAAGACAGACAAACAAATGACAAACCGACCTATTTGACTAACAATAGACCAACGGACATTTGACTAACTAAAAATGGATCAAAACCCACCAATCACGTTTAACAGTCTTCACAGCCGATAACATCACGGCTGAACTGACAGATGACAAATAACATCACGAGATCATGGACCAATCAGGACAATGACCAGAGACTTATAACATCTACTGACGATTCACAGTTCACTTGACTCTGATGATGACTTCTGGTCAGGTTGTTGAAATGTCTGTCAATGTCACCGCAAACAGTCCTTCTCAGGATTACACTCACCTAGACAATCATAACTTACAGATTTATAATGTAGTAACTGTTGAAAAGTTTCTGAGCATTTTGGCTGATAACCATTACCATTCATTATTGAGAGGAAAAATGTCATGAAGTCATGGAAGAAGGTGTGGTCCACACGAAATATTGAGTTGGCTCTTATGGTTCAAAAACCAACTGAAAACATTTTATTCAAACTAAATGAAATTAAACCCAAACTAATCCCGATAAAAAAAATTTCGTTGTTCTTGACTATTCGTGCCCCACTACTCAAAACTGAAAAAAAAAAACCAGAACACATTTTTTTCTAAGTGAAATTAAACCCAAAGTCATGCTATAAGTAAAATTAAACCCAAAAGTGATGCTGTGCCCTAAAACTGATGAAGAAAATTTTGTTGTTCAGTACTATTTATGCCCCACTATTGCCCACTACACACCCCACAACCGGGAAGTTGATGATGTCGTTCAGGTCTTAGTTTGCCTATTACTGATACCTCTTGTGATTCATTTTCTGCCGGTAGGCTTACATCAGATCAGAGGACCATATAGGTTTATGCTGGCATCTTTCTTCTCACTGCTCAGTAAGACCCATTCATCCTCCACCATTTCAAGGTGTTACAAGCTAGGATGCAATTGGTAAGGCCTTTTGTTTGTGATCGTCCAGCAGATGTTTTGTGCCTGTCTTTCATGCAGTCTTTGCCTCTTTGTAACAAATTGATCAACTGGTGGTTCAGTGTGGTCAGTTTTGCTGCTATGGCGGCTGTTACTGCACTCTTCCCCCATTAGTTAAGAATGCTTTTGGAGGTTCTCCGAGTCAAGCTTGTATGCTTAGAGGTCCTTCATCAAATCGGCTTTATAGTGTGATCTGTTCACTGAAGTTGGCCTTTATCCCATATTGTTGTATGCAATGTAGCATTGTGAAGCACCAGTTGTTTTCCCACCTAGGTGGGAAAAAATATGTATGCTCTTAGGGCGAGGAAGTTCGAGCATCAATGATGCGGTCATTGTATTGGCACGGTGTAGGGTAGTTAATTTGAGGAGAAGTCAGTAGAGGTTGTTGATGTGGTTGGATATATCATGCAGTGGTTCACAGGGTAGAGTTTCATAAGGGCTGAGACCAAGGTCTTCAATCAGATTGCGAGTTTAATTATGGCCCTTCACTAATTGAGAAGACATTTGTGAAATCTTTTGAAACTGGGCTTCGTGATGACATTTTAGCATCAAACTTAAGGGCGACCCTTTGCACCCCTGGACTCACTGATGAGGAACTTATGAAACAAGTTAATGAACTAGCCTCACAGAAAGCTGAGAGAAACACAAAACTGGCAACAAAGCGCCAAAAAACGACCAAAGTAAATGCCTGTGTAGTTTCCAAGGAGGGAGGGGAACAGAAGACCAGAAGCCCAAGTGTAGACAGGAGCCAACAGATTCTTTCCGAAATTCGGAGGATGAAATCAGAGATTAACGACCTCAAGGGTAGAGTCAATGCTCAAGGCGGTCGAGCAGCAAAACCTGACGTGGTTGATCCTCCTACAGAGGCCAGAGAGGTGGTTACCAGCCAAGGTACCGAAGTTGGGGTTGTCAGAGTTGTAAAGAGCGTGGAAGAGGTGAGGAATGTGACCATTGTTTTGCTTGTGGTAGCTCTGGACACGTAGCTCATCAGTGCACTAGAAATAGGAACCGGGGTAGTCGCCAGCGAAACGACCAGCGACTGTTGTGGTGGGACACAGAATAGTCGACAGTAATAGCGACAAGTCCCATCGATGTAATGGCTGTGGCCAAGTTCAATTGGTGAGAGCAAAGTTCTTGCGATGTTCAAAATGTAAGATCGTGAAATACTGTAGTTGGGCTTGTCAAAAGAAACATTGGCCAGACCACAAAGTGTTATGCACTGCAATTTCACACCTGTCAAACAAGGCAGAACCCAAGACCCTGGACCCTAGCGATAGCACCTTTAATAGTCATCTGACACCACAACAGCATGCCACAGTGGTAGGACTGGAATACACACTTCTCCTTGTTTAAGGTCATGTTGATATCACAAACTCGGTCGAGTACACACTCAAGGTTCCTGTGGTGCTCTTCTACTGTTTGCCCCCATACCAATATGTCATTGATATCTTTCTCGCATCCTGTAATGTCCTTCAAGTCTATAGCGTCCAAAAGGAGTGTTAAATGTCGTCAAGTACGAGCTTTAATTTCCTCCTCCAGAGGCATTTGCCAGAACCCAGATTTGGCATCAAGCTTGTTGAAGTACTTAGAACCGGCGACACGTGAAGTGATTTCCTGTTGTGTTGGTAATTGATAGTGCTGTCTGTTAATGGCATTGTTCAGGTCTTCCGGGTCAATGCAGATTCGAAGCTTTCCTGACTGCTTCTTTGTACCACATTGAGTTGACTCATTTTGTTGACTTGTTTTCTTTCACTATTTCTCCCTGTGATTCTATTAGATCAAGTTCCTGTTGAGCTCTGCCTCTTAGCAAAACAGGAATTTTCCTTGGCAGATGAATGACAGGCATTGCATTGTTATCGAACTTGATGTGATATGGTTTAGAAATGCGTTCTAAACCCTCAAAGCATGTGAAGTACTTGGCAAAAATTTCTTCATTGCTGAGTTGTGTGAAGCTCTTTCCCTTGCTGCTTGATCGCTCTTCCACTGAGCTAACATGGAATGGCATCAGTTTTAAGGCTCTGCAGTCTTCACAGCACATGAGTGATTTTCCTACGCTAACCAGGTGAAACTGGAGAGCATGTGTTATCCCTTTGTGTCCGGACTTTAAGAACCACACACCCAGTATTGGTTTGTTGTCCCCCCCCCGAATGCTGTTAGTTTAGCACATGTAGGCTTGAGCATTCTTTGCCTTTGATACTTCAGAGCTATTCGAACAAAATCCTTCTTGGTGAGGGCGTGGGCTTCTGTACCTGTGTCTAGCCATATGCATTCTGCTATTGATCTGACTTCTGACACCACGATGTAAGCTCAATGAATACTCAGAAATGATAATCACATGATTTATTCCACATAATGCACCATAGCAAACCAAGTTACAAAAGCACTTAAAACTGAAAGCTTACATTGCTTGGGCACATGCTTGTCAGTAAGCAGTGATGTGACAAATATGACAGATATATAACAATTTGAATGCCACTTTCAATTTCTTGCCTCAGATTTTATCGCCAAGATGCTCTAGACCTATGAAAGAAAGTTTATTTAAGACTGATATAGTAAAAACAACAAAAATGATCATGATTCCTAATATAACCGAGCAATTCAAACTTTTGAAGCAAAATTCTTCGACATTACAATCATTCTTCTTGAGAGTTCAATGTGTAAGGCACATTCTCTAACTTTATCTACATAGTTTTATTTTTAGTTTTACTGTCCATGGTAAAGCAACTACAAAAATAATTATTAAAATGATATAATAAGGAACAATGTACTAATTCTGTAGTAATATCTTTGGGTAATAATTTGTGTAGCTAATTTTTGTTTTTGTTTTTTTATGAACTTAGGGCCTTTAGCCTTCATCGTTTTTTGTTGCTTATGACAGGAGAACTCCATACCCTTGCTTTGTGGGGTTTGTAAAATTGCAGCTAGTGATCAGTAGTGGGTTTGGTACCCAAATGTTTGCTCTTTTTCTCGTGTCCAAGAGAGGTTGTGCAAAACTGACTGGGAAAATATAATTTCTCTCCATGAGTTCGATTTTTTCTCTCATAATCCTGAGTTGTCTGTGTAATTCATACTTCAAAGCTCTCATAAACTGATTAATTCTCATGGTACTTGACCTTATAGTCAGATGGATTCTCGGTGCTTTGTTGTCCTTGAGCTCAGATATGTGATGAGGATCGTAGTCGTGAATCAGCTGAACTATTGGAATAATGAATTATTTATAACAACAAGCAGGCAGAAATATACCTGGGGACAATGTAGAGCACAGGTTCTTCGACCATTTTCGAAGTTCCCCTCGTACTCCGGTTGGTCAAGTGGATTGCTGGATCGTAGACAACTGATGGAAGAAACAACAATTACCCAGCATGGTTTGAGACAGAGGAGTGGTTGTGCGGAACAGTAAGATGCCTCATCCTCTCTACTTATTTTAGTATTTCCCTCGTCTCAGTCAACCCTTGTTTGTGTAAGCGGTTGCTGACTTCAAAGTTCTGGTCATGTTGTTGCAAAATACTCATCAGAATTAAACCGGCTGTGTTGTTTATGCTTTTCCAGCAAACGTTGATGGGTTTTATTCATGGACATTTTCCTTGGCGCAACCATAAGCTCAATTTTTTTCAATGTATATGTTTTCATTGATGACAAGCTTTTCATATTTCTTTGGAACAATAAGCTGTCCGATGTTGATTTCCCCACTCTCAATTTTTTCTCCAAAGTTTTTCCTTCAGGGAATTGTTTGGTTCGGGTGTTTGTGCACTGATGTTACCTGGAGAAAGAATAAAAGAACACTTCCAAAGTTAGTCTAAATGGCAATTTCCAGCAGGCTGGTGCAGGAATTCAAACCAAGACAACAACTGTGGGAGAGGTATGGATATTTTCTTAAACACCACATCTGTTTATAATACTCACTAGAAATGATGTACATTACACAGTCTTTCCTTTAAATGAACAGCTTCACTTTCTAATAGCTGTAGGCATTAACGAAATCGAAGTCTAAGCGTACATAAAATAAAACAAAAGGAGCGAGAACAAAATGACAGTGTGAATATACTTATGGATGATTGCACCTATCATGCATTTTTCAAAATGAATGAAAAAGGTAAAAGGTGCTAAGCAACGCTGTTGTGAGACAAGTTGCGGATGAAATTGCACGGTAACACTCCTCTTTGCAAAGAAAAATTGCATTGCGAATCGCAGGAAAAGTGCACTAGTCTTCTACTTCTCTCAACGAGATCCATTGCAGCCTGTAACATGTCTTCTACAGCTTGTCTCACAATGCTCTCGTGATTAAGTAAGCGAGATAAGGGGAACGGATGTGCTGCTTGTCAACAAACCATCAACTATAAGTTTGTTATTAATTTCCGGTCATGACGTGTTCAGTGATATCTGAGCAAACAAGACTGGGGTAGTTTCTGTTTTCTACACTCAATTTGTTTTCAGTTTCCTATCATCATGCGTTCAGTAATGTCTCCCCAACCAGCAAAGTCTTGAAGATGGCCGATGGACTGCTGGAAGAATGATTTGTATGAACAGGAAAGTGGAAATCACGCATAATATTAAGTGAGTAGGTAATGCTTGAGTATTAGCTCCTGGTGCATATCCAATCATCATGTGAAGCATCTTCATCTCATGTTCTCGTTCTTTGCATCTTCTCTGGTTTTCAAGAAAGATTTGCTTCATTAGGAATTCAGGCTCCTTTCTCATTTTTCTTTTTCCCACTTCTCAAGTCTAAAAAATACGTGCAGTGTTGTCATAAACAAAAAAGCCCAATGGGGATTTTAACCGGCCGTTCTGACCCTCCCCACCCTAGGTTTCACAGAAACAGAACAGAAATGTATTACTTTAGCTACATTATATGCGCCTAATGTTGATGATCCAAGATTTTTTGAGATTGTCTTTGAACATCTGTTCTACTTTGAGTGGGACGAAATCATCCTAGGCGGAGACTTTAATCTTGTTTTGAACATAGATATGGACAAAAAAAGGTGGACTTGCTAGGACAAACAGTAAGTCTCAAGAAATAGTTAACGACCTCGCTGCCCAATTAGATTTAATAGATGTGTGGAGAATAATAAATCCGGATATTCGTAAATACACTTGGCGCCGGAGAAGGCCTGAAATCTCATGCCGCCTTGATTTTTTCCTTGTAAGCCAGAGTCTTATGTGCAGCGTTACAAAACAGATCACTCGCTAATCGACATCAGAATAGCTCTTCACTCAAACCCTAGAGGTCTAGGTTTCTGGAAACTTAACGCTTCCTTTCTAACTGAAATCGACTCCCTTCTAAAAATTTGACCGAGATCGTGGCAATCTGGCCGAGATCTCGGTGAGATAGCCAAAATCTCCGCGAGATTTCAAAATATCGCGTCGAGATATCTACCCCGCATTACGATCTCGCATTACGATCGATCGCATTACGATCTCGCCGCACCAAACCCGTTCGTGGCGAGATAACCGCGATCTCGGCACAATTTCAAAATATCGCGCCGAGATATCTAGCGAGAAGTGAGATTGCAACACGATCTCGCCGCAACAAACTAGTTCGCGGCGAGATAGTCGCAATCTCAGCGATTTCATGTCGAGATTTCTACTGTTGCAACGCAGAGACTGTCTTGATCTTTGCGAGATTTATCTCCATAGACTCTCGATATCGGTAAGATTTCTCTCAGGTTTTACTGCTGCAACTGCCATTGTATTTGTGCAAATCTCCTGACCCTGTACGCATAGTTTCAAACAAGCGTGACCAGCGATCTATTTTGAGGGTCAGCAAGAATCTGAAATAAATCAGCTCACAAATTAATTTACCAGCTTTTGAGATCAAAATAACAACGACCAGCAACAAGCAAAATAACAACGATCAGAAACGCTGTTTTACATGTGAAGTCATTTGATTTCATCAGACCACTGACGTCTATTTGTTGTCACTTACCATGTATGCAGAGGGTCCACAATAGGGTTCTCAGATCCCGCCACCCCGCGTATTTTTTCCTGTTAATTCCGCCGTCCCGCCCTTCTTTACGTCGAAATCCCGATCCCGCCTAAATTTTTAAATAGTTTACTACTTTAATGATGAAAACCTCACCTACCTTAATACAATGGATAGACGACAGTACAAGTAAACACGTTTTTATGGTCGATCATCTCGATATCATCTAAAAATATCGCCACTAGACGTAACAAGTGTTTCATTTGTGTATTCTGTTTTAGACCTGTTTTACCTTTGGCTCGTCCAGGTATTAGTGAAAAGTAAGAATTGACAAAGATTTTTGCTACGATATTCTGCCTATTCTCGGTCCTGCTTTTTTTTGGAAGACAACATACTGAGTATGTAAATGAAAGGGTGGTTGTTCAAGTCGTGGGGTGGTATGCACGCCTTGGTTTTGATCCGAAGGTCGGCGTTTCCTTAAGGTGATTCCATCGAAATAGATATATTTAAAATTTTCTAAGACTTGCTCCAACTGGTAGTTACGTTTAGAACATTTCAAAAATGCAATAAAAAATATGGCTCACCGAGCTTGTTTTGGATCAACACGGAGAGCCATTGATAGCAACTATACGATCCGCAAGGTTTTCCTGAGAAACTGGAGTAATCAGAAGTGACAACTAAAATTGCTCTAAAAGTCATTCCTTGTATTGAAATATTGGAGCAGTTCAACAAAACAGACATTTATCTTGCATTGAGTACTATTTTAGTTGAACAGGAATTAAGGATATGAAAAAAATTAAAGAATTGGCCGAGTACGTACATACCCTGCTGTAGCTAATGACGTGTTCTTTTTGGCATTTAAATGAAAATATCTCAAAGCAGAATTTTTAACTTTTCTTGAAATCGTGATATGTTGTACTCGACCATGTGACATTTGAATTTATGTATTTAAAATGGGCTCACCGCGCTCATTTAGGCGGAGAAAACGACCTGTTATTTCCCTGAACTGCTTAGCTTTCATTGAAAACCTATCAAGTTCCGAATATGCGCAGGCTAATCACGCAAAAAAATGATGCGCAGAAAGGATGCACCTTAAGGCTGGTTCGGTATTACGTCTTCAGCGCGGACAAAGTGTGTAATTCATTAGGTATTCAGTTTTCAGTCCGCACATGCGCGATGAAACACTAGAATGACCGAGGGGCAGTGGACACCACTTAGTAACTTAGCAACCAAATGCGGATTGGTAAAAACACATTCCCGGTTTCATCTGTCGCGAAAAACCGGTTTTGACTTCGCGTAAACACACGTTCGAGTAAACGCACGCATTTGAAAATGGCGATCCCGAAAACTGTTGGCTTAAAATCTGAAGCAGTTGATGAAGAAGGAGTGTGGTGTGCTTGCACCGTTGAAGAAGTTGAGAATGAGGCCGTAATCGTCTCGTTTGATGGCTGGAGTTCCGAATGGAATGGCCGCATATGCGATCCACGTGAGATCAGGGCCGTGACATTACCTGATGGCAAAAGAAAGCGGACAAACCTTTCAAGACAGGTAGGATTTTTGAAGATTTTCTTGCAGCTTTACTTTAAATAACAGTAATGAAACACGAATACGTTATGGACGCAATGTAACAACGGAATCGATCGTTTACATGTAACGTAAGTTGTAGTTTGGCAGAGTTTTGAGTGAAGCAGAAGAATGAATACATTGAATGCATTTGTTTTAATGAGCCGAAAGCTTCAGTTTATCGTTTGTAAAAGGAGAGTACGGTGCAAATAAGTAAGAAGCCTTAAACATAAACTAGTACCGAAGGTTAGATTTCGTGTTCGTTTACAACTACATTTAGGTCCCAGTCCTTCTTGGCCACACCATTTTGACTTAATATATGATTTATATTCTGTAAGTCTTGTTGTATTGATAAGAATGTAAAGGTGCTATAATTAAAACTAATCCGTTTCTTTGAAAATGATCTTGTTTAGAATCCACAAATCTCCAAGACAATCAGAGGAGATATTTTATGGATGGGGGATCATGAAGTATCAGTGCTGCAAGTGGACCCTATAAGAAGACAAATACTGGTTGCCCTTCCTGATGGCACTGAAGTATCCGTTGCTCCAGAAGAGCTTACCAAGTCAAAGCCAGAGGCTGAGAAAATTCGCTGTCCTAGAAAAAGACGGAGGGAGGAGCAGGCACCGACAACCACAGACACACAAGCAGCACTACCAATCACTAACCTACAAGCACCGACAAGCACAGACCTACCAGCACGAGTAAGCACAGACATACAAGCACCAGCAAGCACGGACATGAACTTTGATTTTACAATTTTTGTTTTAAAAACTGGTTCAGTTCTTAAAGTTGGTTCACTTTGCTTTGTAGACTCCTGCAGTTCTCCTTTTATAATTAGTCGAATTTTTAAGTCTAACCTCAGTGGCAGTGTTTTTGTGTCTGGTGTCCGGTGTGTGTGTGAAGGGGGGAAGGTTGTTTCTGTCTTGCGTGATTTTTCTGTGACTGTTGACTGTTCATTTGTTCGTCCCTGTAACAGTTCTGAGTTTTGTTTGTCAAATGTGTCCAGTGAAGTCTGTAAATATGTATTTCGTGGTCAAACTAGTATTTGTTTATCACAGGAAAGGAATTTTGGAAATGTTCTCTATTTCAGAGAGTTGCGTCGTCATGCCTTGGGGGCTCAAATGCGCCAAGCTGTGTCCAGTGGCATTTCTCTCAATGCCACTCGACCCGTGCAGCCCATCAGTCTTGGTGCATTTGAGCCTTTTCATGACATGGCGATTTTCAACCTCTCAGAGAAGAACAATTTCAAAATTCCTTTCTCTTTGGTGGGTGGGTATAATGTTTTGGATAGCCTTATGGGAATGGGTTGGGATGTCAAGCCATTACATGCTGATGTGGAGGATTGCCATTTTAAGTTTGTAACTTTACTTACTGTTTATTTAGACAAAAAACATTTTACTATTAAGTTTTCATTTTCCTATTCCGAGGCTCCTTTTCCCATGGGTCCGGATTATCGGAATAAGTGTAAGGCTCTACTTATGTAAATAATACACCGACTGAAGTGATTGATAGAAAGTAAGTTAATTTCTGATAAATTTCCAATCAAAGTTAGTTTCCAGATGTACAGTAGGGTGAACAATAATTAGCCTGTATTATTGAAGTTATATGCAGTTTTCAATTCCCTACTGAAAGAAATTTGCATTTGCCTAGGTTTTGTGCTATTATCTCATTATGGTGATTGTTTCTTAAAATTTGCTATTAGTTTTGGTTGAATTGGATTGAACATTGAGTTATAATAAGTGATTTCCTAGAATAATTCCTTTGTATTACTAGCATAAAATAATTTTTAACTTTTGTAAACTATTTAAGATTAGTATATAGTAAATAAGTGACAACCAAGTGTTCTTGTAATTTGTATTTTTTTGTAAATAAACATGTCAGAATTGAAATGATTTTTTGTCTTACGTATGGGAGTCATTCATTCAAATAAGAATTGTTTAATTAAGGGGTCAGTCATTCAAATGAGAATAGTTTGGTTATGGGGGTCAGTCATTCAAATGAGAATTGTTCGATTCTGGGGGTCAGTCATTTAAATGAGAGTTGTTCGATTGTGGGGGTCAGTCATTCAAATGAGAATTGTTTGATTGTGGGGGTCAGTCATTTTAATGAGAATGGTTCGATTGTGGTGGTCAATCATTCAAACGCAAATTGTTCGGTTATGGGGTCAGTCATTTAAATGAGAATCGTTCGATTGTGGAGTCAGTTATCTGTCATCCGTACATGACAGATATCCTGCGATATATCAGGATATTCCGCGCGATTTCGCAGAATAATTGTTAAATATCCCACTTGTTACTTGTATTTTCTCAGTATACACATGAGCCTTTCGGCGAGTGTGTATACTGAGAAAATACAAGTGACTGGTAAGATTTTCCATAGCACAGTATACCACTCGAAAGGGTTGCATAACTTGTATAAATATATATATTTATTTTTTGGCTCAGCTTGATCCTTGGTTCAAATTGTATTTTCCTTAGTTTTAAACCATTATCATACATGACCATACCCAAAAAACTAAGGAATACAAAATCTAAATCAAGGATAAAGTGGAACCACAAAACATACATTTAAACATGTGGGCTCATATTTGGACAAACATTTTCTACAGCATTTGAATTTATTTACAAGCCTTTCCGAAGGTGGAGAACAATATTCAAGAAAAAAATATACATCTAGTAGACTTAGTAGACTTAGTATTGCACTCTGAGGACAATTTTTTTTTCTAATATGTCACGCTTCCCTGAGATCTGAATTCCATGAATTTACAGCTTGTAAAAAGGTCTCCTTGGCTTTGATTTGGTACCCTCTTTTTACTTCCTCTCCCAGTGTGTTCCACATTTCTGATATCTTTGTGTTTACTTCACGCATGCTGTAGTTGGGATTGTCCTTCGCAACTGTCTTCCACATTTTCTTTGAGAATGTTACGTAAGCTGTACATGCTTTTTTTGGAGGATGTTTGTTCTTAACTTCCGAATCTGACTCGTCTCGTTTGCGCCGATTGGAAGCCCCTCTCAATTGTTTCTTAGGTTCCCTGTGGCCCCTAACAGTTTGATGATTGTTAATCATCACTGAGCTTGAAAAAACTTTGGCGTGGACAACACTTGTTTCAGGAGCATTTTTGATGGAAGTTAAATCAAGTAAATGATTTGCAATAGACGGAGGATTGTTACTATCCCGTGCCTCAATAATCATTGTCTTTGACACAATTGGCCAACTTAAGCGGTAGGCCATAATAAGAGTCTTATTCAATTTGTGTGTTTCCTTTTTTAGTTCTTTTTGGGATGTAATTACAACAAACGAAGCATCTTTTGCTTTTTCAACATCACCAGAATAAACATTACCACCAAGCTTGACAATTATGGAGGTCAACTTGTCTGTTGTCAGCTTTTCTTTGTCACCTCTTTCCACAAGACTTCCTGAGATGACAAATGTTTGGTTTTTAAGAGGCAATGGTGGTGGTTCCGTCAAGCGGTTGAGAGGAACAAGTACTGGTCTTTCTTTGGAGGTAGTTGCAATTTTCACATTCTTCTTTTTCGGTGTCAGGTTGACAAGCATTCCCTTGGAAATTTCTTGGTTTGCATTGGTTGCGAAGTAAACAGTCTTTCCACGCCTGAAAGCTTGATGTTCTGAAATACAACAAACAATACAGAGTTGTTACTACAAATTAAAATTTCATTTGTTTTATCTGCAGGTACATCAAAGGCAAGTGTACAAGCAATGAGATTGAAGACTGAAACCTTAATTTGCATCAAGAAACCAATGCGAAACAAAACCCTATATAATTTAAGATCATTCCATAGTACTGCATTGTGCATCCCACTCTGCAAATAATTTTACCTTTGATTAGTTCACCCACATCAAGAAAATGGTGCCTTTTTTAAATTAAATGGAATGAAATTATCTTTACTAGAAGAAGCTAATTAATGTAGTTAAGCTTAAGAAAAAAAATAGAGCCAACTATTGCACACATCATCTTCATTCATACAATGTAATTAATTTAAGAATAAACATGTTCATTGCTTACTGCAATGCCAAAACCTCATGTACAGGACTAAAGTTTTGTGCTCAAATAACTTTAAAGGGGAGAAGGAATTGTACCAGTGTCTTCATTCTGAGCAGATGGGCTGTTTGTTTGGTTCTCTTGGTCTGACACAATTTCTCTCTGTTGGTTCCTGGCCTGTTCTGGTGGTTTGTCTGTATCAGCAAGTGCAGAGGGTGCCGGGCTGTCAGTTTCAGGGCTGTTTGTTTGGTTCTCTCGGTCTGACACACGTTGGTTCCTGGCCTGTTCGGGTGGTATGTCTGTATCAGCAGGTGCAGAGGGTGCTGGGTTCTCAGTTTCAGGGCTCACTTCTTCCGGCTGCTCACCAAATTCTTGCTCAAAGTTCTTACCAGCCTCGTCATAACATTCACGCAAAAAGTTATGGAACTCATCTTTCACCTGTGGATTTGCCATCTCAATCTTTTGCCTTAAACGCCTGTAAGTCCACTTAAAGAGTGACAAAATGGGTTCTTCTTTACGCCATCCACCACCTCTTGCAGAATGTGCATAGTACAGACACTGGTGAAGATAATGGCAATGCTCACCACCCTCAGTACTTCCACGGAAAAGTGAATGAAATGGAAGTTCTTTCAGTAGGATAGGAACAATGTCAACATGAGTCATCAAGTAGGGATAAAGGCGAGAACTTCCATAGCGTAATAACATCAATCCATGATGTAAATCAGCAAGCTGTTTGTACTCCACAATTTCTGATTCGAGCAGACCAAATCGGTAGTCTGTAGCACAGTTAGAGCCAACAGCTGAACCTGGTAGTAAATGCTGATCAGATGTTCTTGGATCTGGATCTTTCCGACAGAGGACATGCATTTTTCAGTGGGTCTCCCAGATTTTCTTTTCTAAATCGTATGTACTGATAGAAGAGGAGGGCCAACAAAGAGCTTCCTTAAGATGCAAGGGCAGGGCCTGAGCAAATGGTTTCTTATCAGCGACCCCATCCAAAATGTCGGGAAATGTTGATGTAAATGCTTCAGGTGGTGCTGAAATAGTTTCTGCATGTGTAACATTGAGAGAAATTGGCTCCAGCTTTGGACCATCAAATTTTATCCCAAAATTACAACCACGTACACCTCGCATGTTAATATTCGATAACAATTTAGTCAAAGTACTGTTTTTGTCATTACTTACTACCCCTTCATTTAAGCATGACATGATGCGCAGAGTTAAAAGATGTTCAGTGATACGTGCAAACATGTGATTGGCACATGGAATGAAATGGTCAGTAGGGATAGCTGGAACTAAAGAGTCTGGATGTTCACGTTCGATTTGACGGTTGAGTTCCGATCGTAAACCAGTTTTCTCTCCAACCTCTGAACGAGTTGTTGTACTCTCGAACGTGTACAGACTGAAGTTGTCGCTGCTTTTTGGATCTAGTCCACCACCAAGTAGTGCATTGGCAAACATGTCAGATGCCAAGAATGTTTTGTGACCTCTCTCTGACATGCTATCAATCCAAGTGTTTAAATATCCAGATTCTCCACCAAGATTAAGTTTAAGATTTAGTCTTGAGTCTGAACCATAGAAAATGTGGACAGGCCAACAGTTTTCTTCGGGACTGTGAAAACTGTACCCATTGAGCATGGCCTCATTATTTATGTTTGTCAAAGATACCAGCACTGATTTTTGTCCGCCAAAGTTTCGTGCGTCCCCATACAGGCGCCACCACTCGCACTCTACTTCTTTCATCCAAGGATGAGCAATCGAAACACACTGATGGAGCCTTTCAGGATTAACTCGCCATCCTGTCGTGGTCCTCGATGGTTGCAGAACAATTTCAAATTCTTCGTGCCATTTGCTTCTTAACTTTTCTGTCTGCCTTTCTGAGGCAAAATACCCTGGTAGCTTTCTCCTCAGATTTCTAAATATTTCCTTTTGACTTGCTGAATCTTGCATCTGCACAATGTCTAGGCTGGAGATGTGACAAAGTTTTGAAGCATGGTCAACTGTTAGGGTTTCGTAAATAGATTTCTTTACACTGCTGTCATGAGTTAATTTAGCTAGTGTCACAATATCTTGAGGAGTTAAGGATCCGTCCCACAAATCGGAAGAATTGGTACTGCTTTTGTGGCGAGAAGACGCAGATAAAGAAATTCCTACTAGCAAGTCATCTTTGGTACCATGATGTACTTCTTGTGCCATTTTTACAAAACTTTCATTTTGCTGTTTAATTCTTTGAGCAAGAGGTCTAGAAACAAATTGTCTTCCACCATCTTGCATGCTTCTTCTCGTGTTTTGAATTTCTGCAAGCTGTTTTGTAGAGCGGTGACGACTTGCTGGAGTAGAAAGCACAGTAGGCTGGCGTGGAGTTTGAACAGGCGTTTCACATGTTGACTCAAATACTGGTCCAGCAACAGGAGTATGTGGCTGAATTCTGGCAGGTGTGACTGGTGGCTGTGGTGTCACTGGTGGAACTGGTGTTGGTGTAGCAGGTTCAGGCACAGAATTGTTTGCATCAGGTTGTAGAGAAGAAGGCACAATGGGTCTTTCCACAGGAGGTGTATCGTCAGCAGTTGTAGGTTCAGGAGTTCTTATAGCATGATTATCGGCAAACAATCCAGTTGGTGGTAGAAGTATCGGGCCTAACAAGTGCTTCCTCAGTGGTTCAATGCTTTTATACGCATTTTGCGAGTATCTGATTGCCAAGATGACAAATGCTGCATATCTTATGAAGTCTCTATTTCGCTGATTTTTGTTGAGTACAAAGCTGTTTTGAATGCCTGAGAAGAAGATTTATATCAAAGTGTGTTTGGTTACTGATGAATTGAAAACAGAAAAGTCACGCATTTCCATTTGCAGGTACAGTGTACCGGGCAGCTACTAATTTTTAGTGAAATTTTTATTACGTTTTTGGGTAAATTTTTGAAGATATTACATACATTGGTTAAACTTCATGATCGCTCGTGCGAAACATCATTTCAAACTTTGATTGATGGAAATTCCTAGAAACATTTCTGCAGGTGTTTTCATTTCTGAAGTCGCGTATCAATGCAAACAGTGATTAGAAGCAATCTATTCCTAAGAATTGCAGCCAAAATAGTGAAGAAATAGCAATGTTTTTATGCCATGCAAACAAAGAACAGCAGAACTGATTCAATATTTTGATGGGTCAGAATTGACACATGACCGAGCTAACATCTGTTTGGTCAGACAATATGACCAGCAACTGTTCGAAAATTATTTTGAGCACTGCATTGCAAAACCATTATAGCACAAAAGATGAAAGAAACTATAATCATTGTTGTGCAAACTTTTCTTGGGTACAAAGCAGTTTTGAATGCTTGGAAAGAAGGTTTACATCTTAGTATTGTTGATAACTAATGAATAAAATTGTAACAAAAATTTTTCCAATTACATGTGCAGTGCAAGCTTAAGGTGATTCCATCGAAATAGAAGGAATATTAAAAATTTTCTAAAACTTGGTCCAACTGGTAATTATGTTTAGAACATTTCAAAAATGCAATAAAAAATAGGGGTCACCGTGCTTGTTTTGCCACAAAATGGATAGCCATTAATAGCAACTATACGACCCGCAAGGTTTCCCTGAGAAACCCTAGTAATCAGAAATGTGTACTATAATTGCTTTAAAAAGTCATTGCTTGATTGAAATATTGAAGCAGTTCAGCAAAATAGACATTTATCTTGCATTGTACACTACTTTAGTTGAACAGGAATTAAAGATATGAAAAAAATTAAAGAATCTGCCACGTGCGTACATACCCTCCTGTACCTAGAGATGTGTTCTTTTTGGCAATTAAATAAAAATATCTCAAAGCAGAATTTTTAACTTTTCTTAAAATCGCGATATATTGTTGTCGACCGTATGCCATTTGAATTTATGTGTTAAAAAATGGGGGTCACCGAGCTCGTTTAGGAGAAAACGACCATTTATTTCTCTAAACAACTCCGCTTTCATAGAAAACCTATCAAGTTCCGAAGGTGCGTGCGCTCGTGCACGCGCTAATCACGCAAAAAATAATGCGCAGAGAGGATGCGTAATGCAATTGAATGGAATCACCTTAAATAAAACACTTTCAATAAAAAAATGGTGGCTAGAGCTAATTAAACTACAACGTAGCCGTAGACCAAAAGACCTATTTTAAACATTTCAACAAATTAATGTGATGATAATATAAATAATAAAAAATAACTTACCACTCTCGGAAAGAAACTTGTCAATGAAATTAAAGCCATGCTTTTTCACATGCTTGTTTAGACCCAGAGCTTTCAAAGAGGCAGTAGCATCAAAATAAAAATCATCGCTGATTTTGTAGATGTTAAGTTCGACTGGCCATCCAATGCTTCTTGTACTTAGCGAAGCTCTCTCCATCCAAAGCCACCATCAAATATAACATTTACTGTCAGTAAAAACAAACATTTATGTCATTATTCCAACGTTAAAATTATATTGAGAAAACATTACATTATCATTTTAAAGACTTTCTGTTTACTGGTATCGTGAGTAAATGCGGTCGCTTAGCATGAAACTTTATTCAAATAGCTGCCTTTGTTCAAGTTGGTCAGACAACAAAATGTCAACATGGCGTCACGCGGCTAAATCATCAGAAACAGTACGGGATCGATATCGACAAATTACACCGCTTACAAAAATTCGCCTTTACTATATTTCGATTGGAAACGACAGACTAAATAAATTCAATACAGCACTCGCTTGACAGCTCAACAACTGTAAACAAAAAGCTTAAATTACGGTTTGCTTTCTCGAACACAAAATTTGCATAACTCTCGATGAACGAAATCCAGCTGAATTGAAAAGAATTCGCTCCATTTCTAAACTATCTTCGTTTTATTTTAAAGACAGAAGTAAAAGAAAGATACTTACTTGTACAGAAAATCAAATAAACCTTGAATAAACACAGCTTCGACCTCCGCATCAATCGACGGTTCCAATCAACGTGAAGAAATGACTTCATGGACCGCGCCGCGAGGCCAAGCTTTCGAAGAAACTTTTCCAAAGGAAAGCGACCCAAAACACGGCCAAACAACACGAGACCCAAACGCAGAAAAAACAACACTCGACAAACTGTAATAATCGTATTCCAAGTTAGCATAAATTTCTCTCGACGAGTTTTCCTGACTATCAAATATCTCCAAACCGGTTTTTTTTCATTGCAGCTTGCATTTGAGACTCCCGTATGGACGTGACGTAAAACACGTCACCGTTACTAGGAAACAATGCTCATAAATATGCGCGAACCCCACCTGAGTGGGGTTCGTGCATATGTAATGAATTACACACTTTGTCCGTCCTGAAGCTGTCATGAGTCGTAATCAGAAGCACGGAGCATTTTGATCTAGTGAAAACGTTCCGATTTCGCTTACGAATCTGTCGCTTATGATCTAGTGAAAACAAGGTTGTCGCAGTCGGAAGCAGAAGCAGAAGAACTAAACTAGTCACAAAGCGTGGGAACGAGCCCTGTGATTGGTTTATCCTTCCGCTTCTGCTTCCGACTCCGGCAATCTGCTTTTCACTAGATCGTTAGCGAAGGAATCATAAGCGGAGTCGGAAGAAAATGGAAACGTCCTGATTCTTCCAACTCTGATTCCGTCGAGCTTAGGACTCCGCTTACGACCCCGATTTTTGACTTTTCACTAGGTCATAAGCGCTCTTACAATTCCGTTTACGACTCTGACTATGACTCTGTCGCTAGTGAAAACCAGCCTCTAGACAGAAACGTTTTTTCCACATTGTTTCTCTACATCCAGCTGTATATAAATGGGTTATGTCCTTAGACAAGGCTAGGGGCACAAAGGTCATGCAAAATCGGTCCAGTTATGAGGTCTGCAAAAGTGAAATGTAACAAAAGATTTGTAAAAGTGGACTCACCTAACTTACAGTTTATTTCAAAGCTTTCAGCGTGTTTATATTACTCGCTTTCAGTAATTCTCCTCTCGGAAATGTTTTTTTTTCCGAAGAAAGGCATTCCTGCTCGCACTCATTTCATAACATATAGCCATACTGGCTAGACTAACCATAGCTGATCATGGCTGCTCCAACAAACGCTCAATGGAAAGGGTCGGAAAAGTGAAGAACGCAGACAAGGCTAAGAAATGAAATGCGACATGTGACTTGATACCTCTTTCCGAAATCAACACAAAACATCAGAAAAGGACTTATAATAGCTTGACATGCAGGCTACTCTTCCTTGATCAATTCATTACTTGAAAGCCGACATACTTCATTCACAAACGATCCCGCCTGCGCTGGTCAAATCATGCGGTCTCGTAAAAATTAAAATGCCGTATTCCGCTACTTTCCGCTTGCGATTCTCGCATCCCGACTCATTAAAAATACAAAATCCCACTCCCACTCTCTCCTTTGAAATTCCTGTTTTCAGCTCCCATCCCGAATATCGCCACAAAAATTAGCCAAATCCCGCATCCCGCCAAACCTATTATGGAACCTCTATGCAGAGGACTTCGTTTGTCATGTCCGTCATCTCTCCATTGAACTTTCTTTGTAAGCCACTATGGAAGAGTTAGGCAAGGGTTTTAAAGACAGATACCTGTGACTAATTTGTTGTCGTTCTGAATTTGACTTTTTTCGCTGCTTGCCGGCCATGAGCTTACCTAATACCGTAAAGTCGCGCGAAAATATCCCGCCTTGACTCCCGCCGTTGTGTTAATGCGGCAATGTGATTGGTTGATTCAATCACACCAGCGGCGAGCGGTGCTCGCGTAAGCCCAAAAAAATGCGAGAACTTTTCCACAAAACTTACAGAAGTGGAAAATGGCTTCTTTTTGTTGAATGTACAGGGGAAACTAACATACTACGGAAAACAACATGGTTCTTTCAAGTTTAAAGCAAGAGCTAGAGCGTTTTGGAAGATATACAAGAAACTGTTGCACAACTAAACAAGCCACACTAAAGGACCTAAAGTGTACTGAGAATGAACTTATATATTATGGACAAAGCTACAATTGAGGAACGAACACTCAGGTGAAATGCTTTCAAGACTTTCAGAACGTTTGTAGTCTACACAGCTTAATCAGCAATGCCGCGATGGAAGCCACCAACTGGGTTTCTTCTCTACCGGGAATCAGTCCTTCGACGAAGCACTGATTCAACGTGTGAGACAAAGGCCAGTGAATTTCACTTTTCTCAGACAACATCATCAGCATGCACGGCTTTTCCTTGCCTTGATTTTTCCCCTTTTATCTCGTCGGCTGACTGTTGACCTTTATTCTAATTGGTGATGTTGATTTCACTCAAGTAAACTGCGGGTCTTTCACAGAAACACGCTCCTTCCTGAGAATATTAATTAAGCTTAAAAAATCATCTTCGCTTGACTTTCCTGTAAATATGTGTGGGGATGAGGTATAAATAACCTAACTTACCAGTAACGAATTTGATATGAGCCAAAACTTCAGCATTCTTTTTGCATGAGTTCAGAAATAAAATTTTTGCCGTCTTCCCCAGATTTGCGTAAACAGTCAGGTGACAAGTCTGACAAATTTAAGAATTTGCTGCAAGTTGCAGAATCTTATACTGAAAATGGTTCCTTCTTAACTAGTTTTAGATGCAAAACAGCAACTCATATTTTGCGATCTAATATTTCACGAGGTTCGCAGTA
This sequence comes from Siderastrea radians, assembly GCA_964017195.1. Lineage (NCBI taxonomy): Eukaryota > Metazoa > Cnidaria > Anthozoa > Scleractinia > Rhizangiidae > Siderastrea > Siderastrea radians. The sequence continues at coordinate 23,585,018 of OZ024888.1, read as the reverse complement.
CATGGCAAAATAATCCCAAGATTTGCGTGACCACAATTTGCCGAGCAGCCAATTTCTCAGTGCAAGACAAAGAGACGCCACAAAAACACTTTATCCAGTCTAAGTAGATGTTGTTGTCATTTAGAAGGTGCTTTTGTTTTCAATTGAACTATCCAAAATAAAGTACCAAGATAAGGGAAAATAATAGGATTATTAACTAGATTGATTTATTGGATTGTTAGGGTTATACCAAAACAGAAGATGGTCATCCCTGTTCATAGCTGCATGATCATATTTCAGAGTTTACATTCACAAACGAGTTTGAAGCACAAGCGGCGCAGACAGATGTTTTCGATAGATTCACCACATCTGCTAATATTTGGCGATTTAATTTGTCAGTTCCTTGCTTAGATGAACAAACCTGAGTTTCTGCACGCCCATTGTTCAATACTTTGTCTTGACTACAAATAAATCGCTTTCCCTGAACCGAGAACACATATCGTTTACATGTGAGCGTATAAAATGCAAGTGCGAACAAACACAAAAATGCTCAAAACACCACCAAACTCTTCCTGTTCGTTGGTTTATTCTCCAGCCACTCGATGCTACGGATTTCACAGCTAATAAAGTGGGCACTTGCCTCCTTCCACCAGAGTGGGGAATGACAACTAATGGAGATCGGTCAGCTGAAGTAAAAACACGTGCACGTGAACTATTCTTTGTCTCCTCGTTATTGTCACGTGGAAACAGTACTATATAAAGGATAATTTAATTTCAAAACACATCCAAGGCTGACAACAATCTTGATAACAATTCCTGGAACTGCAATATAGGACATAGTTTTGGTAGTTTGATTAATTGTTAACGTAAATGTAAATATCGTTCTCATCGCAAATCCCAGCAAGACTCCCACCGAGACCTCGCCGCAAAACTGCCCTCCGAGATTTCCATATTTCGCCGCGATATCACCTCGCGATGTCGGCGCGTTTTGGCCGCCGAGATTTCCATATCTGGCCGCGATCTTGCTGCAACATCTCGCCGCGTATTTGCCCGCCGAGATTTCCATATCTCGCTGCGCGTTTTTGGCAGCCGAGATTTCCTGCATCTCGGCGAGAATCGCAGCGAGATCGCGCCGAGTTTTTGGCCGCCAAGATTTCCTGTATCTCGCTGCAATCTCGCGTCAACATCACGCCGCGATCTCGGCTGTGATCACGGCGCGGTGCTGAGATCACGGCGAGATGAGGAAATCTCGGCGGCCAAAAACGCGCCATGATCTCGCCACGATTCTCGCCGAGATCTCGTACAAATTTTTACAAGGGCTATGTTAATCGAATTCGAGATGTTATTAAGAAAACACATGAGGAATATCAATACGATGATACCGTAAACAGAGCCTTACTATGGGAGATAGTGAAAAAAGACGGCTAAAAAGGCAAAAATGTCAAGGCGAGAAGAAGAACTTGAGGAAGAAATTAATTCTTTGCAAAATTATATTGAATCCAACCAAATAAATCCAAATGATAAAACAAAGACCTTTGGCATCCTCGAGGCTAGAAAAAGTGAACTGGAAAAGATTATTGAGTATCGCACCAAAGGGTCAATTTTAAGGTCTAGATGCAGATGGTATAATGAAGGGGAAAAAACACGAAATACTTTCTAAATTTGGAAAAACGACATTTTAAGCAAGGAGCCAACACCCAGCTAAAAGGAGACGATGAAAACTTAAATCAATGTGAAGCCTTTTATAGAAACCTTTACAGCTCAAAAACTGACCTCCCTAATGAAAAGTATGATCACATCTTCTTCGAGGCTTCTACAAAAAAGAAACTAAATCAAATTGAGCAGGATAGCTACGAGGGTTCTTTGACGAGAGCAGAATGCCTAAAGGCACTTAAAGAAATGGATTCCAATAAAACACCGGGCTCTGACGGGTTACCTGCTGAATTTTATAACATCTTTTGGAATGATATTGCTGACTTCCTTCTTGGTTCAATCAATTATGCTTATAAAAAGGGCAACTATCCGTATCTCAGAAGCGTGGGATCGTTAAACTCATTCCAAAAAAAGATGCAGAGCCATATTATGTTGAAAACTGGCATCCAATATCTCTGTTAAACTGCGACTACAAACTGGCTACGAAAGCTGTCGCTAATCGACTCAAACAAGTACTTCCTAAACTTATTGATAACGATCAGACCGGCTTTCTTAAAGGTAGATTTATCGGGGAGAAGATCAGACTTATTGATAGTGTCATTAATTTTACAGCTGCTAAAAACATTCCTGGGCTTCTAGTTTTCCTTGATTTTGAGAAAGCCTTCGATACAGTGGCCAATCATACGGAAAACCTTTCAACACTTTAATTTTGGCCCATCCATTATCGGCTGGATTAAGCTCTTTTATCATGATATAGAAACCTGTATCTTGAACAATGGCTGGTCTAGTAATTTTTTCAAACTAGAAAGAGGGGTAAGACAAGGCTGTCTGCTGTCACCTTATCTGTTCATTCTATGTGCAGAAGTCCTTGCGGACGCAATAAGAAATGACAATAACATCAAAGGTATAACAGTTGATGGACAGGAAATTAAAATCAGTTTATACGCAGATGATACAACTCTTATTCTAGATGGATCTAGGGCATCTTTCCAAAATTCACTGCAGGTATTAGAGCCTTTTAGAAGTGCTGTGGATTGGTGCCAATGCGGGTAGCGAAGAACAATTGTGTCCTGAACATGATTTGAAATGGATGAAAAATAAAGTCAAAACTCTAGGTGTATGGCTCTCAACCGACCCACTAATGATGAAAGCTAACTATGATGAAAAGTTAACAAAACTCAAGGCAAGCTTGAGCTGCTGGGAACTGCGAAGATTAAGTCTACTTTGAAAAATCACAGTGTTAAAAAGCTTATTATAATTGTTTCTCAGCTCACGTATATTTTGTCACCTTTGCCAACAAACCAGTGTGCTGTTGACGAGGTCAACGCCCTTTTCTTCAAGTGTTTGTGGAATGGCAAAGGTGACAAGATCAAGCGTGATGTAATGATCAGTGAATACGAAGATGGAGGACTAAAGATGATTGATATAAGACTTTTCACCCAAGCCTTAAAACTAAACAGGGTGGAAAAGTACCTCGACACAGGAAATCATGCAAAATGGAAGCTGTTTTTCAATTTACAATTAAGAGACTTAAGAGGTGGTACTATCTTTAAAGGTAATCTGCACAAAAAGGATTTACCAGCCTACTTCAAGGTATCAGATGTTTTCTTGCAAGAAATTTTGCAAACCTGGTCAAATATTAACTACGAAGATAATATTTCTTCAAAGGAACAGTTACTCTCACAGTGTCTCTGGCTAAACTCTCTCATTCGAGTCAATAATAAACCAGTACACTATGCAGCATGGTCTTCTCAAGGAATACAGAATATTGGTCATTTGATGGGAAATGAGACTAGATTTCGATCCTTCTCTGAATTCAAAGAGCATTATAATATCAAGACAAACTTTCTTTCTTTCTGTGGAGTAATATCAGCCATAAAACATCTTTAAGAAAAAACGCCTCACGAAAACACCAACTATGAAAGTTTTCTTGATAAGTTTTTAAAGGCAAAAAATCCAAATGGAGCTGCATACAAAAAACTTGTAGAAAAGAAACAAAAGCAGCCCGTTAACACCCAAACGAAATGGTTGGTGGACTGCATGATAGAAGAAAATGAAACTATTGACTAGAAGACTGCTTACAAGTTACCTTTTCAATGTACGAAAATATCAAAACTTCTTGTTTTTCAATTTAAACTCTTACACAGGAGACTGGCCACTAATAATTTCTTTAAAAAAATAAATCTAAATGACAACGACCTTTGCAGCTTCTGCCAACTCGAAGAGGAAACTCTTATCCATCTTTTCTGGAACTGTACAGTAACTTCCTCCTTTTGGGATAATTTTAAGCAATGGCTGCTCAATAATGAAACTTCTCTACGTTCGCTCGAGTTAACGCCTTCCTTGGTTATAGGTTTAAAGCCCCACCCATTTCTTCGCAAGTATTTCTACTTTTTATTCTTAGTCGCAAGACTTTACATTTGGACCTGTAGAACACGATGTACTCGTCCTACTATAGACAATTTGCCCCTTTTCCTCTCACATTGCAATCTTTGAAAGATATTTTTTCCTGCCTTTTGCGGATTAAGGACCACGTATGTGGAACGGTAGCTAGTCAGGGTACATGTAGTTCGAAAAGATAGCATAATAAGTTCAGTTTTTTGGGGGGGGGGGGGGGTTAATGTAAGCTAGTATTGTTGAAAGTAATGCAGGATATGTAATAACTATATGCTGTATTTTCTACTCTGTTGTACTGCTATATAGGATTTTCTGCTGCTTACTATTCAATAAATTTATTTTAAAAATGTAAGTAAACTATAGTCTGTAGGTATGGTATGTCAGTATTATGTAAGTGTTATGTTATCTATTAAGTTAGTATGTAATAGTGTTAAGTGAAGTGTAGTATGTATGGCATGTATTATGAAAGTATGATGTCATATAAGTTAGTATGTAAATATTATGTAAGTTATGTCTGTAAGTTAGTATGTTAGACGTAATGCAAGTAAATAAAGTGTAATAAAAAAATAAAAATATAAAATTCAGCAGACTAATATGTGCATGCGTCTTATATAAGACAGTACCGCTTTTGAGTACCCGTACCACAAGCTTTACAGCACTTTGCTTGTATGTTAAGCCAACTGACCATAAAAAAACCATGTCCACTTTATAATGGCGACAGCCCGTTAAAAAAATGCCGATTCACTTTATCTTAAAAGCTGAAAAAAGAAAAAGGAACTGTACAATTCAGCAAGTCAAACACAAATTGTGCATAAACCATAAAATCGTGGAGGGTCACTTTGTTGTTTTTCACCCTGGTCTCAGTTATGTTGTCCTGACCAAACATGTTAGCCCCAGGGAACTTCCACTTGATGAGAAAATGGTGTCTGGCATTGAACTGGGTAAAAAACCTATTAAGTTGCTCATGGCTGAAGGGTTTAAGGCACCTTTGAAGTAAAAACAAGTTGATCTTATCCAAAAAAGCCTTTTAAAATGATAAGAGATGGTGTTTCTTCTCTTTTAATACCTCCTTTCATTCCAGAGATGATGTCATACACACGTAAGTGGTAACTGTACATGGAGACAAATCACAAAATTAAGAATCTCTCTAGGAAATATTACGTAATAGATCAAAAACGAGTGCGAGTTTTTCATCAGGGGTTCCAAACACCGAGAAAGAGATGAAAGCACGACGCCGTAGGCGGAGTGCTTTTATTGTTTCGAGGTGTTTGGAACCCCTGATGAAAAACGAGGCACAAGTTTTTGATATGGCTTCTCAAACTTGTGTGGGAATTAAGTAGAACTGTTTGAGAACAATAGTAGGTTATAAAGGCGCGCTCAGTGGGCGATTGTTTGTTTGGTATTCAATTGGTAAATGAAATGAATATTTAATATGCGGCGATGCTGGTGAGTAAAGGAAGAATTTTTTAAAGAAATTTACATAACCGCACGTGGTGGAGTTCGAGTTCGGATCAGGACGATTTCGCGTTCCCAAAACACCTTCTGAAGAAAAGGTTTCGGTGAATGACGCGTTCCAGTTTCAACTAAGTACAGCAACAAGTGGGCTGTGAACATTTTTTGTCGAATGGCCGAGGTTAAGAGAGGGTATAAAGTTCTGGTAAGTTCGCGTTCGATAAACTGCCCGTAGGCATCAACAGCTTCAACAAGGTTTTAACTGAAATGTCCGTGGCGGCAGGCTTTCATCGCAAAACTGCTCATAGCATGTGTGTTACTTGTGTTTTCTCCCTGTTCAATGCTGGGATTAAAGATAAATTGATACGAGTAAAGGATGTTGTTTTCAAGAAAGGAAAATTCAAAAACTGCACAACCAATGTAACGGTGTCTGAGAAGAAGTAACATGTTGCTGTGTTGTTGTTGTAATTAATGAGTCAAGCAGGAAATATGCGCATGTATGTGGTAATTAGCATAAAGACTGATTAAAATTCAAGTTTCTTGATCAGTTTTTGAACTAATCGAACGTGTCTTGATCGATATGTTCATTGGGTATCAACATTCATGCACCTGACCTAATTGATGCAACCTGATTGGGTCATAAGCTCATGAATTATTAATGAGTTTGAGAAGTTAATTTAACTGAAACTGGGCACCAATCTGTACCTTGACACAAAGTGATAAATAATGTAAGAAAGCCATGGCAACAGTTTTGTCGTCAGTTCTCGTTTGTGCAGAATAGTATTACCCAAGAGATGGTGTTTCGTCTCTTTTAATACCTCCTTTCATTCCAGAGATGATGTCATACACACGTAAATGGTAACTGTACATGGAGACAAATCACAAAATCAAGAATCTCTCTAGGAAATATTACGTTAATTTAACTGAAACTGGGCACCAATCTGTACCTTGACACAAAGTGATAAATAATGTAAGAAAGCCATGGCAACAGTTTTGTTGTCAGTTCTCGTTTGTGCAGAATAGTATTACCCCTTTTGGGGGCTTTACAAATAACACCCACAGTGCTTTCAATAAGCACCGACGGCCGACGAAAAGCGTCGGCTATTTCGTTCAGAGAAATCGGCTACTTTTCCCCTAAATTGAAGTAATTACAGGAAGTTTCTTTCAAAGCCCTCGTTGACATAGTTGGTTACTCTTCTCAAACCGGCTGCCTACTTCAAATTTTATTGAAACCCCTGCACCCACCATCCACTCCTTAATCATTCATAAGGAGACTTAACACGATATAGGCAATGTATGTGTATTCATCAGGACCATCTGTTTGTCATTAAAGAGACAAACAGCAGTGCTTAGTTCCAGCAGAAAGAATGTAGAACCAAGAGTGTTGCCATAACATTATAACAATGTGAACCATCTTGTGTCTTTTTGTAGGGACAATACTGTTGCAAGATGCAAATGCCTTGGCCCATTCAGTTCCATTTTATTTTGTGGTTTGCCTCCAAGCTACAGTTAACCACTTACATGTGTATTGCATCATTTTTCTGATTTGCATAATACGGAGACTAAAATATCTCTGGGTCAATTAAAACACCATTCAGAGACACTCCAGTAGAGTGTATTGCTTACGAGCCTTAGGTATTACTAATACAATACTTGGTGAAATCAGAACTTGAGGCCTCTTGGAGCTTCTGAAAAACTACATCAAGAGATTTTTCAACAGTACTCTTCCTGTTTTCCTGTTTTCTTTTTACTCTTCCTGTTTTCCTTTGGAGGCATCATATCACCTACGTCATTTGCAGTGGTATTGCCATCGGTGTTACCACCTTTAGCTTCCCTTTCCTCATGAGAACCCGTGACAAGAAGTGCAGATAAATCCTTAACTAGTTTGTTACCTTATTTTAGAAACGATGGATCAGTAGAGTTTGTTATCAGCAATCCAGCTGAACTGACTGGACACCAATAACTAACTAGAAATGGTGATGTGAACAAACACATACAGATAATAGTTCATCCTGTTACCTACAGGATGGACTACTATCCACAACTCACTCTCAAAAGCTTGTTTACTAACTTCAGATAAACCCCACTGACCTATTACCAACAACCACTGGCGCCTTGCAAGATTATGAATTATTGACAACAACAAAAAAGGAGAATACCAATCTTCTTTGCCACATAAAAAATTTGTCACATGTACAAGCTAGTCTGGAACAGCAACCTAAAACAGAAAATATCATTGTGGTTTGCATTTTTATTTACATTTTGTTATCACTTGAGATGGAACAGAACACTAAACCATTTCAGCAGTAGCTAACTGACAAAGGTTCACTGTTATGATTCTCACTGTACAAGAATAAATCATATTTTTGGAAGTTCACTAATTTCAAAGTGATTATTAAATGGATGCAAAAACTAGACTTACACAAGTACTTCATTTGTAAAACCACTGTCTTCCTTGTCACAGTTTGAGAATGAAAACTCATTGTTACCAGCATAGACCCTAACCCTTGCGAAATGCATTTAGGAATTCCTAGGAATTCTTGGAAATCTTAGGAATAGGAGGTGTGAATTTTCACGGTAAATTCGGACTAGGAATTCCTAGGAATTCCCAATTTGGTTAGTTCTGGTTGTGAGTTCCTAGAAATCCTTAGAACTTCCAAGTTCATAGGAAACTTTCCCTGAAAGGCTGTAAACCCAAAAATTCGCAGAAATTCCTAGGAATGTTTAGGAATTACTGGGAGTGTTTAAGAATTACAAGGAATTTTAAGAAAAAATTGCAAGCAACTATACATATAGTCACATGAGAATTCAAGCATTCAAAAAATTTATTTACACGGCATACTCAGATTTAAAATGATTAATAATATTTCCATTTAAATAAATGGCTGTGGAAAAATTATGGGACTGAATAAAATCTGTTTGTTTTTTCTTAACAATTACAACTTAAAAAAATAACAATCCTTCAAAGAATTTAAACAGTCTTCAAATGAATCATCTAATTTTGAAGTGATGTAATCTCATGAGAATTCAGGCAGTCAAAAAAATTATTTACACGGCATAACTCAGATTTAAAATGAGTAATGACATTTCCATTTAAATTTGGATGTGGAAAAAATGTACGAGACTGAATAAAATCTGTTTTTTCTTAAAGATTTCAATATTGAAAAATAACAGTCCTTCGTAGAATGTAAATAGTTTTCAAATAAATCATCTTATTTTGAAGTGACACAAATTGGTAACTAATTATTGTATTAAGTGATTGTGTGACTAAAATCTGTTTTGCCTGAAACATTTAAATGGTAGAACGAGTCTAAAAATTAAATGCAGACTTAGCTGCTGTTGAGCTTCTTGAATTGCTCTCTGAGCTTCCTCTGCTGTCCTCTAATAAGGTTATTCACTGGACGTTTTTCCACTTGGTATCTTTGTTTCATAACATCTGAAATAAAAAAATTATGATCTGAGACAAGACTCATTAATTAGCACAGCAGGCCTATTAGCTACAAAGAAATAGCTAGCTGAAATTTCATTTCAAAACCTAGACTTTAGCAACTATGAAAGTGTTCTTTTTGTGTTATTATGAATCTAGAACTTACAGTAGATAAGGTCCAGTTTTTGCCTCTGAAGGCCAACACTTTCTCCTCTGGTGACAGTTGTTCGTCCCTTGAGGGATGACTGTCTTACTTCGTCAGTTGTAATGAGATGGAAAAGTAGGACCTTTAAGCCCTCAAGGGGCTTTGCTGTGTTCTTCACCATTTCTAACAACTGTGTCTGCAAAGAGAAAAGATACGGTTAATTCAGATTTAATAAATCCTATTAGCACACCTCCTTCGGCAAGAGCTAGTGTTTACCATATACATGACATAGGAGTAATGACAACAAAATAAAGTTAATAACTAAACTGCACATACAGCTCAAGTGCATTTTAAGAAAAAAACTTTAAGAAAAAAGCATTTTGGTGTGCCATTTTTAATTTTTTTTTTCAGCCAATCATAACAAGAAATTTTCTTATTACCTCTTGAATCTGCTGTTGCCTGGCATTCTCCTGGCCAGAACTTGGGTTTGCCTGAATGAAAGAAAATTTTTTCATTAGCGTGAAGATGTGTTTTAAGAGCTTTGCTTCAAATAATAACAGCATAGGAGTAATACTTGAGTGATTTTACTGAGTCTATCTTTTTGTCAAGGGTCGAGTGTTGAGGGTAACATTTTGAGGGTCAAGGGTTCTTTGTCCAGTGTCGAGGGTACATTGCAAGGGCGGTCCCTTTTGATAAAAAAATTCTTAAAGGGGCATAGTCATGCCATTTTAGTTCACTTTAAAAATCAAAAATATGTCCTCACATCAATGATTGCCCACAAATAATGGTCTAGTTTTGTTACTAAAGACCATATTACTTCACTGAAACTATTTTCTGTCGTCTGTTGCTACGGATGGCACTAATAGAAATGGATTGCAATTTGAAAAAATTAGGCTAAACTTTTCAAATTCATTCAGCATGTTGACATTAAATCGATATTAAATGGTCATGGTTTGTTTTCTCTTAATGAAATTAAGTTAATATTTTCCTTTAAATGTTCAAACACAATGTTGGGCATGGATAAAGTTAGCTACCGATAATTTTATCACAGTTTTTACCAGAAATCTGCGAAATCCTCCTGACTATGCCCCTTTAAGAAACACAATACCAATACATTCTGATAAAAGTAAAGAAAATAATCAACTAGGGGATGTTGCCTTGATGAGACAAATTCTCATAACTGATATTAAAAGAAATGTATGGGAGTCAGTAAGGAGAATTTACATTTAGATCTTGGGGCTGAGAAGGTTAATCCCGTTTTGTGAATTCTCCACTTATCCTTGCTCTGTTTAAGCAACGTGGCACCTGTGACATTTTTCTTACAGAAATGTACTCGTTTCCTGTCGGCATGCATTCCTATCGCATGTGGTCTAAACTTGCAAAAAAGCTGCACTCGTCCCTTATTTGTCCTTATGTGCTCTTCATTTTCGTAAGATGTTTTCCTTATGCAGGTGTTTCAACCATTTTAGAACCAACGAAAATGGTATACTATTTCAAAGAAACATCAAAAGCGTGACCCACCACATAACCCTTTTATCTTGTGTTTAATCGGTGCAGTACCTTGCCTTTTGTCACTATTACAGGGTTAATAAAAAAATTAACTGCCACTTTAGCTATTTATGTTTATGCTATCAAACTTTCTGTTCTCAAGATAGTGCAAACCAAGATCAAACCGACTATATTGTCTGTGTTTATTTGTCTGGAAACGTAACTTTATTAGTATTTTATACAACTTTGTTGTCACTGTTATTACGTTTGTCTCAAGTTTATTTAAACTGACTTTTTCTACACATTAAATAACCTACTACCAAGAGCCAGACTACTAATCTACTGTGTGAAGTGACTTGGGTAAGCAAAATATTCCAACCAAACAGTGCTAGACTGTACGAATCCGCCCTTTCGCTCAACCTCTGAATCCGATCTGAAAAAACTTAGTAGTGAACGTGATCGATCAGAGGCATCTTCAATCCCTTGACGATAAACAGTAGTAGTTAGTTGTTTAATGCTTATTTAATAACTGTGTTAAGATGATAAGAATCTAGCACTTCCCTTTGACTACGATCCAACGCCGAGTAAAGGTCTTGTGAAATGAGGGCCAGTCCGGAACAAACAGGGCTTTTACATTGTATGTGCGTTGCCACCAGATGGCAATAGGTGTTACTGAAATCTTGATTGAAAATTAATTGTCCTGTTTGCACATTTGTTTTCATCACCCTTCTGTCCATATGTTTAATGAGCAAATTAAATGGTGCATTTCTGTACTGTGGAAGCGCTCCCTGATTGTCCCAGCTGCGGTGGATTTTGATAATTTGATTGGGTGCCAGAAGGCCCATAGGCGATAACTTGCTTTTCTCGACTTGTCTGTTTTGGTGTGCTTCTTTCGTACGTTTTTCCCTCTTTTCAATGGATGATGCGATGATGGATCTACCGCTAGAGCATCATCTACAGTGTCACTTTCGAACGTTTCTTGCCCCAGTTGTTTGCTTGATTAATTTCGTGGAAAACTCTCTGTTTTCGCTGAACATGGGAAAGACCATCTCCATCTGTGGCCGCCCCCTCGGCATACACCTTAAGTTCAACGTCCACGAATGTGGTCTCTTACATCAGCATGACAGGCTTCAAGCACATTAAATACATTGGATCGCAATGGGCCCAGCCAGCATGAAACACCTCTTCTTGATTCATATGTGTTCCATTTTGAGGAGAAATGCATGGAATATGAAGCCCCTCCTGTACGTGGTGCCACCATGATGACTAGCTTATTAGAAAAGAGTGCTCTTCCTTCAAAGAAATAAACAAATCTAACTACTTTTTTACATCTTCGTATTGATTTTAGGTGACAGTTTCAAGCGGCTGTTTGTACAGATCTTTGCACTCCTCCGTGTCTAGTTTGTTAGCTTTTTTATTCCTATCATCTTTAAAATGAATTCGCATGACTTAATACGCGATTTTGCGAGATCTCCATAGACATGACAGATTCCAGCCAAGTTTGCTCCTGCCATGTCAGTGCACCAGCCAGCTGGGTTAAAAATGGCGTTCTCATTTCCAGAAACTTTCTTTAATACTTTGTTGAATGAAGTCCAGAAAAGGAATAAGTACTTGGTATTCTCTGCTTCTGCTTCCATTGTTGCGAGATCAGCTAGAGTTACCTGTTTTGGCCAGAGTGAATTGTAAACACTTGCAGCTATAGAAATGTAACCATGACAGCATTTGTGTTTCCCGTTGAAAAAAAAATTCAGTATTGAGAAAATGTTCGCTATCTATATCCATATTTAAAGCCATTTTTGCTTTTTGTTCACTTGTTTTAAGGGTAGTTCTCTGAGAAAGTGTAGCAAAGGTGGAAATGAAAAGTTTTAACCGCAATCAATCACACTGACTTCAAGGTCCTATTTAATGCACAAATTTTACCATGTAAAAGCAAAAATAAACCGGTCTTGTTCTAGAGTGAATATGAACCAATTGCAACGAATTTTCACCAAGAGGTAAAACCACTCCTTTAGTTTACCAAACAAGCTGTTCAAGTATTTTGAGTTTTGTAAACACTGGGAAAATGATCGCTGAACCAGGTTGCCTCTCAGCCATTTTGACCGATAGCAAAAACAAGCCCAACGTTTTTTGCAATTTCTCTGAAAGTACAGCAGCAGAGTTTACATGGAGAATAAAGATTCTTTTTTTTTGGTTGATGCACCACAATCACTAACATTACAATACAATACTTAAAAACATTGCTACAATCAATACAATACTGTGAACGTATACAGTACGTATACACGTATACAATACAGTACTGTACCCTACTGGATAGCATTAACATTAGTTAAAATTATAATCGGGTACTGAAACGATTTCAATACAGACAAATCGAGGTATTTGTATGGCTTTGCTTTACATTTTAAATTAGGAAATAGTGTAGGTTGTGTCATAACGTGAGAGGAAAGGGGAGACGTTTTCAATCTTGGGAGAAATTTTGCGCATTTTACATGTCCAGATAAAGAATCTGGCGATCAGAAGATTGAAATTTATGCTCTCGTTTTTGTTTTGCTTTAACCCTAAAATCAGACATGGCGTTAGATTACTAATATTTGGGAGTTCTCCTCTGTTAATTCCCCATTGCTTGAAACCTTGCCAAAAAAGGCTGGATATGCCACAAGTCCAGAAAAGGTGAATGAGAGGCTCTCTATCATTTTGGTAAAAGGTACACTGCTCGTTATCCTTCAGTTTTATCTTAGAAAAATAAAAAAAAGATTCTGAATGTCGTAAAATCTTTTGGGGGAAATCAATATTATGGCCGTGGCTGTTGAGTGCATTTCAAGAAAATTTGAATGCATCACAAAATCAGTCATTCTCAGCCTACATTGCTTCGCCCAGAAAAGCTTTGGATAGGCCTTTCAAGTGTTCTTTGTGATCTTGTTTGCAAACTAAATTTGATTTATGTGGTTTTCAGTGGAGAAGTTTGATGAAATAGGAATTGATAAAAAGCCCATCTGGTAAATTTTTATTCTATAACATGCTTTTATTGCATTGGTTTCTCTTTCTCCAGCTTTGTTTTCTTGATCAAATATATAGCACAGCATCTTGCAGTCAGGGTAAATCTAACAGTCTGCCCCACCTAACATCCCTCATCAGTGTTTTAAAACCTGAAATGATGGCGTATTTATCCGCAGATACTTGACAAAGCTGGGTTGATTGACCAGATGGAAACAGCATTGGGTGATTGTATCTGTCGTTTCTGCCGTTGATGCACTGAAATTCCTCAATACAATCCATCCAGGGAGTTAAAATGTCAGATCACAATTAGTATCCGAAGCAAATGCATGCCTTTAACGATGTAAAGTATGCATCTGTCTATAATCAAAACGTACATTGCTTTTGTTAGGAAACCATTGAAGTTGTTCTTGACCAAACGTGTATACCGGAAATAAGAGGGGAAAGACTGCAGACCGGATGTAAGATTTCTTTTTTGACGGGGATTAAAATGATATTTCATGCATGTGATATGTTGATTTTCGATCCTTTAATAATTTATTTAGGTGTTCAAACAACAAAAGAATAGAATTAACCATAAAGGCAATGTATTGCACTAAAAATGACAACTAGAAGAAAGCGTATTACGACAATTCAGTTGTAATTTTTTGAAACCCCCTGTTGTCATAAAAGCCTTTAGTGAAGGGCATTTTAAACCAGTCATCTAATACCCGGTACACACATAGTCCCTTCACCTAGCCCATCGTTCAATATCAAAAAAGATTTGTGGTAGTTTCTCACGTTAATGAAAATCAGGAGAAGAAAGAAGCTGCTCATAGTCTAGCTTTAAATAATAGGAACATTCTATTTATGCAAGCGGTTATGGAAATTACACTGGCTTGCAGTCATGGCATTTAATGTGTGGTTCTAGAAAATATCCATACCCTCCCCACGGAAGGGATTGGAATTTCCAGGGGGTGGGGGGGGGGTCAAAAGCCCAGGAAAATCCTGAGAGGGGGGTGTTGTATCAATTTATATTATTTTTCCAGACCGGTTCCATTATTCCTATATGTTAAATTTTCTTTGTTTGCATTTTGCTTACCAATCCATGGACACAAACATTGATCTTGTTAACTGCACAAAAGTAATATTTTCAAGGTGGTCAGGCTCAATTTCTGGTGCTGCGAGAGTCCGGTCATTTTACCAAACAGCGGCTGATTAGCAAACAGCTCATGCTGGAAGACGAGTAAATCCCGTAAATTACACCAAGAATCTCTGTCACACGTATTTAAGCAAATGCGTCTGTCATTTGATTTCGAACTGTATTCGTCTCTGCTAGTAGCAGCGCAGACATTTATGTTGCATTTCTTCGTCGTTGTTCGCCGGCATGAAAACTATTGTTTGAACTGAATTAGTGCGTCAACATTGAGCATAGTAATAATTCGGAATCGGCACAAAACAATTCTTGATCCCGCTAAGAGTGATTCTTGATAAAAAACTACGTAAAAACACTGTAATAATTATAGTTCGGCAGACAAATATTATCTGTAAGAAATTTGCGACTCAGGTGCATTTTATAAATCAAAAATAAAAACATGCCCGTTTCACGGGTTTTGACTCAAATATTAATATTTCGGCATGAAAGAAACGGGGAAAATTTCTTCGGTAGCAGTGGAAAATCGCATAGTCGTCATTACAATTACATAAAGCAAGTATAAAATAAAGTAAAAGTCATCCCAAGTATTAAAAGGGAAGTGTTTGATGGGAGCACGTAACGTGAACCATTGTTCAGTACGTATGGAGCCAGTTCCATACTTCAAAATGTCCAATCCTTTTTTTCCTGCGTTTGATGACTTTGATGAACCCAGGTTTTCAGACACAGTCAGACTTTCAATTATTATTTTTATTAGCATTTTTCCAAAGTCCATATAAAGAGATAACCTTGAAGATAAATGTTCTGAAAGGGCCCATAAATAGCCGCCTTGTTCGGCGCAGTCATGAGATAATATTATTCTTATGACCACTTTAATGTAATTACTATTCTTACGATAGCAAACGCCTGCATTTCTAAGGAGAATCAAGGGCAATACAGACAGGGTGTATGGGTCAGTGTATGGCGTTACTGAATAAGCCCGAAGTCGATTGACGAACGAACCCGAAGATCGGGAATGACGTCACGTCATTTTGGAATATGGAGATGAGTACTGACCCAGTGCTACAGTCATGCGTCATGTGAGGGAGTTATTGGCTACTGTTAAACCACATCTTCAAATATCAACCTCGTGCTTATACACCTACACGATGAATTATCGAAAAGGAACAGCGCAAGCCAAACGTCATCACCATGGAAGGGACATAAATGCTAACGTATCGCTTCATTCGGCACCCAACACAGCCGAACATATATCACCCAGCAATGCGCACTGGTTGTCTTCACACTTTAACTATCTTGTCGACTCTGCATCAGATAATCCAAACAGCTTTGTTCTAGATTCAAAGGATGCTAAGTGCGTTGTATGTGGCGACATCGATCCAGTTTTGAAACCAGGACGAAGCTGGTGAACATTTGAAACACCCGATCATACATTTGATCAATCCCGTAAGAATGCCGTTACACCCATGACCCATCTCTTCATGGAAACTAGACTGGAAAACGCTGATCTTATTATTCCAGGAACAGACATTGTACTAAATGTTACGAGAACTGGTGAAGCTGTTACATTAGTCAATTTGTCACAAACCGAACCAGAGACTGTTTTCCGGCTCTTCAACAAGATATTTTATTTAATGAGCATCCCAAGCTTAGACGTATTTTTCAGAAACCTGGAGACCGGAAAGTTGAAGGAGATTTTTACTTTTATTGCGAATGATGGCCCCTCGGAAGCCCCTGGCAGCTTGCTTGTTCAGATGTTGCTTGTTCGACTCTTAAAATTTCTTGACCTTGACAAAGTAACGCAAAGATCGTTTGCAGAATACTTAAGTAAAAGAAATTTCATTGAACAGGTCCATCCAATTGAAAACAAGGTGTTATCTGATCACGGACCTTTCTGCTCTACGTCTGTTCACAAGGGAGCTCCACCTGGTAGCTAACAACATGCTGAAAATATGGAAAGCATGGCTGGGGAAGTAGTGAAGTACATTGGTACCGGAATTTTCAAAAAAGAACCTATTCAGTGCTTCAGAGGGACTGGAAGCAAAGATAACTTCATCTTCTGTGACGAGGAACAGCTTAAGATGTTTCTTCTATTATCTGACGAAAGAAGGAAAGAAGATCGTACGCCATATCAACCAGTTTCTAACAAGATAATTTCGTACCTTGAAAGTGTGTGGTCCATAAAGAAATATTTTAAATGCACCTATGGTGAGGACTATTGTGCACTGGCATCAACAGAGACTGCCTGTCTGGATAAGTACAGCACATCAATATTTCGAGAGGGTGTGTCATGGAAAGGAGGCAAGCCCCAGGAAAGATTTGATTGACAACCATTGCCCGACTATCAGTGGTGGATAAGCCATGGTGACTTGCACTACATGAGCTTTGAAGCTAGGAAAAATTTTTCCGTAGGACTGTGGGATGAATCGCCTGGTATTTTCTTACCAGAAAAGGTCCTTGACACATGCTTTAAAGCTATACCATCCCCTTGCGGGGACGTCATGGAATCGATAGCTTTCCTCACCTGAGTATCCACAAATGACGCAAAAGAATACTTTACTAATGCCAAAAAGAAACTTACTAACCAGAAAGAGGAGAACATTCAAAGGGAATCATGGAAAAGACACCCCTTATACAAAGAGGGCAAAGATCATTTAGTCAGCAAATGTCTTGAAGCCGGATTAAGTAGTTTCGGTAACAAGCGCGACCTGTTCGCCGTATCGTTGAGGACATGGGAGCCTCACATGAAAGCTTAACAGAAAGCAACTTGTATGATAGAAACTTGTCCAATGTGCCAAATTCTACTGGAGGGCTTATGAAACTACCTGTTGCGTATTTAAGGGCGATCTTGAGAGCTCATAACGTTTAGAGGATGGGACAAAAGAGGAGCTGATAACAAGAGTAGGACTCCTGAAAGCTGGTTATCCAGAGGCGGCCTTTTCGAGAGAACGACTTTGTATCTTGCACATGATTGCTGTGGCAAAACAAGTAGTTCATATTCAAGAAAACAGCAAAGCATCCTCTATTTGTAGAACTAGAACTTTTGCTCATGGCAAAACGAACACTATGTGGACGAGAAAGGCATGCCTGAAAAGTATCCTTACAAAAGAAACACCCACCATCCAAGCCAGTATTCCCAAGCGAGACCTTGGCGCAATTTTGATATCTCTTAAAAATGTTGTTACACAGCATGAAGAAAAAATTCGAGTAGAAGTGGATGATTTAGCTCAGCAATCAGAAACGAAGGCGCCTAAGGTGGAGCAAGCAAGGCAGAGGAATGTCAAACTTGAAGTAGCGGCCATGTGAGACGCTCTGAAAGAAAACGGAAAATACCCGCTGAAGTAATGGACCAAATGCTGACAAACAGGGAGCCTAGCACACTGTCGAGTGTGGGTGAACAAGTCGAAGTTCTCTGGACTGAGAAAGATCTTATAGGCATGAATTGGGAACCCGGCTGGTATCGTGGCGACATACAGAGTTACGATGAAGATAGCAATACTGTGAACACTTGGTACTATAAAGACGAAGAAGTTTATGGCCTTGATGCCACCGGTGCCTTAGAAGATGAAATTATTCGTTCCGTTTCTTAACGAAGAAAACTACAAAATTATATATTTCATTTTGTACATACACTGGATTTAGTGGGAGTAGCTGGTTATGTCTACTGTTTTGAAATAAGCTTCAAAAAATTCTTGAGCGGTTCATTATGTAAATTATTTATTCTCATTTTAACAATAACAGTTCGTGTCTTGGTTGATCGCGGTGTACACTTCACATCTACATGTATTAAATTATAGGACTTAGCGCCTCAGTTTGTAAACTTAACTAATTATTTGTAAGAGGCTCATCAAAAATACAGCAATTTGTGATTTCACTCAGGACATCCACTTAATGCACGTGGTTTTAAAGCGTAAACGATAAATATCTGTTACAAGAATAATAAAGGATGCATTGTTTTTCGTATAATTACATGCTCCTGTCTAGTTTCGCTGCTTAAAAACAGTTCACAAGTGTTCTAACATACCGGAAATGAGTGCACAAAGATATGAAACGAACAGTATAAAAATATAAAAGAAACGTTTTCAAGCGAAGGCATCATCATGGTAGTGATACTTTGTCATGCCTTGCCCCATTTGCAACTATTTGGTGCCTCAAAAAGTTCAAATCGTGCATCTGCCAGTTCATGCTGTGTGCTGTTCAGCAATTCGTGGGCTTCTTCCACTCTGTGAGTGTTTTTGTCGATCGTCTTAGCCGATGCCTGCAATTTCTTCATGTTGGTACTTGAACAAGGTTGGCCAAATTCCGCAGTGATTTCTTTCACTTCCTGTTTAAGATGTTTGGATTTTTCCAGGGTCCAGGCAACGTTAATTGCTCCCTGTATCTCACCTGCTTTGAATGATGCTAGGCTTTGGCTTGAACAGATATCCTCGGCTTTACTGTTCAAAAACCTTCTGTATACTTGCAGGAGACCTGTACTTTCCTCTATCTCGCTTTCGCTGTAAATTTTTATCTTTCTCGCCCTGGCGGCTGAATAAGGATGGGGCTTGGGAAGCTTGTGTCGCTGATTAGCAAACACCAGTATCGAGGGTTGGCGAGAAACATTTCTTTGTTTTGCTGGAATTGTGCTGGCATTACCAGCTTTGCCTTCATTAACCACAGGGATCCCCTCTGTTGCTGTTTCCTGGCTCGAAGCTGACTGCTCCAGTGGATATATGTGACCTCTCACGCAAAAACGTACACTAACGGCTTTCCGTTTTAGAACGGAATTCCGTTTACTAGCCGTTTGTTAGCCGTTCAGAATAAATTTGCACCCGTTCGAACGGCTTGGGTTATCCGTTCAAAAAAATTTGCATCCGTTCGAATGGCTTGCTCATCCGTTCGGTAGAAACATCCATCCGTTCGAACGGCTTGGTCAGCCGTTCGGAAAAAATTGCATCCGTTCGAACGGCTTGATCATCCGTTCAGTACAAACATCCATCCGTTTGAACGGCTTGGTCATCCGTTCAGAAAAAAAATTGCATCCGTTCGAACGGCTTGATCATCCGTTTGGTACAAACATCCATTCGTTTGAACGGCTTGGTCATCCTTTCAGAAAAAAAAACTGCATCCGTTCGAACGGCTTGGTCATCCGTTCGGTACAAACATCCATCCGTTCAGGAAAACAAATAGCATCCGGTTCGAACAACTTGCGCAATCTGTCGAACGGCCTGGATCATCCATTCGGAAAAAAGTTAACCAGGTGTTAGAACATGTAGCGTCATCTGTTCATTGAAAAAAATTCACACATTCCGCGTTCGTCCGTTCACTCGTTCAATCTCTTGGCCGGCAAGTCTGACGCGGATGAAACGAACAATTTTCTCTCCTAAAACTCTCGTAGATTCTAATTCTATACGGCTTGTTAGACCTTGAGTTAAAAAGGAAAGGAGCGAAATGTTTTTCCCTTCGAGGCTTTCATTTCTTATCAGACAAAGAATCTGCAGACGTCCGCATGTAAACAATTCAATTTAAAACGAAGTCTGCCGAATAAGACAAGTCGAGCAAAGCTTTAATTTGCCGCATGTTTTTACCACCACATCAACATCGATTTTAGAATTACCATCACAAGTTCGAGCTGCCCAAGAAACTCTAGCTGAAAACCAAAGGAACGAAATCTTTCTTGCCGTCGACTTTAGAGACTATAGAGATTTACTGTACTTACAAATTACACGAAAAGATTTGCCTGCACGACAGACGTTTGTTGTTTAGCTTGCACGCTACTACAAAATCAGTGAAAGGAAAGGTTTCAATTTTCGCAAACTTTTAATACCAGGACTTTATTTCCGACATAGAGACGGGTTTTTGTAGTCAATGACGCCGCTGAGAAGGAAACACAGGTCTATTGATATTATAATTTACGACTTGCGAACTGCTAACTAATTATAGGTGATGGTATAAGAAGTCTATTGATATTATAATTCACGACTTGTTACCTGCTTACCAATTATAACTGATTATGCAAACACAAGCTCCCGTGGAACATCGAAAAACAATGACACTTCGTTTATCCAATAAAAACACTGTATTTTTGATCCGCGTAAGCTTCAGTACCGCGTATAAAAGAACTCTTTTATAAAAGGTAATCGCACTTGCTTGCTCACTACATCAGTTTACGTAAAGTTCTTATCAGTTCTCCGTCTCTTTAATAGTCGCGGGATGTCTGTCAGACAGTTGTGCAGGCAAACAAGTAAACGTGCTTCAAAAGCATTGTTTCTTTTCCCGGAAGAACAAAAAACGGGGATCGCGCCAACTCGTTTAATCGTCGAGAAAGACCTTGATTATATCGAGGGACAGTCTGTCCATGTTAGTTGGGAAGGAAAGAAAGTGCAAGCGGAGATCCTTGCTCTAAGCAGTAAGTATCAATCGTACGTTCTAAAGTCTGTATTTCCAGTGAGTTGTTCCTTTCGGTGTAACTGTAATGACTGAAATTTTACGCACATGTTATAGATGACGAAAACTTTCTGGCCGAAAAAGACCTGGATTGGTGCAAGAAGAACTTCCCAGCTACTGAGGAAGCAGTGGAAAGCCAAGAAACCACTGAGCCACCAAGAAAAAAAGTTCCACGAAAGAAGGTAATCATTTAGGTCTTGCCACGTCCGCCATTTTTCGTTTACCCCGAGTTCGCGATTGAACTGGAAACTTCTCTTTTTGTTCATTGACTCAATTTTTAAGAATTATTCATTACACAAATGAAACTAGCGATTAGAAAACAGTGGCAGTGTCATGCAGTTAATTGATACCGACAAAACGTTAACTCCGTAAACAGGCCCAAGTTCATACGCCACAAATTAAGGCGTTAGTGTTTGTGAACGATTTAAATTGCTTTGTACGTTGTTCGATAACTCTAATCATTTGGACTTTCTTTGACTTAGCCTGCTGAAGTGCAGTGTACCGAGACCGAAGCCAGTACTAATCAAAGTGGCCATCCATACGAGCAGTTTTTGGCCAGTCAGAAGAAGCGAGAGCTTGAATGGAAATCAGTCCGAGAATCTAAGAGGGCCAAGGTGGCAGAATCCTTAGCGCCTGCGATGGTGACAAATAGCAGTGAAAAACCTTCCCCGCAAGACGATGTTGTCACTGTGCTCCGCCAGCAGCTTGCTGCCAAGACAGAAGAGTGTCGTCACCTGGTGAACAGGCTGCATGCCATGGAAGAGACGAACACTAAAATTCTCTCCTGCCAGGTGCAAATGGAAGAAAACTTCGTTAAGGTAATGTATCAACCTGCGACCAGGTGTGGTTTTCTTCTGAAAATGCTTTTTGCAACTTTCTCTAGAAAAAGATATGCACAATGTAATTCTTCAACTTACAATTATCTTGAAATTGACGGAAAGTTCAAGATATAAGTTAGCTAAACTATTTTTCGATGGAGGAGATAAACACAGATCGCAAACGACAAACTAAAAACCCATTTCGGCTAAATTGATCAAACCGTGACGTAGCTCCTTTAGGTTTGTCTGTAAAAGTAATACAAGGTAACAAATGCAACAAAGAATTGCTAGAACTTTGTATCAGTAAGCTGACCCAAATTCCCTGCTTTATACTCTTGCAGATGATGGAGAAAATAGAGGCAACCGTGTCAGGAATCGAGGACAAACTACTGAAAAAGATGTCTGTATTGGAACACAACGTCGGCGCTGTATTTTCAAACTTTGAAGCACGCCTTGGCTCACTGGAAGGACAATCCCTTAATCATTATTCCTTGGTAAGAATTTCTTGTAAGAACGTCGCTAGATTTCGGCCAGGCAGGTTCCTGTAAAATAAGTCGAGGAAACAGAATTTTCGTGCAATTTTCACTCATGCACTTTCTCTTGCGCTCATGATAAGAAGAATTTGCTTAACAATCTAGACCTCTTTCTCATAATCATAATCTTTGATTAAGCCGTGTTATTAAACCAGAAATTAGATGTAATCAAGGTATATAGAAACAAATCAGGGAGCAAACATAATGAAACACAGTAACAATGGGTAATGACAACGTTGTTTTATCTTTCTTCTTGTTATCAGCTCGATGCCACTGTAAGTGATGGATGTGCTGATGAGGACCCAGTATTAGACGAAACTGAGCCACCTGAAGGCAACCAAGACCTGACCACCATTGATACAGACACCCTGAACAGACTTTGCGAGGAAGTACAACCAGCTGAGAACAGTCGAGTCGGGCAACCTACCATCACAGTGTCAAGTTCTGCACAGGAAGTCGGCGAAGAGCTAATTGGAACGTGTGTGACTCCCACGAAAGTAAAAACAGTCCAGCAGACCCTGGGAAAGGAAAGCGAACGACACTTGTGTGCTCTGAAGCTCCTGCAGTCTTTCTTCACCAACGACGAACTAGCGACCAGCAATACCGATGGTACCTATGGCAAAAAGTGTCTCGACAGTGCCAAACTCAATTCACTAAAAGTGTTAGTTTTTACTAAGTTTCCAGCTAGCACCAGCGAAGAAAAAGAAAAAGTCTGGAGGCTCATCAAAAGCAAAATTAATTCAAAGTGTCGTGCCATCCGCAAGTATTCGGCGAAAGACTCGCCTGCTCGTTCATTGTAATAAGTTTCTTTGTATACTTCTGATTGTAGTTTTAAAGTATGGTTCATCATAAGAATATTTTTGTACATACCCAGCTGTTTATTTATTAAAGAAGTTGTCTGTTTAAAAGTGAGTGTCGTACTTCAATGGTGCATTTTCACTTACTTAGTGTAAAATAGAAGGCGACTTCCCTCTTTTTTCTTTCCTTTGGGTGAAGGTGATCCTTTAATACTTGCGATATCTTGTATTGATTTTGGCTTCTTAGTTCGGCGTTTTGCATGCGGAAAAGAAAAGCCTACATAATAATAGCTCAGTAATTAGAACATCATGTGTGAGTATTTGTGCGCGAGCAGGACTTGCGACCGTTGTGATAAGCGTAGAGATAAGCGGAGAGGGTAAACAGGAGACCAATTTGTAGCGCAAGGCACGTTCGAATTCGGCTGCCTTTGTAGCTTGCAATCAGTTGTTTATGTGTCTTGTAAGTTTTTTCTTCGGTTTAGATTTTTTTATCTCATAAAGAGTTCACTAGGTTCTGAATTTGACGCTGGTCGCCTTCAATGTTATTTTTTAACGGCTAGGGAGAAACGAGATTTAAACGAACCACGCGTATGTTATTGTTTATTATGTGTCCCGGAGTCCCAGACATGCGGTACGCTTAGCGGCGCGAAAGATTTCGCTCGATTTATTTCACTTAAATGAGGAACAACGGCAAAGCACAGTCCATCAGTCACATTAGTAAAGAACCGACATTCACCTGTTCAGTGTTGCTGTACTTCCACCAACATATTAAACTCGGACAAACACTTTTAATTAGTTGCGCTCACACGTGTGAGAAATGAGCATCGTCACTCACATGAGAAGGAATAATAGCCGAAGTCTTAATTGGAAAAACACATTATGTTGGTAAAAATAGTTCCATTCATTACGCTGAAGTCGATATCACATTTTAAATCTTCGAAGTAAACCAAAGAAGTCTGAAGGAAACTAAAACTCCGCAACTGAAAGAAATTCGACACGTCAATTCTAACCTGGCTAAACACAAATCTGCCGTATGCAAATTTCGTATGATTTGCATGAATGACATTTTGTAACGCAATGCATGAGCAGTTCTCTAAGCCGTAAAAACAGCAAGCCCCGGGCAGCAAGCTGTGTCGAAAGGCGAATGTGTAGTTGAAATCATATGTCTATGCTATTTCTTCGAGTATTCCTTACTACCATTTTCGTTCAACCCTGAAGCGTGACGATTTTTTCGCGTATGTTTACGTTTTAAACTTAACGGTTTTGTCTGGTTACGTGTCACTTTAGGCACTGAAACCTTGTCGGTTATGTCGCGAAACTGACAAGGTTCTTGGCGCCATTCGAACATGTTTTGTTCACGTGCTCTGAAACTTTTCAGGTTTTCCGTGCACAGGAGCATGTTTTGTTCACGTGCTTTGAAACTTTATGGTCTGCGAAACGGCCAACATTGAAATTTGTTGTGTTCCAAACTGTAAATACAGTATGTGTTTTTTAAAAATTCCGCGTTGATTTATTGTTCATGGAAGCTATTGTCTTTCTAATGACAATGTCTTGACCACTACAGCGTGAATTTTGAACTGTATTTTGTCAAATGCATACTTTGTTGTGCACAGAAAAAAAAAAGACATGTCGGCGGAAGAGTTTTCTTATTTTGGGAGAGAAACGTACTTTTTGTCTACTTTTAGACTATATTCACCCTGATCGCAAGTCGTTGTAAGCTCAGTGTTGGTCATAACTTTTATTAGAAGTGGTGGCTCCTAAAAGAGCCGTTTTTTTTTTCTACCTGTAGAGTGCAATGTCGAACACTCGACCTACAGGATTTTCCCCGCGGAGTGCA
Organism: Siderastrea radians; assembly: GCA_964017195.1. NCBI lineage: Eukaryota > Metazoa > Cnidaria > Anthozoa > Scleractinia > Rhizangiidae > Siderastrea > Siderastrea radians. Next base: position 23,559,937 of record OZ024888.1, on the reverse strand, counting down.
ATGCAGGGTGGAAGCTCTGAAACGAGCTGTTCTTGTTTTCTTCAGCCAGGTTGTTAGCAGAGGGTTCGTTTTTTATGGTGCTGGAGCAACCAGATCTTCTGTTCCTGGTTTGCAGAACTGACGAATTTCGCGGTACAGATACTGCTTCCGTTCTTCAGATAATCCTTGGGGGTTGAGCTTGGCTGGAAGCACTGCAGGTGGTAGAATGGCGGCGTTCTTCAGCAGCAGAAAAGATTGCTCAGGAGAAGTGCTGTACTCTTTGAAATAAAGTCTACCAGGTTCCTCGTTCGAAAATCTAAAATGGTGAAACTTTTTAATGTTAGGAAACTTGCGAAAGTACTGTTCCAAGAACGCTGACCAATTGTACACTGGCACAATAACTTGTCCATCGTGTGTCCCGACGAGCTGGGCTATGTTTACTCCGTTAGCGCTGGATGACTCAACCATCTGGGCAAATTCGTAAAGAGAAGATACGTAACTAACTTTGTACGATCTTTTGATGATGCCAAAGCAACGATCAGGTCCAAACTTTGTGTGACCGGCAATTAAAAATGAATAACTGATTGAGTCATGAAGCAGGTTTATTGCTCTCCATGCCAGGTACCAAAGAAAACAGTTGTTTTTATTCTGCCCCGCGCAGTTGTCAGCATGAAGGTGGACGCGCGTTTCCCCGAGTCCGTGGTTCTGAAAGTAATGATGAACGTAACTTATGGTTGTGTTCGCCCCTTTACCAACGTCACTTGCCTCGTCAATGAGGTAGTTTACTTGCCGAGGGAGTGCTTCGCACATGACGCCAAAGATTCCACATTTGCGTGGCGTTTTGAAGTATATAGGTCCTGGCTGCATCGGATTGCTTGGAATGTGCACCTGCTGGGCAAAGTCAAATGAATAGTGGATGGTTGTATCGAGTGAGCATGCGTCGTGTTGTTCATCCAACTCGATTGTCTCTTCAAATCTTTCGAAGTTGCTTTTTGATTCCGCACAAGTGTTCCTGTAAAACTCTCTCTCTCTGTGTACGCAGTCCAAATGTTCTTGCTGAGCCAGGACGCAATCGGACTTTTCTCTATCGGGAAGGTTCGCAGACCGCAGGAGTTTTGACGTGTTCTGTTGGCAAGTTAGACACAGGTCGGTCATGGGCTTGGCGACGAGAACATCAGGATGAAACTGCTCCCATAATTTTGTAAATGTAGTGTAGCAAACAGCCTGTTTGTCCGTTTCTTCGCATGCTCTTTTAAACAAGCGCCACACATTCATTTTTGTCTCAGACGACGAAAGCAGGCGAATGTCATCGTTTTTAAATCCTGGGATCCTTCCAGGAAGTACAATAGCATTTTCTTCGACGTAATTAGTTAAGAAGTTTTTGACGTCCTCGGTTACCGCCTGGGGCAAAGTGTTGTGAGGTAGTCTCTTGCAGTTTCCATGAACCCTTTGAGAAAGTCCGTGTTGGTCGTAATGGTCTTTCAATCTGCGAAACCATGAGTAGCTTATGCCGTAAAGATTTAAGAACATATCCTTGCAGATCGGACGGTTAAGGTATAGGAAACTGCATCGTGAACTTCGTTTCCTTTTTTCGCCAATGATTTCAGTATTCGTGAACGCTTGAATGTTCGCCAGTATAACAAGGTCGAGTTCTCCGTGTGACAGTTCCAGACAATTGTTTAAATTAGACAGCACGGCTTCCTTCGAAAACTGCTGACAACACTGGCCGCCTTTCGTACCATGGGAGCACCCGCATCCGTCTTGCAGAAACTTTTTTACTTTAGCTATGATTTCCTCGTTTTCAAGCGCGTCAACTAGATCGCATTCCGCCATGATGAAGGTCTCTGATATGAAGAATGAGAGGGATTTCTGTTTGTAGTTGCCAAGACAACGCGCCCTTTTGTCCAAGTGATTGATACGGATTGGATGGTTGCATTACCTGTCACAACCTTGCTGTTTTGTAACTCTTACTTTATGCAAATTTGGAAAGATGGATGTATGTGTTTATTCAACCGAAAATTCCTTCATAATTATAACCGACTACGCGAAATCCGTGTAATTCGTAAACAGAAGTAATGATAAGCATGGAATTACATTTTGACAATGCGTGAAGCTGCTAGAAAACAAAAAAGGCGTATAATTATTTGAGAATAGCGGCAATAAACACAACACGGCAAAGGTAAACAATGACAAGTAACTGAAATATAATGCGGTGGTGAATGTTTTTATTTATGACGCGTTGATTTTCTCTTGCTTTTTCGCCGGGCCGTCCGTTGTCTTTGTCCGTTCTTCCGTTCATGCAAAGCTATCAATTGGTAATGAATTTTGTGCAGTTAAATGGCTCGTGACTATTATTCTTTCGAAATTATAAGCCATGAGCCGTTCAGACGTTCATGGCTATCCGTTCGGGATGATAACCAAGCCGTAATCGGCCGTTCATGACAAACCGTTCCGAATTATTAGTAGCCGTTAAGCTTTTCGTGTCTACCCGTTCGAAATTTTTCATGAGCCGTTATGCCGTTCATGGCAAACCGTTCGGAATTATCAGCAAGCCGTTCAGCCGTTCAGGTGTACCCGTTCGAAACTTTTTATGAGCCGTTCGGCCGTTCATGGCAACCGTTCGAATTATTAGTAACCCGTTCAGCCGTTCATATCTACCCGTTCAAAATTTTTCATGACCCGTTCACCCATTCATGTTAGCCGTTCGAAATACCTAATAACCCGTTCAGCCGTTCAATGGCACCCGTTTCAAACGGCTTGCTGACCCGTTCGCGACCCGTTCGATAGCCGTGCGTTTCACCCGTTTAACGGAAAGCCGCTAGTGTATGTTTTTGCGTGAGAGGTCACATATCTCCACAGCTTTTGATTCTTCTCGGATGAGAAAAATTGATTTTCCATCAGTTTTGGCATCAATGCATCTACTGGCACCACAAGTAGCTTCCTTCTTCAGTCCCACAACGATGCACGTGTCGTTTACCGGCCTAGTGAATTTGTATGGGAAACAAAGAATGTCATCCACTTGCTTGTCCAGGATATCTGGGCGAAAGCTTGCGACAGTCCTCTCAGCCTCGTCGCAGATTACTGAGCAGGTTAAAGTGTCATTTACGAACACTAGTATTTCGCTCATGATTTCAGTTAAACTACGCGTTCCAGCGCCTTGAACAGTAGTAACCAGACTAAGATTTTGACCTCTTTTTTGACAGGTTTTTGATTAATTAGTATGATGAGTTTTATGGCTTCCAGTTGCTTTAAACTACCAATCAGATGCCATGAAAACTGGAAGGTGGGTTATCAAACGTTGCAGAATTTGTCGTCGAACTTAAAGTTTGAAGGGGTTTCAGGCGATAAAAACATTTTCCTTCGTGGCCAAAACTCTCAAACTGTTTGTTAAGTGATCAAAAAGGGCTTTGCTTCGCTGAACCGTCAGAATAACACACCATAAAAATAAAATGTATGAAACTTTATGTTCAGCGAGACATAAACATTAAACATGCATGGCTTCGTATAGAATTAATTTATCACCAGTTCAACTTGGTTTGATAACCCGTCTTGCATGCTTTGTCATCAAACGTCAGAGTTTTAACTTTAATACGTGCTTGACTGTATAAACTTGGCTTCGTGAGAAAATTTTTCTGATCGACTTTACAAATATTTCAGCACGGGCGGCCGTCTTCAAAGCATTACATATCAATTAAAACATGCAAATGGTGTTTCATTCATAAAAAAAGCAACAACAAAAGTGTCGAAGAAGCCCCTGTAACAGTGTGACGGACATTATTGATTGACAATTCCAACAAAAACCATCGAGCACAAAATCGCCTTAAAAAGACGCTAATCATAGTGAAAGCCAACAAGTGAAACTGTTAGCGCATAAAAACTGAAATAAGTTCACCAACAATGTGCACGATCTTTTTGTCTTAATATTCAATAAGAAGCTGTAAGCAGCCTTTACTCGGGCTGTCTTAAATGCAGAGAGCGCTTCATGTGCTTTTGCAAGTTTGGCGACGATTATATCACCCTAGGCGACCTTCAGTTTGCTTGTCAGAATATATTACCAGATGAACTGTAAACAGATATTGCATGACGGCACTGGAATGGGTCACGTACTCACATACGAAATCGAATATTTGGAATTGAGCCCATCCTTATTAGGACCATCGTGACACAAAAAAGACAAGAATTTGACCGAAAACTTGACTCGTGGCTTATGCCCGAGTAATAATGACCTCGCGGCCCCGAAAGAATGGCGTATCAGACATCTGCAAACATACATTGCGTGCATGTAACTTTTGGCAAAAATAGAATCCGGTGCCGTGATCACTCGTGCATGACACATTGCCTGTGAAGCAAAAACTTGAGAACGAAGTCGTTCCTCCTCTGAATCATAAAATTATTTACTATACTTTAGTAAAGCAAAAATATATCAGTAAAGTGATGATCAGAATGTGTTTATTCTCAAATGTAGAACTAATATCGTAAATACAAACGTTTATCTTGCGGAATGCATGCCGACTGAATTGGCCGGTCGCTTCATAAATTTGTCGTGCTTAGCGAAACAACGTTTTTCAGCTAACAAAATGCAACTGAAAGGAAGCACATACTGAATTCGTTGTAGAGCGTCTACAACCACAAGCAAATTTAGTCATCAAGAAGAGTGCATATAAGGACAATACTATGGTGTGAGCCCATGCAGCTGAGAACAAGCTAAAAGACGAACGTTTTGTGCAACGCGACGACAAAAATAACAGCTACAAGGACTCTTAATTAACAGTAAGCATCACTACAAAAGAACAGCTTGAAGATCCTTATGGTCACTGCAAACATTACAAACATCAAAATCTTCACTGAAGGCCAAGAATGATAAAATTTTCCAGCTGCCAAACGAAAGTTAATGATACCAAACGAAAGGTAATTCTGTCTGAAAATATCCGTAAATAGAACATGCAAATTTGGTACACCGAAATCTGACACAAAATGTTGTTTTGATTACAGTACTCATTTTTTACCTTGGCAGCGTAACTTAACTCGAATTATAAATTGAAGTGTTGCTGTTTCGTCGAGATAATGAAGCAGAATTGGTCGTAAATAAAATTTATGACGATATGCATGCACAATAGCATTTGACATGTGGCTTAACTTCTGCTCATATACGTGAATTTACCATAAAACGCAAGTAACCATCGAAATTTGGATTCTTAAACTATAGTTTAGCTAATTTTTCGCTTTAAACAGGAAATAGAAATATTTCCAGGGGTGTAGGAAAAAATTGGAATTTCCAAAGGAGGGAAGGGGTATAGTTTGTGGGCCGTGTTTGGAAAATCCAGAGGGGAGGGGGGGTCATATGAAAAATCCCTTCCATGTGTGGGGTATGGATATTGTCTGGAACTACACGATATGGCATCGACATAATGCTCCTTCTTTCTTCCCAACATGCCCTGAATGCCATACTTAACGCATATGCTTCTTAGGTTTGTCAGTGTTAGCTTGGCCCTGAGTTTGTCTCTACTCATGTAACACAACCATAATGGAGTCTTAAAGACCAGACTGTAAGATGTGAATTAGATCTGCATTTCAAGCTTACCACTGACATTTCTATGGCAAACTGAAAGGTGCCACGATATCCCCCTCTTACCAAAAAAATTCGCTTTGAGCTTCTCGGTACTGGATAGGCATGAATTTCATTGCGAAATCCTGGACAACCAGGATGCCTGTCGAGTCAAGTGATGCTTGCACCTCTAGCTCAGGGCACGATCTTGATTTATGCTCCTGAGCTGGTGTGCCTTCCATGCTGTTATGGCTTCCCTGGCCTTCTGAACAAGGAAAACTGCTTCGTCTTTACCATCTTCACATTCAATAGTTCCTGCCTCCACTTTGGAATGAACACCTTCAACAACCCAACGAAAAAGCGAAAAAAAGGAATAGCAATCCAAATGAATAACTACGATGTGAACCCAGCAAAAGCCCGAATCTTAGAGGAATGTGGCTCTTGTGGTTGGATTAATAGGCTTTTTCTATTATTATAGTTTGTATAAAGCAATTTCATGTGATAACCTAGACACACGGAAATGCACCAGTATTAATGCACAACTGACGCTGACGCACATGATTCTTGTTTAAAGGTTTATTCTAACATCTACGGTTTGGTATGAAATTTTTGCTGTGGGTCTTCATTTTGGCGATATGTTGTATTTTTTTTTTGCAATTTCCAAAACAGATCATGCAAACTTTATTTATCTTTGATACCCAATTGAAAAATCTATTAGATATTAGATGTGTTTGAACCGGAGATTTGTGTGTTTCTCACAGGCCCCACTTACAATGTTTATGAATGTCATTATGGTTCATTTTTGATTTTGCTGAAATTCACTTGGCATTTGTATTGATAAATGAGAAGGTCCCAGAAATACAAAACCAGACATTTTAAGAACTACGATGTTGTATGTTTATAGACTCTAAGTTTACAATTTTATACATATTGAGGCACTACCACAAAAAAGTTCTCTTGACAAAAACAAAGCAAGGTTTTCGTTAACGAGTTAACATGACATTACATTTTAAATTCTTTGTCAATGTAGCAGTTGTGTGCATCTGTAAACGCTTTTTTGTCAGCCTCTGCAATAATTAAGTCAGCAGTTGCATCACAGTCTGCATTCTTAGCGGCAATACATGCAGCATGAAGGTGGTAATGTGTGGGCCCAAAATGAACTTTTAGTTTCCTGTCCTTCATGAAAGTTTGATATTCAGTTATTGCCACTATCGCGTCATTCGGAGGGTAAGGAGTTTCACCCGGGATTCGTATGGCCGAGTCGCAGCCATAGCACTTTGTGTCCTTGAGCCATTTAAGTTTATTCGTGCGGGTTGTGGAGCCTTTGGTATTTTCAGAGAGAGTGGTAGATGGTGGTTTGCATAATCGTTACCTTTTGGCGCATTTCCCCTTGTTTCGGAGGGTTGACTTCTTAATATTTAAGTTGGCAGCGCTTGTAAGGTTCCGCTTTTTAGCTAACTTTTGTTTGCCATACCAGCCAAGGTAGGATTCAATCTCGTCTTCCTTTTCTGCTACGGCTATGGCTAGTGAACATATCTCGGTTGCCTTCTGGGGTGTTCAACACACTACAGACAAAAGTTAACTTCGAAATTGCCATTGTCTTCACTATGTGAATTCGGCCATGTATTGATATATCTCTTGCTGACCAAATGTTCAGAATTTTTCTTAAAGAATCTTAAGTCGGTCGAAAAAGTTCTTTTTGGCTGCAAGTTGTTCTTCATAAGAGAAGTAGACACCTAGGGCACAGATAGGTTCTTCATCTAATCTTAAGTTTAACCGTATCTTTTCAATGGCATAAAGATCCTAACCACAACAATTCTGACTTTGACTGGTTTATTCTTAACCCAGAACAGCTTTTGAACTGGGCCAGTAATGCTTTGATCTGCAGGAGGCTGTAATGTTTGTATTTTCTGCAAGCACTCGTGCAGTCGAGAAGATTGTTGATGTAAATGAGGTGAGTGGTCCGAGAATGGATCCTTGTGGAACACCACAAGTGATTGTTAGCGGTTGTGAAGCACTCCCTTCAACCACACATAATTGTTTCCTATTACTCAGGTAAGATTTGATCCAGTCGAGGGTCAGTCCAATTATCCCATATAGTTCAAGTTTTTGCGAGAGGATGTCATGGCATGCAGTATCAAAGGCCCTAGCTAGGTCAAGAAAAACAACCAAGTTTATGAACTCCGATGCAAATATACCAGTTTCCAGTGACGTGTTAAAAATTCTGCAAATAGGTTCAGCAATAACAGGATCTGGCAGAAATATCATAAAGCCCAACTTCTTTCTTGGTTGAGAGAGATTTTAGGGCTTGAAGGACAGACCACAGAAATTCTTTCAAAGGGAAATTTAGTGTTTGTTTTGGACACGTATTGTTGATAGTTACAGTAGTTCTGTGGGTGAAAAGAGGTACCTTTTGGCCCCCACCTCAATAAAGTGTTTATTAAGCTCATTAGCAATGAGCTCAGAGGGCTCAGTATGTGATATATTGCTTTTAATTCATTGATCGAATTATTTTTCTCTTTTGCGACATGAGATTATTTACGGTTTTCCAAATCTCACGCCCATTACCAGACTTGTTTTGGATTTCCTTTTTGTAATAATGAGCCTTTGAGAATTTTCGGATCTTAAATGTTCATTTTCACCTCGAACAGTTGTAACCATATTCGGATCAGTTTTGGGATTTTCTTGAAGAAGGCCTGTGACCTCAGCGGCTTGTTTCTTTAAAATATCCAACCTCTGTCAAACGTTTCTGTACATTTGCAGTAATTAAGTTTCCTTTTAGGAGAGTCTAGCCGGGAACTCTCGTCAAATACTATTAACTTCCGTCACTTTATTGTGACTCTAGAGTTGCAGTTCAGAGAAATATTACCGGCAGTTACAGTTTAGTTCGTGGCATGTCATGTTTGACTGCAGGAAATACAATTTTAGGAAGCATAACCTCCTCATAGAATGTAATGAGTGTTTGCAGTATTGGTGTCCAGAAAAAGACGAAATTGATTGTTTAAGTAGCACATCTTTAGGAGTTAACCCAGGCTTGATTTGAATGTATTTCATTTCAAGGACTCCTGGGCTGCTCTGAGTAGGTACATGAATTATTCTGCCTGGGGACGCCCAAATAAAACCATGAGATGTGCTGATAAAAACCCACAGTTTTCCACGGATACTCCACAACCCTGCTGTTTCATTTCTGAAATGAGAATCTGGGCAATTTCATCTTCCTTTTCTAGGCCTTCCCGCATAGCAGTTGTTTGTGGAATGTCTGAATAACCCAATACTTCCTTCAAAGCCTTTCTTGGTGAAGTAGTGGGTTTTAGGCTGGTAACTCTTTAGCACTTAGAGGCAGAACTCCAGCCTTTTTAAACCGATACCAATCTGCAGAATTACTTTGCAACCTGGTTTTCTTCTCAACAACAGCTATCTCCTTGTCTGAAAAGCAAAGTTTCCTTTTGGCATCCATACAAGCTTTTTTGATCTGTGGTATGGCAGTTCCTTCTAGTAAAGAAGAGAGATTTTCCACCGCAAATAGTTTACGTTAAACTCTGTGGCAAGATCTTTGTGTGCCATGTAACTTGGCCGTGGGTCAAAGGTGGTGGCCTTGGGTTTTCAGGCACTCTTCTGTTTCTTTCCAATTGTAGGCTTGGTAAAATTCATACTTTCTACTGGTGTTACCACTTCATGGGTCCTCTTCTTTTTCTTGCACATGCACTTTGTGCCAGTAGATGTCACAACACTTCCTTCTCTAACTGTTTCCTCTAGGTTTATGATGGCAGCTCCCACATGTCGACAAGCTTTATCAGAATTGAAAAATAATGTAATGCTGTTAATACAACTTCGTGAAGAGAATACAGAATTTCACACTGAAGGAAACTTATTGATGAGGGAAGAAATTCTCACAACAAAGAAAGGGTAGTCCAGGCTCAGGATAAGGAGTAAGTCACCAATAAAAAAAAAATTCTATACATAACATCTCAGAGAAGTAAACAAAAAAGGAGGAACCAACAATTTTCCTTGTTAAAGACTGTTTTTAATTACCACAAGCAAGAACTAACAAATTTGTAAAGCTGATACTCACCCTCCTATACAAGGGCAGTGAGCTGAATAAACAGAACCATCCTCCTTTCGTATCAGCCAGCCATCATGAGTAGGTTTATTGCCTATCTGAGTCCTTTCTCTCTCTGACGGTTTTACACTGAAATTAATAAGATGGTAACCAAAGAATGTGGATGTGCTGGTGTGGAGACTTTGTACATGGCCATACCAGTGCAGTCTGAATCCTTCGAGTGACTTGTAAGCTTTCAGACGTTCGTCGTTATATCCTTCTTTCACAATCAAATGAAGCGTACATATTGCCCCACGTGTAATTCGCTTATGGCGTAAAATTAGTGGTCTAGTCGGATTTCAGAGAGTATGGATCAGGAAGAATCCCATCTTTTGTCGTTAATTTAATCATAAAGGTGGCGCTCGGGTCTTCTTGCTCCTTGATCACTTCGATGGCAAGTTCTTGAGCTTTTTAGCACAAATCTTATTCGCCACACTAATTCCTCTCACCTGGAAATACTTCTTCAACTCTATTACAATCATTCGGTTTAAGTCTGGATCCATTATAGACGAGATTTCATGGTTGAACCTCATCAAGCACTGAAAAATGTTGTATTTACCGCAAACGTTTGCCCTGCATTGGCTTTGCTTTCTTGTACCCAGGGCGCCCAAGAATAAGAAAAGTGACTCTTCTGGTTGAGTAGGACTATGGACTCGTAGCACTTCCCCACTAGAAGTCCTTTCACCAGCAACATTTGCAGGTGTCAGTAATGCGGGGGAGCTGGGAGAACTGGTTGTATTGATAAAGTCGGTTTCCCAATAATTCGGGCTAATGCTCTGACTGAGGCAGTCTTTTCCTTTATCAGTTCTTTGTAAGACTAAGTGAGTTGTTCCTGTTTGTTCCTGGGCAAGGGTAGTGACACTTCCAGGGAATTTATCACAAAGCCTAGGTACTCCATGCAATGTGAACGACCTAATACATATTTCTTCCAATTGATTACAAAGCCCAAGTGCTGGAGTAGCCAGAGATTTGAGTCTCTGTCCCTTAGTATACTCTCCTGAGTTTGATTGTAAAGGATATTGTCGTCTAGGTGCACAGTAATTGACGTCTTTCTGGACGGGCTACAGGTATAAGCCTAGAAGTGTGCTGAACAAGCACGGCTTGCCCAAGTCCTTCAAAGACATCTTTGTAATCTTGCAAGATACTTTGCGCTGTTAGCGGGACATGTTTCACGTCCAGAGTTAACACTTGGGCTTAGGATCCTAGCTGCAGAAGTCCCACCTTCGGGCAGGTTTCGGCAGACAGTAAGGGCTTATTTGAACCACTACCTACTTGGAACTTGAGCACTTAAGATTGCCCACCATGTGTGACTCTAAGGTCGACTTCTCCCAGAGGTTTCATTATGGAGCCATCAAAAAACTTTAACTTTGTTTTGCATGTTTCCATCGGTGGATTTCTATCTTGCTTTATAATTGATAAGTCTCTGTTGCTCAGTACGTTACAGGTCGCACCGCTATCAAGCTGGCACTTGAGCTGGATTGCAGCTGCATTGGTTCAGGACGCGGTAGTAGGCTGTAAGTTGACGTGGGTGACCACATCTGATATGTGCTTCTACTTGTTTGTCCATTTGAGGCCACCACAACTTGGACCTCAAGCGCTGTTTGCACCTGGTCATCCTTGTGTGATCTTCATGGGCAAGGGTAATAACTTCTGTCGGAGCTTTGCTGGCAGTACGATAAGGTTTCCTGGGAGTAGAGCCTCTTGATCTGTGATGCATAGTTCTTCTCCGACAGATTTGTAGGGTGCAGGAGGTAAATAAGGCTGGTTTCCCCGGAGTAGATCACGAATTTGCGACAATTCCTTGTCTGCTATGGAGGCTGTCTGGATTTCCTGTACTGTCATTGCTCTTGGCATCATGTAGTCCATGCTGCTGGGTTTTTGTGGTGAGAGCTTTCTGGGCAATCGTGACAGGGGGTCAGCTAAATTTCCTGTATTGGGTCAGTTGATGACTGCGAAGTTGTATTCTTGAATTCGCAATCTCCACCTTTCTATCCGTGCTGGAGTTGACTAGCCTGTGCCATTAACTTTCGGCTTGCAGACGTGTTCTAGGGGATGATGGTCTGTTCCCAATTCGAATGATCTGCCGTATAGGTACATGTAAAAATGTTCACAGCAAAAAAACAATGGCTAATGTCTCCTTCTCAATCTGTGCATGTTTCTGTTCAGTCTCTGTCAACGATCTGCTCCCGTAGGCTATTGGGTGATAAGACTTGTCAGGCTGCTCTTGTAAAAGGACTGCTCCAACCACCCAGGGGGATGCGTCTATGACTACCCTTGTGTTGGCTTCTAGATGGTAGTGTGCTAAGACTGGGGGGCTGGTCAAAGCTTGCTTGAGGGTGTTAAACGCGGTGGCATGTTCTTCAGTCCAGCGGAACGTGGCATCTTCTTTCATCAGTTGTCTGAGGGGAAACGCTCTGGTGCTGTAATTGGGTATATATCTGGAGTAGTAATTGGAGAGAACCAAGAAGAATCTTACTTCTGAAGCAGACTTTGGAGCTGTGGCATTGGTGACGGCTTCTATTTTGGCATTGTCTGGTTGGATACCCTGTGCTGAGACAATGTAACCAAAGATGATCTGTGGTACCGTGAAAGAACATTTGGGTAGTTTAACGGTCAGACCACTTGTTGTCATGGTTTCAAGTAGCTGGTTTAGCTGTTTGTAGTGCTCTTCCTTAGAGATGGACCAGAGCACACAGGGATGTCCTTGATCAATCCATGGATTATTTCATGGAAGTGTTCTCCTGACGGTGATGCTCTCATTATGAGCCGCTTGAACTGGTGGGGTCTGTCTTCCAGGTTGTAAATGCAGTGATGCACCTGGACTCTTCTGCTAATGTTAACTGTAGATATTCTTGAGATAGATCAACCTCTGTGAGTACTGTAGCTCCTTCCATTTTGCACAATATCTCATCAAGTGAGTGGATTTGAACTCTTCGGCAGACTAAAGCCGTGTTTAGGACGTGCCTGTCTAACACTAATGGAACATCATCAGTCTTCTTTGATAAGGTGGGATAGCCACGGGGTTAAGCGTGTTTACATTAAGCATGATCAGGCCTAGCTCTGTCGAGGATTTACATCCAAGAATACATTTTATTCGTTCAGTCATCACATAGAAAGTATTCTTTGTGGTATGGCCTTTCTCTGAGGTGAGGATCGTTTGGATTCTCCGGCAAGTTTCTTCAGCTGTGTGGCTTCATAGGTATGTATTTTGGTATTCACAGGCTGCAACTATGTTCTCACAATGGTCTTGCTGACAGAATCTTGTTCATGTTCCAGAAAAAAATGGAGAGAGATTTGGAGGAAATGGCGGGATTGGCAGAGCAGCTTGAAGCTTTTTCGGTGACCTCGCTGAACGTTGTGCTTGAGCAAATTTTTGTGGAGCACAATAATGATGAAACTGTTAAGTATTCGCTTAGCGCAAGTGCCCGAGAAGCTTTTTTCAAGTTCTCGAAAGTGCCGGAGACTGTCACACCATCGAAGAGTTCTACACCGGAAGTTAAACAGCCCAGCTCGAAGTGCAACAAACAAGTGCTTCGTGTTGCTATTAACATGCATGTTCTATATGAGCGACTCAGAAAGGCTTTGGCTCACCAGACCGGACCAACTGACAGAACCATCAGCCTGGTAACTATGAATATGGCCATAAACCTGGTCAACACACTAGAAACTTATAAAGGCATATCGGAAACGGTAAGTTTATTCAAAGTTGTAGATGTTGATAAGAAAATTGTATTACAGTATCATTTTTCGTTGATAGTGGAATAGTAACCATTCTCTATTGTGCTTCCAAGTTTTGTTTACACGAGAGGGTCACTCTTGGGGGAGGGTTACCCTATCCGCTTGCTATGGTAAACCTTCCTAGCATGCCCAACTTTTGTTTGTTTAAGCCATGTTAAGTTGGGACACCCTTCTAGGAGCAGGTGTCGTACGGGTCCTGGAAAGTCCTGGAATTTTATTCTGCCATTTTCCAGGAGTTGGAAGTCCTGGAAATTAATGCAGGTCCTGGAAAGTCCTGGAAATTTTCTGCAGTATTATTTTTGGATTTCTATTTCGTAAGGGTTTTTTGCTTCAATTATTGTGCATTTGGGAGACCTGGGGTCAATTTAATGAAACATTTTCAAGTGTAATAAGTGTAGCTATTGTTTTCAACCTCTGAAACAATAGCTACACTTGTAAATTACACTTGTAAATGTTGTATTAAATTGACCCCTGGAAAAATCTATCTGGGTCCTAGAGAAGTCCTGGAAAAATCCTGGAAATTGTTTCTGATAAAGGCTACAAACCTGGAGGGTCAATTTTAGCAGGATTAGGTTAAGTAGTGTTCATTGTCTATTGGCGGGGGACAGGGGAGGCTGGTAAATGGGTAAACTCAGTGTTTAAATCTTTTTGTGCCCTCCCCTTGATGATAAAAAGAAGCTATTTACACCCTTCTGTGAGGAACAGTCAAAACTTTCTGTCTCCCCCCCCCCCACTCCAACTCTCCAACTCACTGCATATTAAAATATGAAATAGCCTCTGAATTACCATGTTTGAGGGAGGGAGCGGGAGTATCTAGGGGGTGCTGGGTATGCTCTCCTGGAATTTCATTTTAAAAGTTAGTCTTCAGAAATGCAGTTTTGCACTCTGAGGGGTTGATCAAAGTGTTTTGATTGCTGAAAGTCAGGCAATTTTTCTGTTTAGTTTTGTAATGTTTACTAGGTTTTGGTTATAACTGTAGCTTTTGGACAACAGCGGTTTCAGCTTTGTTTTGACTCAACCAACACTAAATATCCCCAGACAAACCACCCACCCTCTACCAAGCAAAAACATTGTATGTTCCCCCCTAAAGGGCATACCAAACTTTTTTAGCCTACTTCACCCATTCACCACCCCACAGCTGATAAATAGTGAACACTCCCTTACTGTCACAATACTGCCAAAACAGAATGGTTCCGGTTGCCTCAGCTTTACTTTTGAGATAGCTCTACGGAGAACCCTTTAGATGTAATATGGACCCCTCTAAGCAGGTGCCCATTCTAGGAAGGTCAACCTCTCTCCATAAACAGGCCCTAAGGCTTGATAGGGAATTAACTCTGTAATTTATTCATGTAGCTCAGAAAGAAACTGAATGAATGTAATTTTCTATGTATATGTAATGATTACTGGAGCCTTGTGTCAGTTCATTGCATGGAATGATTCACACCATCCTGAGATGATCTTTCAAATCATTTATGCTGTGATTTAAATTCCTTTGTTTTCATTTTTTTTGGGTATTTTAATTTAATGACATAAATTGAATGTGAGATATTATTGGCAAGCACCACTATTATGATGTAGTTTGTGTCAGTATGTGACTTCTGTTTTTTTTTTTTATTTCAGTGCTGTCAGTTATTACATTCACCATCAGATGCTGTTAAAGTTGGTGTCAGTGGCCATGAAATAAAGAAGAGAATCATTATCATTTCAGGACCTGTTGTTACAGCTAGAGGGGTTTAAACCAGCTTCTCTTCACGAAACAGGCCAAGTGCACAAAATGTCCAGCTGTGCATGGAAGATCTTGAAAAAGAAGGCCTGGGCATCTTCAAAAAAGTGGATAAGTTGAAGGTGTTTTACAAGAAGCTACCTGGAGATGACATCAAACCCAAAATTATCTTTGTATGAGATGTCTCTGGAATCCTATACAGCTATTTTCAGGAAGGGGGACCCCCGATTGACAACTCGCAACAGGGATGATATTTGGGAACATCACCCAGATGCTGCTGCCGTTGATGCTTACTTGTTACCACCTGCGCCTGTTGCATCACAGAAGTAGCTTTGAATGGCCCTTTACATGTATGTCATTTTACCACTATAGTGTAGACAAGCCAATTTTTAGGAACAAAATACACAATAAGATGTTTTAGTATACATTGTTTACAATCAATTTCATTGGTTACATAATTTTTAGAAAAATTTGTATTGTTAGAAATATTGAGGTTGTGTTGCAGAAAGTTTTGAATCTTCCATTTGATCGTCATAGGATATTTCATAGGATATACAGTCAAGCATTTTACAGTTTTATCATATCGTCAGTGCTTATTGTTATACTTGTGACATAATTATGTGAATACATATTGTTTTATACATTTATTTTTTTCACGTTTGCAAAAGAATATTAGGCAAAATGATTATATAATAATTTATTTAATTTTAAAATTGAAAAGAATAATTATGGTATTATTATTGAAAACACTGCACTAGTTTGGCCAAGTTAACTGACCAGAAAGAAATTTGTTGGAAGAAATGTTATGGTTGATGTTATGGAATTACATATAACAGAGATTTTTAAAACCATATGACTGCAAGTGGAAAGTTGAATGTTAAGTGTTAAATTCTCACAGTCAAAGTGAAGTGAAATAAGAGATTGGATTACTTGAGGTGCAAGTTGTATGTAAATTTAAAATAAACTATGTTACAAGTAATAAAGTTTGGTGGCATTTGCTTAAAATAGTTAAAAAGTTTCAGTTATCAACATTTTAATGCCATGCAGGCAGATAGCCCCCTCCTACCATGCCCCCCACCCCCACCCCGCCACCAGGTCTGAACCAGGGACCATAACTTTCTTTCAAACAAAGAATACTTCACTCAGTTTGCTAAGTTGATTCACTTAGCAAACAGAAGGCAACAACAAGGACTGCTCATATTGTCAAGATTAACGTATACGCCCACGGCATGAAGTATGATCTGACGTTATTGGAAATAAAATATATTGACATACCATAAAATCCTGGTTATAAGCCCTGGGCTTATACATTGATTGTCATATGAGGGTTTTGGGTGGGCATATATTGGGGGGCGGGGGAGCTTTTCTCCGGGGAAGGTCATAAGCGAAAAGCTGAAGCTGATAACGAATCATCTTTTATTTCACTACAAGAAAGACTTTAACTGTAACCAGAACTTAACAAGACAACATGAGACTTCGATCTCAGTTCTACTTCACAAGGGTTCATCACAAGGCTTTCCACATCAAACCACAATCAAACTCCTCTTGTTCACCATCATCATTGCCATCGTCTGATTCATTTGAACAGGTATACTTACAAAGGAACACCTCTTTTTTTTGGGGGGGGGGGTGTACGTATAGATGGACCTATGACTGGGGGGCAGGCTTATCATCAGCGGGGCCTAATAATCAGA
The DNA here is from genome assembly GCA_964017195.1 of Siderastrea radians. Classification (NCBI taxonomy): domain Eukaryota; kingdom Metazoa; phylum Cnidaria; class Anthozoa; order Scleractinia; family Rhizangiidae; genus Siderastrea; species Siderastrea radians. The sequence goes on along the minus strand of OZ024888.1, from coordinate 23,543,159 downwards.
ATAACATTTTGTCTACAAACTGAGGGGCTTATAACCGGGATTTTGTGGTAGTCAGTGATTCAAACTGTATCTGATATCCCTACCCAAAACTGACAGTTGAATTTTATGATGATTTATGTTTGTCCAAGCTTGTCCAATCATAGATTCGAAAGAGACCTCAAGCATCAAACAAAACACATGAAAATTTTGAGTGTTCAAAACGGTAACTTCATTGACCTGCAGTATGTCCTCAACCTGCACACATGCTCTCATGCACACATAACTCAGTGTTGAACTGTCATCTTCTAGTTCCAGTCTCGCTCATCAAAGCATGAGAAACACAAGCTACTGAGTTGCTTTCACTCAACTGCATTAAGCCGAATTTGTTCCTTCATTAAAGTTGCAAACACTGTTTGGCTACTTAACAATTTTGAAAGCTTATGAGCCACTTGTCTCTCTGTTTTTTTCCCAAACAGTGCTTTATATCTGTTGGTCTAACAGTGTCAACTACATGATTATATTCTTTGAAAACAATTTCTGTTTCAAGCTTGTCACTGGCTAAAAGCGCAAGTACAAGCTCCATTAAAACAAGCTCCTCAATGAGTGTCCAGTGTACTGTCATTGTTCCACCTGCTTTGGATTCAGTAAAAGATTTTCCACTTAACCCTTCTGTTGAGTTGTCATGATGTCGCCGCTTTCGAGCTGAACATGTAAGTGGTGCAGAGCCTGACGAGGCCTTCTTTCCTCTGGGATTACTGCAGTTAATGCACTGACTATACATATTACACCCCATCACATTTTGAAAGCACTTGCAGCCACTTTTATATTCATTACAGGAAATGCCTCCCATTTTCTTTCTCTTCGCACCTTGTCCACACCTGCATGTTATTTGTTGCTTGTTACCACACTGTGTAGGCAAACTTCTTTGCTTCTGCTCCCCTTGCTGTGGAGTACTTTGCTGTTCGATACCATCATAGTGACCAGCAAAGCTCATGTCATAAGCAAGATATATTGGATTATCACTAAGAGTCCTATCTCTAGGGCAGATTGGCAAAACTGGGAAGTTTAACATTGCTGTGAAGACCACAACTGAGATGCATAATACATTGGAGGCAGCCAGCGGCATAGAATTGCCAAGCTCTGATGCAAAGTAGCCATCTTGTAAAAATGCATTTGCTTCTGATTTATAATCTTGTCCTGAAGTTAGAAAAGGCTCATAGGAAGAGGGATTTGCCAGCCACTCATTCACAATGGTTTGCTGTAGTGCTGTAGCCATTTGTTTAATATCTGTGTTAGCATCTTTAATTAAACCTAAATTTTCCATGTGTGTCTTTTCCTCAGATTTAAAGAGCCCTTTGCCAACTGCTGCTGTATCATAGTTGCCAAAGATACAAAAAAGCAATTCCCATCACCAGGAATTTTGATTCTTTGCAAATTGTTTAAATGAAGGAACGCATCAAGATCTCTTCCACAGTACTGAGTATTACTTTCAACAGTAGATAGCATACAAAGAGCATTTTTAAGTTGTATCAGATCGTTAGCACTGCGTGAAAAAGATGCCTCACCCTTGATATTCTCCAGATGTCTACTTAAACAAGTAAAGATCGCTGCCTGCTGAATAACATTGGCAATGTCTGCGTTGTGGAGAAAATTAACATAGTCCTCAGCATCACTTACATCACCATTCTGTTCATTAAATTACGAACTACCGTCATCACTTGAAGTATCTGAATGTTCCTTTAGTAAATAATTAATACAGTTAACAGCTTCTTTAAATTCTGAAAGGTTTTCAGCAAACTCGCAGTCTGCTACTTCTCCATTCTCTTGAATGGTTAAACAGCCACCAAATTGCTCATCAGTTTTGAAATCCTCATTCATCCCGCTGTAGGTTTCCACTGGCTGAATATAATTTATTTTTGTCCTCTTGTTGGTAGGCTTGCAAGATATTTTTTTTTCATTCCATTTGTAAAAGAACAACCCCAGAAATGCAAGAGCTAACTCAAGGCCAATCGTGGACCGTTTTAAAGACTTGTTTAAACTTCTATGTATTGCTTCATTTCTGTTTGTTCCTCCTGATGGTGGTATTCCAGATAAACAGCCTTTGACGACATGATTTTTCAGATTATCAATCTCTTTTACTGCAGCAGATGGTAATAATGGAAGGGAATCTATTTCTACCTTGCTCCACTGCCCGCAAATACCTCAATATTTTCCAGGATAATTTCTGGTGAAGGGGTGTCCATTGTTCTTTCTTCGCCCTTATCATTAGGATCACGGAATAGTTGTCTTAAAGAGAGCATCATTTCCCTTCTAAGTTGCATAATTGTTCCATTACAACCTTTCTTTTTAGGGATTTTCTTAGTAACTCTTTGTATTGCATGAAAAGGGTCCAATTTTACACTTATGTCAGGGAATATCTTCAACAGCTTTGCACACCAAGAACATCAATTATCTACGAAGAAAATTGTTGGCTTTTGTCCCTGATTATCTAGTCTGTCCTTTACAAGTTGCAACACATTTGCAATTGATGAAAACTTGGTTCCTTTGCAAAGCTTCCAGCTCAACACATTTCCTTCCTCATCGAGAACAATAAATAATGTATCATACAGCTTCACCCATCTCTTGTTAAACCAAAATCCAATATTTGCAGATGCTTTGAACATATGATCACAACTTAGCCACTTAGTGGCTGTCATTTGGCACATTCTCTTGGTATATAAATGTTCCTTCTCAAAGTAATTCCTGGCTATACAAGAGGCTATGATCGTCTCACCTGGTTGCTGAAATCTTTGTTCGAACTCTGGAAATGAAGTGCAAATGTGTGAATTTTTATTACACTCAGAGATATAAGCTTCCCTTCGTGATCCATAGGCATCGTACATTGTCTGTGACCAAATAGTTTGAATTTCACTTATCGTTAACCCGGCATTTGCATGAGATATGATAAACCTGTGCAGTTCGTTCGTAACGCCAGACTTGTGAAATAAGACGAATGGCAAAGGCAATAGACCTTTCACTTGTGACAAAATAGAAGGATCGTGGGCAATAATTTGGGTGTCTTCGGTCACAAACGTAGACTCTACTAACTAGTAGCATATTGTTCGTTAAACCGTAAAGGCGTTGTGGCCGTGGTTTTGTTCTCCCGTCCTTCCATCTTGTAGCTTTCAGTGGCAGATGAGCTCCAGAATATTCGAGGCAGTTGGGACACCATAAGGTCAAATTCGAAGAAACACTTAGTGGATCCCAAAGAATGACATCTTCTAGCATATACTCGTCAGGATTAAAGGTATTAAAGGAAGTTGGCCTTCTTTGATCACCTCTGATAATCACACCATGCTGTAACCAATTAGCAAATTCCCATTCGATTCAGACGAATGACTGCTCAAAACAAGTTGGACAAATCTGTAGCTTGCTTCCAAAATTGGCGTGTTGTAGGAGTAGGAGCAGAAAAAAGTGCTGAAAACCACTAAAAGAACTACAGATTGGGTAAAATGCATAATTCCTTGTAATAAACAAGGAACTTATCCACGATCTCCCGGTATCATATATGAAGTATTTACTGATCTCAATAACAATACCACTGGCAAAGGAACATGTGCGCCTACCCATTTCACTTCCGCTTGAACCGGAAATGCAAGATAAGATGTGTTTATGAGAAAACACGAGAGAACCAGAAGAACCACGAGAACCAGAAGAACCAGAGAACCAGAAGAGCCAAGAGAACTAGAAAAACCTGGAGAACCACGAGAACCAGATGAACCTGAAGAACCAGAAGAACCATGAGAACCACGAGAACCACGAGAACCACGTGAACCACCAGCACCAGAGAACCAGGAGAACCAGAAGAACCAGAGAACTACGAGAACCAGAAAAACTAGGAGAATCAAGAGAACTACCAGCACCAGAAGAATCAAGAGAACCAGAGATCCCCGAGAACTGAAAGAACCAGGAGACCACTTGTGTTAGTGTGTAGTCAAGTAGTCTCGAGTCATGACGTCAGCTGTGGCTATTACACCAGGGATGAGCCGTTAGAATCAACTTCACTTTTAGGCGTGTGGTACCTGTAAAGATCTTGTTTTCCTGTTGTTGACTTGCAGTGGAATTTAGGGTGAAACAATGGTCGTCATCTGAGTCGTCTAAATGATCAGTCTGCGGGATGTTGTGTAATATCTGGTTAATTGGTGCCTCATGTGTTGATTTCCAGAAAAAATTTCCCCGTAAACCTGCACCATTTTGCGAAATTGACCCATCTTCACATAGCTCGAGCATGTTTGTCCTCTGGCAGGACATCAGTCACGGCCACTTTTGTGGGGAAAAGTGCATCCACAATTTCCACACGTTTTATTGGGACCATTGTGTTGACCTTTGGATTGGCCTTTTTGTGGACTGGTTTTCGTTTCATTTGACAGGTCACGTCTGCCACGTGAGGAGTGCGGGTTTGTTTGTGAAACGTGATGCATTGTTGGGATGGTGTAGGTAATTTGCTGAGCTGTTCGCATTGGCCAACTTTTGAGCTTGTTGGTCTGTGATTTCTAATTGGCTTGTTGTTAAAATACAACAGTAACAAGAGGACTTATTAGTTCCTTTCGGTCTCAGAGGGAGAAATATGTTGTTAAGAGTGCAAAATAAGATCTGCTAGCATTTTCAGAGAGGCAACAGCAGCTCGGAAATTTGGCGGATAGGATTCTGTTTCCTAAAATTTTCTGCGACCAAAATTTTCATCGAAAAATTCCGAATAGATGAATCTGTAATAGCTTACACAAATATGCCTTTAAAAAGCTCTGAAACAATCAAAGAAGTGTTTTGCTAAAATTTTCTCGTTGGGTGTCTCTGACTGATGCACTTGCAGTGACGGATTTCGTGGAGTTATTGTCTTCTCTACAGTCAGATGTAGCAGATTTCGAAGCTACTTGGCATTATTACTAGCAGTGGCTGGTTGTTGAGAAGATATGCCAAAAAATCCCAAAAAGCTTGCTGTTGACTTTTTCTGTAATGCAAATGTTTTATGTTTCTTCCATTTCATGTGACTTGTGAGAGCAGACTCTCCCATTATAGGCTCAAAATAGCTAATAGAAAATAGTTTATTGCCGGAATAGTTCCAAACTGAATGAGTTTAGCACACATGGTCCAATAAATAAACATAATCACGCAGTTCTAAAACAAAAACGAAAAAAACGAAATAAATCGAAATTCATGCAAAATAAACAAATACAAAACAACTTAGGTAGTTCATACAGTTGGACATCTTAGATGTGAAGGAAAAACTATCTAAAGAAAACAGGGAAACGTAAACAACCTACGTACAAAATTTTTCCCTGAGCACATGGTGAAACCTGCCCAAAGGGAATGATGGAAAAACAAAATGCAGGTCCGCAATACGTGCAAACTAAATCCTACACTGGCCCCGAAAAACCAACTAGATAAGCTAGTTGTGTTTAAATGCAAAAAGGATGTTTCATGTCACTCCTTTGGCCCGCATGCCAAGTAGAAAACAAAGTAATCAGCAAAAGGTCCCGAGGTGTCTTAATACTACCACAGATCTAACTATCATAGCCGATATTGTTTCTCTCCTTTGTTTTGTCATTCACATCCGATACAGTTAATAAGTCACATCGAATCACAGTTAACTTGAAGGACAGCTTCTTTAGTCAGTCACCCGAGAATGGGTTCAGGGTATGAAAGGTCTTCTTCCAAGAGGCAGAGTTCCGTTACATGATGTCGAAAGCGCTTCGCACCAGCTGTGTATACAATAGCTTGCCTGACATTTCCCTTTGCATCTAGGAAGAATTCCTTTACCATTCTCAAACTCATTAATAATTCATGAGCTTATGACCCAATCAGGTTGCATCAATTAGGTCAGGTGCATGAATGTTGATACCCAATGAACATATCGATCAAGACACGTTCGATTAGTTCAAAAACTGATCAAGAAACTTGAATTTTAATCAGTCTTTATGCTAATTACCACATACATGCGCATATTTCCTGCTTGACTCATTAATTACAACAACAACACAGCAACATGTTACTTCTTCTCAGACACCGTTACATTGGTTGTGCAGTTTTTGAATTTTCCTTTCTTGAAAACAACATCCTTTACTCGTATCAATTTATCTTTAATCCCAGCATTGAACAGGGAGAAAACACAAGTAACACACATGCTATGAGCAGTTTTGCGATGAAAGCCTGCCGCCACGGACATTTCAGTTAAAACCTTGTTGAAGCTGTTGATGCCTACGGGCAGTTTATCGAACGCGAACTTACCAGAACTTTATACCCTCTCTTAACCTCGGCCATTCGACAAAAAATGTTCACAGCCCACTTGTTGCTGTACTTAGTTGAAACTGGAACGCGTAATTCACCGAAACCTTTTCTTCAGAAGGTGTTTTGGGAACGCGAAATCGTCCTGATCCGAACTCGAACTCCACCACGTGCGGTTATGTAAATTTCTTTAAAAAATTCTTCCTTTACTCACCAGCATCGCCGCATATTAAATATTCATTTCATTTACCAATTGAATACCAAACAAACAATCGCCCACTGAGCGCGCCTTTATAACCTACTATTGTTCTCAAACAGTTCTACTTAATTCCCACACAAGTTTGAGAAGCCATATCAAAAACTTGTGCCTCGTTTTTCATCAGGGGTTCCAAACACCTCGAAACAATAAAAGCACTCCGCCTACGGCGTCGTGCTTTCATCTCTTTCTCAGTGTTTGGAACCCCTGATGAAAAACTCGCACTCGTTTTTGATCTATTACGTCCTAGTGGCCAATGACCACGTGGAGATCTTTGATCTACTATCATGACCAGGTCTCCCACGGCCAAGTTGCATTTGGGGAAAAGCCACTTTTGTCTCTGTTGAAGTGTGGGAATGTACTTCTTGGGCCACCTTGTCCAAAACATGTTAGCTACAGTTTGCACTTGCTTCCACCTTTCACTCGGTGTAGGATTCTGAACTACGGGTAGATCACCTGCAGGGCTGCATGGTTTCTGTAGCACAGGAGTAAGGTGTTGGGCATCAAAGCAGAGGGGTGCTGATAGTCATCACACTGACGGATGAGAGGGCGATCATTTACAATCTTCTCTGTCTCGCAACATGTGAATGCATGTGCATTGATCTGATGGCTAAGCACGTAAAAATGCACCCATAGCGCTCCTCAGTTCCTTCAGGACCTTCAGGGGGCCAAAATAATCAATGCCAGTATATGAGAATGGCGGCATTCCTGGAATCACTGGAGCTGCAGGGAGCGGGGCCATGATCGGGGTACCGGTGTTTTGATTTCGATGATGGCATCAGGAATGCACCCAATGACAATCCGCTTTCCTGTGCTGGGCCCTTTGATGATCCAATACTTTTGGCGGACAGCAGCCAAGGTTTAATTAGTTCCCGCATGACCGTTTGATACGTTAAAATGACGTACAATAAGCCTTGTTACATGATGATCTGAGGCTAGGATCGCAGGGTGCTTCACTCACTGCCTAATGGTGCCCTAGCAGTGGCTGGTTGTTGTGAAAACATGCCAAAAAAAATCCCGAAACGCTTGCCAATGACTTTTTCTGTTATGCAAATGTTTCTTCCCTTTCATGTGACTTGTGAGAGCAGACTCTCCCGTGCTGGAAATGTCAACATCCTTCCTGTACAAGGTGCATTGGGCCTTGTGCTTGTCACCGTTTACTTCTTGCAGAGACTTTTTATATAGTGGATATAGTGGATTCCATAGACATAACTGGCTGAAAACACACTTGCCCATTGTCGTAAACCTTCTATTTGTGGCTCCTCCTGGCTAACCAAGGACGTATCCACGTTGACCACTCACGTTTTCCTCTCTCTTTCTTTTTGTCTTTGTCTATTGAAAGGACATACATTGCGGACAAAATCGCAATATCGTCGTTTGCCATGTTGTTTATCACCCAATATATTCGTACCCAGTCTTCCAGGGTCGCGCAAAATTTGTGGCCAAGTGTAGCCACCACTGCATACAAGCGATGCAACAATTTTCAAGAAAATCTCATCACCATCGCAAGCAAAAAATCGCTTATGTAGCCACGGCTTCATTGAGCTTAAATTTCTTTAGTTCCACTACCTTTGTCACCTTGGCCTTCAATTTGGCGACTTTCACTGCCGGGTCTATCAATTGTAGCTGGTTTACTGCTCGAACATGACTTGGTGTCTTGTGAGTTTCTGCCAGAGCAACTTGATAATGATGATCGCTTTGCAGTTTGGTTGGATCGGTTAAATCAGCAAGGCAATTTTCCATTTTGTTTAATTTAGCTGTAAACTTACGCTAATTTCTTTGCTCGGATGATATCTGATCCTCAAGAAGTTGTACTGGAAATTCCTTCCCCTTGACTGTCTGTTTTCGAAATCGTTTACTAGATTCCTTTCTTTAAACTTTTAGCGCTGTCAAAATCGTCTTCAATACCTTCGTGATTCATTCTTAATATCTTTTGGACGGTGTGATCAAGACACAATGTTTCAAGCGATTGACGCGTTTCCAAAGAGTTTTTACTGTAGTGTTTATGCGCGAAGAAAGATTTACTACGAATCCAACCCAGATTTTCTTTCCATTCTGGTGCGTTTATTAGGTGGATTAGGTAAAAACTGAAAAGATAATTATTATAAAGCGACTATAACCATATGTTTGGAAAATAACATTACAACATGTACAATTTGGATGATTGTGTAATCACTCATGAACAAATGGTGTAGACAAAGTTACGATGTGAATTGCACGGAATAAAGGAATCATTGACATATTCAAAGAATGCGACCTTAAAACGGTAGTTATACACATAAGGAAAACAATGTAATAATCACACCTCTTTCTGTGATTTATTTTCTCTAGGTTAAACGCTTGATCTCTCTATCTCTCTCTATCTCTAATTGTGATGATTTCTGTATGAAGGTGTAATTGATCTAATCAGCTTGACAGGAAACTATTACATAATGAAGAAATACGAGCTTGCACCTTAAAGTTGTAAACAATCTATGCAAACTAGAAATACGCAAGTTAAATTAATCATAAACCATTACAACTATGTTCAAGAATGGACTGTAGGGTGGTAACTTTTTGAGTTCAGTATTAGGGCTGGGAATGGGCGGGTTATGGTGGGCTGGCGCTCCATCATAAATAAAGATAACATGATCTTCAGGGTCAAGGTTTAGTCTTGTTTGTGCTAGAAGTCATTAACTCTCTAGGCATTCATCCCTCCTACGACTGCTGAGTGAAAAACGGTCACATTTCTCCCTCGGTGACCACAGATTTGTCGATATGCCCTCTCTCAGAGCTCTTCCGTGACTTCTTGTGGTCCAGATATTATAACCACATTCGTCTATGAAGACACTCGGGTTCACCACAGTATGGCCCATGAACCAGTTGGCGTAGTAAATGACATCAGGACGGCTTCTCTCAGCAGGAAGAGGGCTGGCCAGTTTCTCACGAAACAATTCCTTCTAGAGTCCTTGCCACAGTCAGGTCATGGATTCTAGGTTTTCAAGGAAGGTATTGACTCAGTTCTTGGTTAATCTCTGCTATTGTTAGTACAGTGACCAGTTTTCGTTGAGGCAGAAAATTTCATCGAGGCAGTCCCTCGTCTTTTATCGACTCTAACAAGGTTTTGAATCAGTGAAAATTTCCGGCAATTCTGCTTTTCTTCCCAACGTCGGTGTTTGATCTCTAAGATATGGTCGATTTTTACATTTTTCTCTAATTTAACTGATAGCAAACCAAATAATGGTGCCTTTTTTCAATATTTGTAAGAAACACCCTTTTGGTCGAAAAAGGTAGCTTTTTATTTCTTTTTAAGGAAATAACATGGGTTATTTGAGTCTTCCCGCCACCAAATAGAAGTCGAAATTTCGATCTGCAGTGGTGAAGAATAACCATACCTTGAGGTGCGTGCGCAGTGTTGTAGAAGGTGAAATTGTAGAGTTTGATGTAGTGTCAGGAATAAAGGGTCTTAGAGCGGTTCATGTGAGAGGGGCTGCTAGAAATTCTCGTAATGAAGAGAACTGTTCCCCAGTTCGAAGGAGACGTTTCTATCGCAAGTATCGGAATACGCACATAGACAAGGGAAGGGGGAACATTGCTCAAACTGTAAATTTGTTGGAAGGCGAGAGCGCGATAATGACAAGAAGACATCCTTCAGTAGTCACTTTCATCGCGACGCGTATTTCTGTGCTACCTAACATTTCCATTCGGCATCACCTGGGGAGAGAACCGGTCAGTTCCTGGAGAGAAAGGGTGACGTGCACAAATATGATTTAGGAATTGGAGACAACGCCTCGGATCAGGTGCTGAGCTTCACCGTGGGGAAAGAGCATGGAGAGCACTATTCACCTCTACTTCGTCAGTATTTTCGCAGGCATCCTTGACACCTTCGCAGAGAGAAGTGGACGAAAAAGATAAAGAGACTATGGAAGCTGATACAGAAGCTCCATTTTGCCTCAAATCACTGTTTCTGAAATGAAAGTTATTGAGGCTTAAGACAATGCCTGGATTATTAAGAGTAGTAATGGCAGATCAGAACAGTTAAAGGCGTTTTGATTTTAATGACTCTTACCATTGTATTATCCTATTTAGTTTTTGACTGCAGAACCCCTTGATGCGAGGACGCATAGCTTTTTGTTGGGAGGGGGGCAAATATAACGAAACAGCTATTTTAGAACTATTGTGCACGCACGAGCTGCAAGGAACCGTTATTTTAGAAGTGTTGGGCACGAGCTCTAAGGAACCGTTAAGATTACGAATAATTAACGTAGTTATGTAGGACAGTTATATCGCAAATAAGCAACGTAGTATACACGCAACACAGGGTATAAAAGGAACTTATACGTTGTAACGGGGGATTTTTGGTGCGCTGATCTTGCACTGTAGAGGATCCGCTGAGTGTAGTAATAAACGGTTATTTGAGAGCTGGACTTGTGGTCATCGACTGATGCAGCGCTCGTTACACTTTTTTAGAAAAAAGTTTTTTTATTGTCCGTAGAAAATCAGACAACTGTTACGTCACGGCCAGGGTGACGCCATAGACAGACATGTCTTTTTTGAGTCCTTTGCCGCGGTCCTTTGCTAAAATCCCTGGGAGAAAATGGCTTAATATGAACTTATTGCAGATCTGTGAAAAGAGCAAACGATCCCGCACTATGTAAGCGAAGTCATTTCATCAACTTGAACTTCAGTTAACTTTTTGATCCTATGCTTAGTGCAAAACAATCGAAGGTTTCGTTCAGAAAAACCTCTCCTAACCTCAGGAAAAGCTTCTGAAAGTATCTCTCTTATCTGTTTATAGGTTTTGTTTTCTCTTATAATGTTTCTAACGTCCTCGACATTAGCTTCTAAGAAGTCCATATTGCATTTTAAAGCTTTATTAGAGAAAACCTCCTTCTGGCGTGACATGTCACTTGTCAGTCGATCTGCCCCTCCCCCACACCCATCTCAAAATGGCAATAAATACGGTATGTTAGACGTTTCAGCGCAAAAACTGAATAAATATATTTGATAACAACAACAAAAAGAACCAAAGTTTTAATTTCTAACCTCAGGAAACAGCTTCTGAAAGTATTTCTCTTATCTGTTTATAGGTTTTGTTTTCTCTTATAATGTTTCTAACTTCCTCGATATTAGCTTCTAAGAAGTCCATCTTGCATTTTAAAGCTTTATTAGAGAAAACCTCCTTCTGGCGTGACATATCACTTGTCAGTCGATCTGCCCCTCCCCCACACACCCATCTCAAACTGGCAATAAATACGGTATGTTAGACGTTTCAGCGCAAAAACTGAATAAATATATTTGACAACAACAACAAAAAGAACCAAAGTTTTAATTTCTAACCTCAGGAAACGCTTCTAAAAACAACTTCGCTTACATAGTGAGCCATTTTCTGCCATGGATTTTAGCAAAGTACCAGGGCAAATGACTCAAAGAAGACATCTCAGTCTGTCTATGGCGTCACCCGGGGACTTGACGTGACAATGCTTTCCTACAGACAATAAAAAAGTGTTTCCAGAAAACGTAGCAAATTTGACTTTCAATTGTTGGCAGACACATTGTAAAAAGGTACCAAATTTCGACTTTCAATTGATGGCAGACACATTTTAAAAAGGTACCAATTTTCGACTTCTATTTGGTGGCAGAGAGACTCAAATAACCCTTGTTATTTCCTTTAAAAGGAATAAAAACGTACCTCTTTCGACGGCAAAGGGTGTTTCTTAACGATCAGAAAAAATGCACCATTATTTGGTTAGCTATTAGTAAAGTAAAGAGTAAAAATTAATGTGAAGTTCGGTCATAGTTTGGAGATCAAACACCGATGTTGGAATTAAAACTAGGATTGCCGTAAATTTTCACTGATTGTACCTGTCTCCTTATGGTCTTTCTGCAATTCTTTCTTCTTGTACGTATCCTAAAAACGGTACTTCTTGCCGTGGATCCATTGACTCCTATTGTACCTGCAACCATCAAATAGTCTTCGTTGACATCTTCAAAGTCCCTGATTATCCTTTCGCGGTGTTCAGATGGGATTCCATTTCTTTGTGGCGTTTCTGGCTAAATCTTTTTGTCACTGGTGCGCCTGCTGAGTTGTACAGTTAAGGTACTGTATGAAGCTCGCAAACGGCTGCATTAATATCTTGCTCGGGGGAGGTTAAAGCAATACGAATTACCCATTATGCTCTCTAATGGGTATAAATAATAGTGCGTCAACTGTGAAAATTTAAATAAGGATCAACTAGTCCTATGAAGATCTCAATAAGCTTTTGAATTGTAGAGGTTAGTACACACTCATTTTTTATAAAAGGTTGCCTTCTAATTACCTTTCCATTTCAACCCATCTTGGTCTCAATCCATGGGAAACTTTCTTCTTGTGTTCAGTTATTCATTCTTACCGTGCACTTGTATTAAGAAGCTGGAGATAGTCTCTAGGGCAGTTGGGAAATCCCTTCGTGGCCTTGCGTACACTTTGACCTTCAAAAACCCTCTGCTCTTTAAGTACCTTAACAATTGTTAAAGGTTTCGTTTTACATCCTTTTTTATGTGATCCCCAGAAACCTTGATTCCAGTCCAATCTCTCTATCACGAATTTCTGATGAGTGCTTCATCTTAAAAAAGCTCTGGAGATTCTCGTCACACTGTCCTCAGACACGGTTGCCCCAAGGACCCTTTAATGTTCTTGAATCCATGGTTGTCATGTTCAAGATCCAGATCCATGAAAACATTGTGGCCCAGTCCTCCTTTTTTATTAACAGGGCCGTTGCGCATTATACGTTTGGCTTCCCATGAGGTTAAGAAGAGCTGTTACTTGAAACAATATGGTAAAGGGCTTTGAGGCAGTATTTTGTACTACCAGTCTGACATCTTGATAAAAGTGGAGCATGACAAAGTTGATGCACCTGACAAATCGTTCACCATTCCCCTCTTGTCCTGCACCTGCAAAGTTCCTCATCAACAGGCCCATATTTAAAAAACCACAGTGTTTCAAAGCAAGATACATGTATAGCAGGAAAAATATTATCCAGGGTGCCCACATCACCAAGGTGTTTTTCAGTGGGGCCCTGCAAATTATGAAGAAACAAAAATTACACTGAAAAACGTGCTAAAAATCCTTAAAAAGTTAAAAATTTAAAATAGTTTTAACACGTAGTTAAAAACAAGGTTCTTAACACCCTGTTTGGAAATAAAAAGTGAGTTACATTCCCCAAAGACTCTTCCAAAATATTCCATTCTGCAAGTCCTTGATAAAAAATACCTTGTTTGCCATAGTTTCTTTGGACTCTAGGAAGATGATGATGTTTCGCGTGTTATACGAATGAATATTACAATTTCTTAAAATATAGGATAATCTAAATTCGATTTTGAGATGACATTACGGCTTTATAATGACAGGTAGTTGGGAGAAAATGCACTATGTGTTGGGCGGAGTTGCAAAGCGATGGAGCCCAATACGGGATATATTTTCTCCCATTGAATTTAGTTTTTTATCGCGATCCATGTCTCTTTTTTTGCGAAAAAACAAAAAGCCAGAGCAATAATTTCTGTTGATCAAAATAGAAATTCTTACTCGTTGTGAAGATTTGCACGTGCGACAGTTGCTTACGAAAACTCTTTTGGTTTTGCAGCAAAATGTTTGAATTCGCCACTTTTCAACCCATAATTGCCTACTGAAACAAAATAAACCCTTTCAGTGCATAAGCATAAATTTTTGAAACGACGGGGATCGACAAAATGATAGAATAACGTGGCAATTTCTTTTCCAGGCTAAAACTGGAACACAAATGATAAAGCAATACAGTGCGTGCATCGTGAAATAAAACTGAAAAAGAAAACTGTTTTAAGAAAAACCACAGTTTTAAAGCTTTAGCGCTCACATTTTCAAGGTAGGTTGCTTGTAGGGATGAATCACATTGTAATAGAGGTTTTTTTGCTGAGCAGAAACCAGACTTTTGCCGGTGGTTTTGTGAGGAAAAGTTTTGAAGTTTGACCTTGAACACGTTGTCATGACAGTTTTTCAACCAAGCACCAGCCAGCATTTTGAGACGACATTAACTCTCTCAAACGCAATCTAAAGAGGCCACTGGATTGCGATGACAAAAATAAAATCAATCAGTCCATTAACGTAATTATAAATAACAACGTAACAATGGAGAAGCCTGCGTTTTGCGAGGGTTTGCCAGGCAAGTGCTTCAAGGGCTTGCATTAAAGAGGAGAAGCTGGGCAGGTCAAGGATGTTCTTTGCAGCCTTAAGGTTGAGGGGAATCAACCATTATTTTGCAATAGTTGGAGTTCCTCCCTGAGAGTGGCATCAAACTTGTCACCCCAGAGAAAACTGAAGTTAAACGGATACAAAAATGTTGTGAACTATTAAGCTTATTTGATGTCATTTTGTTCTTTAATATGCACCTCTACTTTACAAACCGGAGTTTGCTCACTTAGCAATTCTTCAAAACGACCTCAAGTCTGCAGTCACTGGACTTATACGTGTAGATGCAATGGATGGTGATACAAACATTATTGCCTGAGAAACGATGATTCTCATAGTTTTTCTTGAGTCTTTTCAGGGAGTTGTTTAATTCAAAGTACTTGCAAACAGATCTGTAACAAGTGTCGTTACACAAAAATCCTTCTGGGTTGATGTTTTCACTGCATAAAATTTCTTTAACTTTGGAAAAAAGTTCATCTTTGAGTTTTAATCTTTTCCTTGGGTTGTTTAAAAAATTCCCACATAAACACATGCTTGAACTGTTGTTTTAACTTGTTTTTTACTCGCCGACATCCTTGACAATGTTACTGTTTTTTATTATTCCTGTGCATCTTGTATTTTCTCGTGTCAGATGCGATAGGTTAATTTGCATAAAGAACAGATCTCATGTCATAGACAAGCATTACGGACCAGTGATGGAGAAAGGTGACACCGGACTCCCTCAAATGGCTGGAAATCGAGCTTAGGATAAATCCAATCACCCAAATTCTGCATAAATTCTGCATTCTTCAATAAATCACTGACTAAATGTAAAAACTCGTAAAGTTGAGAAATCAACATAATAATAAAATATAGGTCCATGGCTGATTGGACTTGTTCTCTGGTTTGTGTACTGGACTTCTCGGCGGTCACGTGAGACTACTTGAAAACCATGAATGTTTGTGTATGTGTCCATGACAGATAAACCAACAAGTCAATTCTTCAGATTCTTTGGAGTCTTCAGTGGTTCTCACTCACGTTACTGGCTGTAAATAAATTGAATTTAAAACTAAAGATATACTGAGAAACTTCTACTTGAATATCCTTAGAAAAATACAAATGATTGCAAGTGTCGAGTCACAGAAACTCGGAATCACTCGTCGGCATTTGCAGAAATGTGAGCCGTCACGTCAAAAAACCAGCCAACTTGTCGTTGCTATGACATATTTTATCTTTATTTCTTCAAACTAGGCAAGTCAAAAATTTTCGGCCTTAACAAGCCAGAAGAAGTGGTCAAGTAAAATTTGTAGCCATTTGATTGTTTTCAACTTTATTTATTTATTACTTGTTTATTTGTTTATTTATTTACTTATTTATTTATTTATTTATACACGGGAAATCAGCAGTTACTCAGGAAGAGTATCTGATTTAAGTTTTTCAATTCTCTTCCTTGGCTTCTGTTTGGGTGGATGTAAAAGTCTTAAGTGTAAATGTCTGTAAGAACCAAAGATAATCGGTTCCATTCTTCTCATACTTTTTATATTGATAGCCCTTGCTACCTAAGTAAACAAAACGGAATTTCTTTGATCATAATATTTGCTTTTTTGAGAGAAATTTGAAGTGTCGAAATTTAATCATGTTCATGGCGTTTTGGCGTGAGTTGAGAATCAATTGTAAATGTTTCTGTGCGAAAACTTTGTACTTGGTCCTTATTAAATTCATTTCTGATAGAAAGAAGCAATTACTTTCTAGACATATACGTGTTCTGAACCCTTACTTGAAGACATTGAAGACACTTGCAAGCTGCGAGGTAGCCTAAACAACTTCCATAAAATCCTGTCGGTACGCCAAGATAAACCTGCAGAATGTACTTTGCATACAGTTTAAGGATAGATGTTAACAACTATGCTTGTATTTTTCTGGGACGGTTAAAAGGCTTGCGAGTAAACTTTGTTGAAATTTGCCAATTTCACTGATCTGCTAAGAGCCGCCATAATAAATCTGAAACGAGCTGATCAAATAGGTTTTATGTTCTGTTGACAATGCTATTTTCAAAGATAAAAATACACATAACTGAATTCAGTTGAAAATGTTCTCCCACCTCATCGTCAAAAACATTCAGATAAGAGCGAAAGGTGCCATGAATTTTTGGTTGGTTGACATGTGAACCAATAAACAAACATTGAACTGCCTGTGGAACACCAACAGTCTTAATGTCAAACTCCCTCATTATATGCGGTGCTTTTTGCATTAAATGCGGTGTATTTTCCATAATATGTGGTGCTTTTTACATTGTATGCGGTACTTTTGTCGTTATATGCAGTGCTTTTGTAATTATATGCGGTGCTTTTGTTATTATATGCAGTGCTTTTGTCATTATATGAGGTACTTTTTACATTATGTGCGGTGCTTTATTTGTCATCATTATATGAGGTGCTTTATTTGTCATCATTATATGAGGTGCTTTTGTCATTATGAGAATGAGGTCGAGATTCTACGGGGATCTGGGTAAGAGCTTTTGAAAAACCCACAATGCAGAAACGCTTTGGGTCAAGCCTCCAGTCTTGGTTATCGGATCTTACCCACTGCTTATCACGATTTCTGAGGCTCGTTCTTCTTCAGGAATAACTTTAATGACCTTACGGGGATTTGATATCCACTTCCTCGATTGCATGTTAGCCACGCTCCATAGCGTTGTCAGTTGATGATAGAACTCAACCCCTGTTTCGTTGTCTTCGACGCTGTCAATGGAATTATCCATGTACATTGACTTAATTACTGTCTCAGCGGAGAGTGGGTAGCGGTCTTCATTTCTTCGAGCATTCTCCTGAGCAACAAAGTGCAACTCCATAAGAGCAGCGTTCTTTCCAAAAACAACACAGCTACACTGAAAAAAATCTGGCTGTCATTCACATTTAAGGTCTCTCCACTGCGGTTGGAAGTAGGAAAGATCTTCTTCCTGAATTTTAGTTTGAGGGTACATCTCTTTGATGTTGCAGGCGATACCAACCGGATTTTGGCAGAAATGAACAAGAATGCTGGAAAGATCCTGCTGTAGTTTCGGTCTGGAAAGGTTCCTGTCAATAAGTACAGTCCCGTTTCCTTTGACAGAGCAGTGAAACATGATCCTCACTTTAGTGGTCGATTTGTCAAATACCATATGTTGACAGGCGTCTGGTCGTCAGGAGGAACTTTTGCCAGGTAATCTTTCTTAACATAGGCTTCGATCGTTGCCTGATACTCTTTGGCGACTTGGTCATCTTTCTTTAAATTTTCCTCGGTGCTCTGAAGACAGAACAACGCCATCGGTTTGGTGTCTGGCAGCCCGGGCTTGTCGTCCCTCAAAGGGATAGCTACGCGGCGCCTCCCATTTTCGTACTTAAACGATTCTTGTACTTTGGTCAAGGCAAGTTTCTCCTCTTCTGTAAACACAACTTTGTCGAAGCTGTTGGTGCCCGCGTTTTCAATTTCTCAGAACCTTTTAAGGTGGCTCGAAAGGGTTTTTGAATGCTATGAACCCTTTGAAAGGAGGAATGATTACAAGGAAGTATTTCTGAGCATGTGGGCAATCTATGAATATCTTGACAATTCTTTTGTGGGGCAATACTTAAAGGCTGGTTGTGACGTCATAGTCGTTACCGTGACAACCCTAAAGGTCCATAAAAAGAACCCCCAAATTTCAGTTTTCGCCAATTATCCGAAAAACTAAGTCGGTGGCGTACCCTTTTTATTGCATTTTTAGAAAGCTCTCAAAACTCTTTAACTTCTTTGACGGTATGGCAAAAAGTTATTCAGTAGAACTTAGGTTATATCGAAAAAGCCATTTTATGAATTACAAAAACTTCCACTGAATAACTTTCTTCCTAAAGCTTCTAATTAAACTGGCACACTTAGTGTTACATGCCTGCAAAAAATCAGGATGGGTCACCGAGCAAAATTTCGAGACAAAAACAAATGTTTCGTGAAAGTTTTATTTCCGGTTTCGGCAATTTTACGCGGCATTTAACTTCCGGTATTTTGCGCGCGCGACTTATTGATAGAAATTTGGATTCACTCAGCTGACGCATGCAATCTTGCTATGTCGTGTGTACGCTGCACACGCGCGCGGCTAAAGACCCTTTCGAGCCTCCTTAAGGCTTTGATCAATGTCACAACACAAGTCCCTTTGCTCATACGAAACAGATTCTTCCGTAAACAAGGCTCGGATAGCGCGCGATCTTGTTCGCAGAACTTTGTCTTTGTCGGGAGAACCAATGCAGATCCATCTGAGAGGTCCCAGCTGAGCGTTAGGTCTACCACTCGGTCCACGGAGGTCAACACGGAGTAGTGTAGATCAGTGTTGGCTATGCCAACCAAAAGATCGACAAGTCTATCGTTTGCTGGTTTGGGAAAGTCGCACTGTAGAAGATGAGGCCACTCACTCTGATATTCCCTCCAATTCCACTGTATCTTTCTTTCTGGAAAGGCTCTTGTATTCCCAGGACACCAGCAACTTCATCGTTTAGGAATGTTTCATTTGAAGCGTCGTCTAAAATGGCATTGATCTTCACACACAGGGACAGTTCGTAACGAGTAAGGCTCACAACCGGGGTTGCTACCTCCTCCCCTGCTCTCTTGGGGGATGGTTGAGGCAGTCATCTGAGGTCTTTCTATCAACTCGGAACCATGAAGAAGGCAGTGATGGATTCGCACGCAGCCATGTATTCTGCATATTTTAGATCTTCTGCAAGCCTTTGCTTGGTGATTGAAGGCCAGACATCGAAAACAAAGCTTCTTCTCTTTAGCGATCTGCCAATGGTGGCCAACGCACCTGCTGTGAAACTGCTTGCAGAACCAGTCACCATGGACAAAACTCTGACAAAGGGAACAGGGTCACTTCGAGTTCCTTGGTTCATCCCGATTTGTAAGGGTATGGAAGTTTCGCCCTCTCCCTGAATCCGGATACTTAGACGTTCTTGACGTTGTAACGTTTTCAGCTGTTCTCAATTCAGTTCCATTTGCCATTTCCGCTGCTTCCATCCGGAATCTGGTTTCTTCTTTGAACGATGTGACTGGCTTTTCTTTGGCGTGTTCACTCGACCAGCGGCTGTAGTTTTCTAGATCACGTTCGGACAGCTCCCTCACAAGCAAGCTTCACCCAACTCTCCATCATGGCCCTCTGCTTGCTACTTTATCACGGTTATTCTGACAAGGTCCGCAAACTTATCCAATGTTTGGACATCATTGATTCGGATTGTAGGTAACTTTTTCAGCTGATTCATGTAAGCTCTTAGAATCCGTCACGTACCAGCAAACTTTCGTCTGAAGAATTTTTTTTGCTTCTTCGTACTCAAGGGGTGAAACGCACAGTCCTCGAATGGCTTCTAAAGGATTTCCAGTCAGACTCTGTCGCCGTCGTGCCATCTTGAGATTTGCAGGCTCGGTACGTGCATCAACTAGACTTTCGAACAATGCCCAAGAATCTTCAAACTTGCGTCTCGCAATCGTACATGGGGACTTTTAGCAGCTTTAAGAAGCGATTTTGGTTGCTGTGAATGAAGTTGTTCTCGCCTCCCTGGTGCTGACTAGTCGGTTGCTGCTCGCTGCGGTTCACATAACAGTTTTCACTGAATGACGCATACTCGGGGCTTGTTGTGTCATTTTTTATTACACTTTGTCCACGTTCAATGGCTTTTTGCACTTCATTTTTGATTGCTTCTGTTTCGTCAAACACTTCATTCTTGGCGGCGGTACAGGTGTATTTCCTACTTCGACATAAAAGGCGGAACGCTCCCCTAAAATGTCCAACGTAGTTTCAAGAGCTGCCCACAGCTTTTCAATTGCACTCTCGATCATCGGTATTTCTGAATCCTTCACGCAGTTTTTCCAGTTCGTGCCGTAGATTAGCAAGCTTTATCTTCATGGTTCGTTTTTTATCCACGCAGAGTCCGTTTTCTTCAACAACATTGGTCGCTTTGTCCTTGGCAGACACTATCACCAAATCGATAAAAACAAAGCAAAATTCAAAAGTCAACGAAAATACCTTTCTCTTATTGTGGTCGCCAGAAAATTTTCAGTAGCGGAAATAACTGGTCCACAAATTTACGGCAGGTAAATCCTCGGTACATTTAATGCTCAAAGACTTTAATAAAGTGGTCCCAAAGAGCACTCTACCGCTAAAACGTTACAAAAAATTCTCTCACTCAAAAACTGTACGTGTCACTGTCTACGACATCACTGACTAGTCCGCGCACGCGCCCTTGTGAGTTAGTGTGATGCGCGATCTGTCACACAAAAAGTCAAAATAAAGTTTTGTATTTCTTAACACCAAGGTAAACAAAGCATTTCTCCGAAGCAGTGCCAGTTCTTAATAATCCCAGAAGAAAATGGGAGAAAGGTGAAAGTTCAAGTAAGAAAAGTGAAGTTAATTTTAGAATAACATGAAATTACTAATGACTGGAGACTGAGCCTACTGCACTTGTTAATTATGAACAGTGGCACTGCTCAGTAACGTTGAAATGGCAAGGGCATGCATGCTTCGTGATCAACTGTCGAACCTCTCAACAATGGCCGCCCTTAAACAGAATTTTCCTGCCCTTGAAGATAAGTGGCCGTTATCATCAGGAAATTTTAATAAGAACATTTGAGTGAATAGAAGTCAGGACATGAAAGCAAGGCCTTTGTACAGAGTTGGCCATTGCGAGGAGGGGGCCATAAGTGGAGGTTTGACTGTTAGCTTTTCAAACCCCAACTCAACATGTGAATTTCCAAAATGTTGAAAATGATTAACAAGCATAAGAATGGTCCTTTACCTCTTTTATTTGGTATATGAGGTTGGTAGTGTAATGGTTGGAGGTGCCAAAGAAACGGTTTGCAAGTTAGTCAAAAACCGTTGGTTAAACTTCCATTACACATTCTGTTGTACCATTAAAATGACATGGGATGAGTGTTGCAAAAAGGGCAAATAAGGTAATATACTGTAGTTTTTCTTGACTGACTCTTGTTCTTTTTTTAAGAGCAAGGAGTGCATCATACCTTTATCAGGGCCAGAAACCCTTCCTTACTTTAGTCTTGTTCGCATATGAAATGCTGCTGCATGAGTTACACGACCTGGATGTCAAGGTTGTCTTGTAGATTGACCTCTGTGGACCCTTCAGAAGTCTCACACAAAATCGATCAAAAAACTTAGTGAGACAGTGGAAGGTGGAACTGGACAAGTTCTTCTTTTCAACAGAAAGTCTTGGAATGAAGCTATCAAAAGTGCACAATTCAAAAGCGTTTTCATGGACGAATGACAAGACATTCAACCAGATAAAAATGATGTTCTTGAAAATTATGCACAGCAAATACCTCAATTGAAGGGCCCGGTGGAAAAAGGGCGTGAGTGACGATTTGTGGTTAAAATCGAAATTGCTCCTATTTAGCTGAACATTGGCACACAGGCTGGTTTTCATGTGAGGAACGCTGTTGCGCACTTATTTCTTGACCTGAGATCTAAAATTTGAAGAATTAGCGTATTACTTTTGCGTGAAAAGTGTTGTTGAACTGAACTCGCTCAAGTGATGCGTGAAAGATTTCTTTTGTTCTCTGCCTGAACTAAAACAAAGGAATTCAACCTAGAATCCGCGGTCCTGTTGTTTTCTTTGTGTCAGTTTTAAGCAAAAGTAATACGCTAATTCTTCAAATTTTAGACCTCAGGTCAAGAAATAAGTGCGCAACGGCGTTCCTCACATGAAAACCAGCCTGTGTGCCAATGTTCAGCTAAATAGGAGCAATTTCGATTTTAACCTCAAAATCGTCACTTACGCCCTTTTTCCACCGGGCCCTTCAATTGTGAATATTTCTACTTCGAGCCTGACCTGGTCTTTCCAGGTTTGACACCCATTATAGACCTGCATCCATTTTTGTGTTAGACATGGTGAAAGTACCAAATTATGTGCTTGCCTTTTGTACAGACCCTTCACTTCTTTACCTTTCTTTGGGTTAGGGTACCACACCATTTAAAATCTAGTCGTAAAACGTTATAATTAGGTTGCCTTCGTGGATATACCCCAATTGTTTGACGTCTAATTAGTAATGTTAGTAATGTAAAGAACTTTATTGAATACAGGGTTCTTTCGTTAGACATGTTTGGTATCAGATGGTAATAGTATGTTGCAGAGAAGTCATTACTTACAGCAATGTTACCCATAATGTCCTTACCTTGTATCCTCCGATCAACATGTTTGATAATAACATTGTGTGGTGCCTTCCTGTATTTTTCTGTGAATTGGTTTTGACATTTATGAACATTTATGAACATTCTTAGGTAATAGCAGTAGCTCATATTGATGTGGTGACATACCTGAATGCCACTGTAATGCCATCATACTCCTCATTCCACTGAGCGGGGTTGGTGGCAAGATATGACTTGCAGCATTAGGTGAAGACTGTTAAACCATGAAATTGTTGTTTTGTGTCTGTAGGGACGTAAGGCCCACGCCAGCCACTGGAGACTGCCCTTGATTTAGGGAAGAATTTACATCAGCCAATAGACACTGCCACCGGTGTAGGAAAGAATTTGCACCAGCCACTGGAGACTGCCCTTGATTCATGAGAGAATTTACACCAGCCACTGAAGACTGCCCTTGGTGTAGGAAAGAATTTATATCAGTCACTGAAGACTGCCCTTGATTCAGGACAGAATCTACACCAACGACTACTTTAGACCTCCCTTGATTCAGGAGAGAAACTACACCAGCCACTGGAGCCTGACCTTGATTCAGGACAGAATCTATGCTGACTGCACGAGGGCTGCTTGAAGTTGCATAAAGAGGAGATTGAGCTGGGTGGTTCTTGCCGAAGTGCACTTTCCTTTTTTGGTTGGTAATATACCACGGCCAACAGGCATTCCATGATTCGCAAGGTTAGAAATATTTGTGGAGTCTCCGCCCTTCATCCATCCCTGGCATTTTTGCCACTTTAAGTAAGATGGGAAACATCCAAGTACTGTGCATAAACATTATTATTATTATTATTATTATTATTCTTAATTAATTAATTGATTTATTTATTTTAAAATTTTATGTAGATACAATGTAATAAAAATTTTTGTAAAGCGCCATTGGACGACTGGGAAATGGCACTAAAGAAATTTATTATCATTGTCATTATTATTATTAGTAGTAGTAGTAGTAGTAGTAGTAGTAGTAGTAGCAGTAGCAGTAGCAGTAGCAGTAGCAGTAGCAGTAGCAGTAGCAGTAGCAGTAGCAGTAGCAGTAGCAGTAGCAGTAGCAGTAGCAGTAGCAGTAGCAGTAGCAGTAGCAGTAGCAGTAGCAGTAGCAGTAGCAGTAGCAGTAGCAGTAGCAGTAGCAGTAGCAGTAGCAGGAGCAGGAGCAGGAGCAGGAGCAGGAGCAGGAGCAGGAGCAGGAGCAGGAGCAGGAGCAGGAGCAGGAGCAGGAGCAGGAGCAGCAAACAAGAGCATGGTGAACATACCCATGTACTGTGCACATGGACAAATGATTCTTCCAGAAGCCTGCGGCTGAACAAGTTTTGGGGTTTGTGGGCCAGACTAACTTGGGACTACCAAGGTTCTTTGTGAGCCTGGTGCAACCACTAGATTGCTCCTCTCTAGGAGCATGTTCTCTGCTTTATTGGACATCCCCTGCAAAACGTCCTTGGTATCCAGTCTACCCCCAATTGGAAACGTTTCTTATCCAGCGAGGTTTGCTGATGCCTATCTACTTTTGTGGGCAAGCTTTCCTTTACATTACTCTCTCATAAAGAAATGGAATGCACCTTTTCCAGTAGCAGATGTGGGTTGTTTGGGAGTCCTCTTAACCCACTTGCCCTCAGAAATGAGCAAACCATTGTAATCATCACAAATCTCATAGGGTCCACGGTTAGTAACTGCAAGTTCAATATCAACAGTTTGCTTTTGAACCAATTTGTCAAGTGTTTTACAAAGTACATACTGATCTACCTTTCATCTATTCTTCGATTTTTTAACATGAAGTGTTTGTATGTGACAATTATTACATTGTATTGCTCAAAGTGAAATGTGGGATCCACCGTTAAAGGGCTGTACTGAAAAGGGTTGCAGCAAAACCTTGCGAGGTCGTGTAACTGTCTATCTGTTGCAAGTACACAACTAGGCTCTGATGCAAGTTTGACACCCCTGATAAAGGTTATATTTTCCACTTGATTCCTGCATTCTAAAGCAAATTGTTCCGAAGGTATTTGGATGCCAGTCCCCTGACAGGCCCACTACATGTACGAGAGACATTTTTCTGTGCATTGCACAAACTTTCTTTGTGGTTAAGTAGCTTTTACCCTTGTTCCCTGCTCTTGGGTATGACCCTTACACTTCTTATCTCCGACAAGTGACAGTTTCTATCCGATTGTAACACTGTGTAAAATTTCTCCTTGGGTTTAGATAAATAAGATACCTTACAATTTCTTTTTAAGTACTTTGTAAGGTTCTAACAAATCCTCTGGATGACGTTTTGTAGTTTCCATGGGGGTGTTAGGTCAGTGGCATGCCCCTCCCCAGTAAAGGCATACTGTACCAGGTAGTAGGTATGCAGTGTGCCATCAGATTCGGAAGAAGATAAAATGAACCCCATTAGCAACCAGTTAAACTGGACAGGCTGTAATGAAGCCAGTTACAGTATGTCCTTAAAATCCCGGATAAAAGCTCCCTTTCCCACTCTAGCTGCCACTGACTAGTCAGCTAATTATTTCAGATTTCAGCCCACCCCTCTTAAACTCAGGATGACCCCTTTACGTAAAGGGGTGATCTAGAATGAGAAACACTATGTTATCAACAAATCCCAACTTGCTTATCCCAATACAGCCCTCACTCCCTCACTCCCAAACTAAAACTGGCTAAAATAGTGTGCGAATGTTGTGTGATGCATGCCTACCGTATGTCTCAGAGATAGCCCCCAGGATAGCTGCTTGAGTAAGTGCATTATAATCAGGACTTTTATACAGTATATCATATTAACCACAGGCAAGTGTATGACTACAAGGGGGGGGGGGGGGTACAACGATTGAGTCATATTTCATGCAACCTCCTGTGATAATAGACTATTTCCTCCCATAAAAGACAAAATAGTATTGGATAGTTTTAAAACAGCTTGTTGTTTGTAAATTTATTTTCTCATTCAAATGCATGTTATAGATCGATGTACTTTATTTGTGACATTGGTTCTAGTATTATCACCCTCGGTTGAAAAATGTAACTATTGTTATTGCATAATAGGTATTATTTTAGAGGACAATACAATACAATACTTACTGATTATGGTATCAATTCTCTTACGGAAGGCCGTAGAATTGCGGAGCTGGAAATATTCTCGTCTTAAAGCATATTCAGGATCCTTGGTTTCTTCATCACCAGTGACTGACTTGGCCAAAATGTAACCGCCTTCGTCTTTGATATGGAAACACAACTTTTTGCTTCCAAGAGCCAAGGTCATAACATTTCATATCCCTAATGTCTTTTAATTTACTAAAAGCCACAGTAAATGTGTAGAATTTGTCTTTCAAAGCACATACGACTCTAGTCTTAACAGCTTACCAAACTCCTTTAATGCGAAGCAACTCCGATGAACACAGGCACAGAACACAATGGATTGTACGACGTGGTGGCTCTCCAAGGACCTCGTGGTCCCATGATGCTATGCGCAATAACTATGACGTAATATTACAATCTCTCACACCCCTCCCGGTTGATCAATATCCGACTAAAATAATGCACTTAAATTGGCCAACTCTAGAAAAATAAAAATAAGCAATTCAAATTTCCTGTGTCCTTGGGCTTAACCTAGTCCCTAAGAAATCCGAGAAATAGTACTGTCTCAAAGTTCCTGACTGTCTATTAACTGTTTTCTTAGCTGGTCGGCTCGGTGGGCAGCCAATCGCCGATTCCTTGCGCTGCATTGGCCAGAGTCTCTTCCCATGTCAGCTTACGTGATGGTGTTACTGCTGTCTGTACGCGGCTGTTCTTGTTGTTCACTATGCACTTCAAGGGAGTAGAGACTTCGGACTGGCCTTCAAATTGAAGTCGACCTCCCATTTTGGCAGTTACTGATCGCACCACAGCTCCTCGAACAGCATCCTTAGACTTGTGTCCACACTGGTTTCGCAACTCGAGGAGGTATTCTGACCTCTAACGCTTCCAAAAGTCCATCAGCATCTTTAAATGGGCTGCTCTCCGATTTAGAGCCTTCCCATCCAGGCACTCTTTTTTTTTTGTAATTTGTTTTTTTTTTTGCAACAACACAATACAGTACTTAGGATACATTACGTACAGCCACTTAACTTACAAAAAGCATTACAGTACTTACAATACATTACTTACAGTAACTTACTTACAATACACATTACAGTACTTACAATATATTACTTACAATAGCTTGATTACTGTACACGTTACCAAAAAATTAAATACAAAGCAAATAATTGTTAGCTAAAAGTGAAGAAGACCAACAAGATATAACAAGGTTATTTTCTACTGAGTGTTCATGACAGCTACCAACTTTTCCCATTTTTTAAAATGAGTAGTGAGTTTATTCCTCTCCCTCACAATATGGAGTTCGATGTTATAAACACGTCTTATCCTGGCAATAAAACCTCTCAATGAGGGTAAGCTTCCATGACATTTCCTTACATAAATGTAATATTTGCCTAATAACAGAATGTGATTAATTATAAAGAAATCTTCCGTTTTTTCAAAATTCCCTAAAAACAAGGATTCTCTAATGATGTTATTATCTTTCAGCCAGGACAAGACTTCTTTCCAAAAGTCAGAAGACACTTTACAACGGGAGAGTAAATGTTCGATGGATTCTGGTTCTTCATTGCAAAACGTACAATTAGGGGATTGTGAAAGGCCAAAGCGAAATAATTTATCATTTGTAAAGACAATGTCAGTATTTAGAATTTTGTATTGAAATTCTCTCAGTTTGGAATCAAGTGTAGTACGGAAAGGGAGAGAGTAAACCTTTTCCCAGTTAATGGATGTCTCTGAGTACTTGTCTGTTAATTTTTGTTGTGCTGTCGGAGGAGTTTGTTTTTTGCGCAAAAAAGAGTCGTATATCTGTTTAGAGGTGACATCAGAGATAGGGACAGAGCCACAGTTTAGTTTAATATATGGTGTGCAAGGGATGGGTTTTATTGCATTTGTACAGACAGAAGATCTAATAATCGTTTTCCAATCCGATGGAAGAGAGTGAACGACGCCCATAATAAAGAAACGTTGTTCAGGAGAGATCGGCACATAGGGGTCTTCGTGCAAGAAGAGATTGTTATCCGTAATAAGGTCGCCCACCTTTACGATTCCTAAATTAACTAGATCATTTCTATAGACAGACTTGTTATCAATGCAGATAAACTTATTATTCCAAATGATCTCGTTCATAATATCATTAAAGGTGACAGGCGTACTACTATTTAAAGCTGACCATGCGTCGAAACATTCTTTGTAATATTTCGGGAGCTGAGTTTTTAATTTGACGGTGTCAAAGTTGCAATGCAGAACTAGACTCCCACCAACAGGTAGAATAAAACTGTTTAAAATCGATTTCCAAGTACTTGGGTAGTCTTCTAAGAATTTCTTTAAACAAATGACACGTCTAGCACTGACCATAGACTTGATATCTAGCATCTTCAGCCCACCTTTATCAATATCTGAAATGAGCGCACAGCGCTTAACTTTATCTTTTCCATTCCAAATAAAGTTGTAGAAGATCGAATTAGCTTCTTTAGCAAGGTCATTGGACATCGGAATAACTGATGCTCTGAACATTAACTTGGGAATTGCGAAAGTTTTAATAATTTGGATTTTGCCCAAAAGAGATAAGTTCCTCCATTTCCACATGTTGATTGATTTTTTAGTAGATTTTAATGTTTGTCGGAAATTTAAGTCGTTCCTCTGTTTTTCGTCATAACCAAAATAAACTTCCAAGATCTTAATAATTTCACAAACCTTATGGTTATTAAAATCCTTCTCGTGTAGAATACTATTACCAAGTGCTAAAATCTCCGTTTTTTCGTGATTCACACGCAAACCAGAGCATGATCCAAAGGATTCCAGAATAGCAAAGAGGGAAGCATAAGATTCCTTGTCTCGTACAAAACAGGTCATATCATCCGCAAATAAAGAAAGTTTAGTAGTTTCTCCTCCTATTTTAAATCCTTTGATTGAATCGTCATTTCTAATCTTGATAGTTAGAGTTTCTAACGCAATGATGAAGAGATACGGTGAAAGTGGATCGCCTTGGCGGACTCCTCTGCTTAACGTGAAGGGGCCTGTTGTAAAACCATTGTTCATTACACAACTTTTTACGTTTTTGTACAATGTTCGAATCCACTGAATAAAAGAAGGGCCAAAATTAAACTTGTGTAGTGTTCTTATTAAAAAATTGAGATTAAGCGTGTCAAAAGCCTTTTCAAAATCAATAGCTACTAAAATTCCGGGTAGATCCTTCTCTTTAGTATACTCCATCAAATCATCAATTGTTCTGATTGCGTCAAAAATAGATCTTCCTTTAACAAACGCGTTTTGGTTAGAGTGTATTATTTCGGGTAAAACCTTTTCCAAACGTTTTGCCAGCGTTTTAGAAGCTATCTTCGCATCAACATTAATCAAGGATATGGGGCGCCAGTTTCTAATCATCCTTTTATCCTTTCCTTTCTTTTCTATTAAGGTTATTATGGCTTGTTTCTGTGAATTCGAAAGCTCTCCAAACTCAAAGGCGTAATTCAGACTGTCTACTAATAGCCTTCCGAACAAGGGCCAGAATGCCAGGTAGAATTCAATTGTCAAACCGTCATTTCCGGGAGTTTTATTTTTTAGGAAAGGTTCCCAACACGCTGAAACATTCACTGTATCCTAATTTCCCTTCACAAATTTTCCTCGAGTCATCAGCTAATGCTGGAAATCCCCTAGAGTTATCTAAAAACATGGAGGTGGCTGAATCTGATGGGCAACTGCTACCATCGTAAAGGTCAGCATAAAATGATTCCAGCTCATCCATAATCTTTTTGGGGTTGTTAGTTAGTTTTCCATCCCTGGTAAATATTTTACGGACACTGCTCTTCTTCTTGTTTGATTTTTCTAAATTCAAGAAATATTTGTTGTTTTTTTCACACAGCTCGTACCAGGTTGCACGAGAGCGAATAATAGCCCCTTGTGTGATGTAGTCGTACAACTGGTCGTATTCTGCTTGTAGGCATTCTAGCTCATCTAAGTTTTCTTTAAAAGGGTTGTTATCGCATTTAGTAGTGCAGTCTCTTAGACTTTCTTCTAGATGCTTTACTTTTTCTCTTCCAATGACAACGGACTTATCTTCATCTGTGACAAAATCTTTAAGTTCTTCCGATAATTTGCTAAAAAAAACACATTGTTCCGCACATTTATTAGGAGCATAAATATTCAGAAGGACGAAAGGCGAATCTTGGATCTCAACTTCCAAAAAAATGTAACGACCTAATGGATCAATCTTTGACGAAATTAGCTTGAAATCTAAATGTTCCTTCACGAGAATCATTGTACCTTTACTGTGACAACTACCATGCGAGAAAAAGGTATCACCCTTCCATTGTTTTTTCCATATGTTAACTACTTCTGGAGTACTGTAGGTCTCTTGTAAAAAACATATATCGGCGTGAGATTTGTGAAGCCAATTAAATACGGCCTTTCGCTTCTCAAAGGAGCGAATCCCTCGGACGTTTAGGGATACAAGTTTAAAATTAATATTTTTACACACCATACTGCGAGGACGAAAAGAATAAGGCCGATGGGAAAAGCTGCGTGGTGAGCTATGTGTAAAAGGAAATAACCATTCGTTCAAACCAGTGTGAAAGGGTCGAAAAATGTGAGAAAACTGAAAGAAAACTCCACCAGTGAAGGGAATGAAAAGAAATATTAAAACACAAGTAAGAAAGTAAAGAAAAATTAAACATATAATTGAACTTAAACAATTAAGCATGCCCCTTGCAACTAAGCAGCGATATACGTAGTTGTTAAAAAAGGTTCGCAAGATTCACACCTTTAGTGCGACCTCAGGGGCTCGGGACTATTGTTTTGAAAGACATTCAAACTATGGCAAGTAAATTTATGCGCTTTGGGCTGGCGAAGTTAGTTTTAACATATAAATTAAATTTTAGCAAAGTTTAAACAAGCAAAACGAAGCTAACCGCGAAAAAATATATATAAATATATATGATAATCATTACGCGAATACTGAATCCTACACTAGCAATATTAAAATTCTTGAAAAGAAAAACCATAAATTGGTACTAAGACTAATAAATTTTAAGGATAAGCTTGCATGTTAGCTAATCACTGACATTTTTCTGTGGCAAAAGATAGCCCGGTAGGTTGTCCACTGAATAAACGGTACTATTTACGGGTTTACCTCGGTGTAAGAACCTGACAAGATTTTCTTTGTTTGCTAGCTTTTGTTTTGCTGTACGGTATTGTTTTAAATGTCTTTGTTTCCTTTGTTTTACGTCATCCGTGAGTTTCACAGGTTCTTACACCGAGGTAAAGCCCTATTTACTGTCAAATTTTTACCTTTTATGAATACTCTTCCGATGTCCAGTTCCTTGGCTTTCTTATATGCGGCGCGGAGCTTCCCGCGTTGTTTTGCTGATTCTGGGGAAAGGTCTTTGTCAATAAACACTGATGAGAAGCGAGAACTGTTCATTAGCTTCTTCCTGTTTTCCCAAATCCAATCGCTATCCATTCTTGAAACGAAACGGACTAAAATTGGACGTGGGCGTGGAGGACGTGATGCCCCTTCTCTTGACTCTGTCGACTCTTCGTTGTTTGCAGCGCTGTTCGAGGAAGCTGTATTATTTGGATTTCCTGTTCGATGCATAGCATGAAACATAATGTTTTCTGGAATGGCGCCGAGTTCAGTTAGTACTTCCATCACTTTACGCGAACATTCCTCATTGCTCTCTCCAGGATTTTCTGGAATGTTGTAGAAACGAAGATTCTCTCGCCTAGAGTAATCTTCCAGTTTAATTAGACGATTTTTAAGAGTGCTGATCTCCTCGTTTAGTTTGTTGTTCTCTCTCGTGGTGCTATCGCACTGGTCTTGTAAATTTTTGTTTTTCTGTTTAAGTGATTGCACTTCTTCCCATACGGCGCTCAACGACTTCGTTGCTTCGCTTAATTCTGATTTGACTGCCTGAATTTCACCTTTGAGTTCCTCCTTTAATGTTTTAATGTCCTCGTGAATCTTGGACAGCTTTTCCAGGATCATTTCGTCTGATACATCTTCTTCGGCAGTCGAACTTGACCCACGTGCACGTTTCTTTTCTTTGTTTTTCGCCATTTTTAGGTCTGAAAAGCCTTTTTCATTGTAAGTCAGTTTTTTGCAAGTCAACAGGGATTGATTCAAGTCAACACCAGTACCAAATAAATCTCCGGTGTCACGAATCTGCCATAGTTTCTTGGACGGTTAAAGAGACGCACCGACCGCCATGACAGCTAGCCCCAGTCCCCATCCAGCCACTCTGGTTCTTCTTGCTCAACACAAACCCGCAAGGAAGAGATTCTCCTCCCGTGCAACAAATAGGAGGGCGTCAGCGGCTCTTCTAGGTCATCCACAGCAACGTACGAAAGGGGTCTCGAATTCAACGTGGCCAATTGGTCTTCATTGGTGACGTTGGCATTACCGGGATTTTCTTTAGGCATCTCTTGATGCTTTTGTTAGCCTCCCCACCAGGGAGCCCTTTAAACAACATTAAAAGACATTAAAAGAACATCCGACTGCTCGTTCCAACAGATGGCTCTTGACTTCTGACAAGTCGAACAAGGAAGGAAAGCTTCAGCAGTCAGATCTGGAACAATGTCAAGGTTTGAAACCGTGCAGGTGAACAGAGCAATGTAGATCTTCGTTACGTCTTGCGACTCTTTCACATACAGCATCCCCGCAAAATCTAACCCCGTGTAACTGAATGGATAATCTTCCGTGACTGTTAAAGGGAGCAGCGCCGAAGGGTCTGCTGGTCTGTAAGATTTTCCGTCATGACGTCTGCACAGCACACATTTGTGTAACACCTTCCTTACAAACTGCCGCCCTCTGGTGATCCAGAACTTAGAACGCAGTTCAGTCAATGTCTCATTCGTTCCTTTGTGACCGACCTTCTCGTGATAGTGTTTCACGATTAGCAACGTCCCATAATGGTTGGCATCTAGTAAACATGGATGTTTCTGTCCATTTGACAAATATGCATTCTGCAATCTATCACCACACCTGAGAATTCTTTTCTCGTCACGAAAAACTCTAAATTCTTTCTCCCATGCATTGAACTTGGGCTTCTGAGACAGCTCACTTTGAATGTCATGAATCCATAGTTCTTCCGCTAGATTGATATCTCTGGTGATGAGCTCTGGTGAAGCGTTATCTTCTTTGTTTCTCTTGGCCTTCAAAACTTGAATGAACTTGAATACAAGTGCAGTTACTACGAGAAGCTTCCTCAAAACTCCCACAGTCTATTACAGCACCTACTCGTCTCCGATTTAATGC
Source organism: Siderastrea radians (assembly GCA_964017195.1). Classification (NCBI taxonomy): domain Eukaryota; kingdom Metazoa; phylum Cnidaria; class Anthozoa; order Scleractinia; family Rhizangiidae; genus Siderastrea; species Siderastrea radians. The sequence continues at coordinate 23,509,993 of OZ024888.1, read as the reverse complement.
AACCACAAATGCAGATGAGCTACTGACAACCTTTGTGCGGTCTGCTGCCTTCATCTCACTCAGGCAACTTTCTTATTACAGTCCCTGGTAAGATCACAATAGTGGGGCGGATATGTGCTGGAATTGTTCACTTTCTGTTAAAAGCACAAAATTTGGTGGAAAGATATTTTTTAACGTGTTGATGGATATCTGATATAGTGCCACTGCGAAACTTTGACGTGAGCTGAGTGAAGAGGGTGTTTCAAAATGGCGGCCATCTTAAACCGGAAGTGGAATTGTAACTTAATAGAAAAGCCCTAATCGTTACTTGTTTGCCTTGAAAACGGTCCTGAGGCACGCAGAGGAATCTAGTTTTAGCATATAAACAATTTTGCTGTAATTTGGAGCCACAGAACACAAGTCTGATACAAATACATAATATATTCAAAATGGCCGTTACTTTAAACCGGAAGTAGTGTATAAATCGTAAAATAACCTTTATCTGTCTAGAAAACCTCTTTATTTTCCATTTTATAATAATTATATTGCCTCTTTCATCATAATTACATCCTGTTTGGCTATCCTGCTCTTAAAAACGACCTTTATAATATGTTTGAGTTACAGATACATCTTGTACATTCAAGTGCAATTGTCTGCTGGTTAAGTCTGAACCAAAATTTTTAAACAGGTTAAGTTTTTTTTTGCAAAGTTAAAAAGGGTGACGGGCCTGCGGGGCTCCCATGCGCGTGTCTTAGCCTTTTAAAATGGCTTACAAATTTAAGCCAGACGTTGTAACTGCAGTTTTGATTTGTGATTCTCTTTTTAGTGTCTAAAAGAGTAACAGGCCTGCGCGCCTCCTGCGCGCGTGTTTTAGCCTTTCTAGAGGTTTGCTCTCACAGGTATATCTTTGAGGGGAGGTTCCTTGAAAATGTCGTTTAGCAACGGTTGCTGTGTTATGAAATGCCAGCTGTTCATGAGTATTGGTTTTAAGTTAGGCACTGCTGGGTGTTATTGCGTTACAAAGGGCAAGATTTTCTTTTTTTGTTTCTGTCGGAGGGCTTGATTCCTGTCTTCAAAAGTAACTTCTGAGAGGGTTGTTTGAATAAAGTTTTCTGGGCATCCTCTCAGTCTCAAGAAGATGTGTTTTGAAGTTTGTGACGCTCTCTTCAAAGAATGTTTTAGAAGAGTTAGTTCTGAGTAGTCTTAGAGCCTCTCCTTTGATGAAGCCTCTTTTCACTCCTGGTGGATGGCAGGTTGAAAAATGGGTGCACTGAAATGTCTCAGTGGGCTTAAAATGGGTGCGTACATCTAGCACCGACTCATTTCTAAATCCTTCACCTTTGTAAACAGTAGTGTCCAAAAAGTTTGTTTCTGTTTTGAATACTTCAGCTGTAGACTTGATAGTTTGATGTTGTTTGTTAGCTTGTTCAATGAACTGTGTGATGTCTTCTCTGGTTACCTTAGCCATGAAAATATTGGCGAAGGCAACTGCCATTTTGGTGCCCGTGGCAGTCCCATATATTTGCACGTAGTTTTTCCAGTAAACTGGAAGGAGTTCTCCGCTAGGATAAGTTTGAGCGCTCTTTGCAGTAGTCGTTTAGGGATAGGAGGTTCGTTTTTTTATGTTTATTCTAAGTTCGTCTTGTGGTATATTTGTACATAAGCTCACAACGTCCATTGAAACAAGGAATGTGTTTTCTGGTACCTTCGTTTTCTCTAAGAAATTGATGAAGTGAGTTGTATCTTTTAGATATGACTTTGTCGTTGTGCCATAGGCTGAAGGAGTTTATCGACGAATGAATAATAGGTCTCCCGACTGGGGTCGGTTTGTGTATCTTTGCTAGGGTGTAGAATATTGGAATATGAGGCGGTTGTGGTGTTTGACAAAGCCATATTTGATCATTTCATCTATGTGGTTTCCAAGATAGAGTCCGCTAATAAGCTGTTGAAAACCAAAGGATTCACAAGAGGTCTGTAGTGTTCCCTGTTATCTAGCTGGGCTTGACCTTCTTTAATTTTGTCCTCAATGTTTAGAACTACAGATGTAGTTCCTTTGTCAGCCTTTTTAAGGTTAATGTTGGTGTCACGCTATAGGGTGTTAAGTGTCTCGCGTTCAGCGGGATTAAGATTATCCTTTGGATTTTTGAGTTCTAGTTCTGCCAGTTTTTTGACCTCTTCTCAATAGCTTTCAAGGGCTACGGATGGTTGTACTTGTGGTTCCCTTGTAGATTTAACGTGGAAAGGATGAGGTCTTGTGTTTTCCCCGTGAAAAATGTATTGAAGACACATTCCTCTCGTGAAATGATCGACGTCACGCAAGAGTTGTTTTTCGGCTTGCATCTCGTTTGTCACGGGAGTGGGAATGTATTTTAGCCCTTTCGCCAGTAAGTTAATCTGGTCATTTGTAAGCTTTTTATCCGAGTGGTTTTTTATGTGTTTTTTGTTTGCCTCTAAAGGCGTTTTTAATTTTTTTTGTTTGGGTTTATGCGTTCTTTTCGCCTTTTTGTTGAGCTGACCTTGGGTGGCGTTTTTGTTTTTTCTTTAAGTGAATTGATTTTTGTTGGCTTTTTTGATTTTCCTTTAATTGAGTTTGCTTTGGATGGTTTCTTAGTGGACCCGTATTCGTATTGGGACTCAGAAAAGAGACATGTATACTGTTCAACATGTTTATTCTGAATGTCATCTAGTTTTGACATCATTTCGCCGAACTCGGAAATTTTCTTGTTGATACTTTCGGCTACCTTATGTACACGCTCAAGCGTTACAATGTTTTTACTAGGCGCCGAGTGCGTTAACTTCTTGAAATGCGGTTTCTTATTTACAACAGTGCTTGAGTTTTTTCTAGGAGCTATTGGCCTCTTGCCTTGTTTTATTTGAATTCTCAAACGATCGATCTCTCTGTAGTGAAAGCGCGTAACAGTTTTAACGAATTCCTGTTGCTAAACAACATTTTCAACGAACCGCCCCTAAGAGAGCGTTCCGTCAAAAATATACTCGTGAGAACAATTCAAAACTCTAGAAAGGCTAAACCAGGCGTGCAGGAGGCGTGCAGGCCTGGTACTCTTTTAGACACTAAGAAGAGAATCACAAATCAAAACTGCAGTTACAACTTCTGGTTTAAATTTTTAAGCCATTTTAAAAAACAAAAACACGCGCGTCGGAGCCGCGCAGGCCCGTCATCCTTTTTTCCTAAGTTTCACTGAAATGTCTGCATTTTATATAAATTAGTTTATATTTTATACTATCAAGTTTGTCTTCTTAAAACAGTACACTGGTCGGGTGGATACTTACAGTTTGCGTTAGCAGTGATACACATGGCGATCTGAACAAAGATGGCGGATCTGATATGCAAATTATAGAGCATTCTGGGTAATACACAGAAGCATTCTGGGTATTATACAAATTTCTTCCTATTATTGTGTACATACTAAAAACGAAACAATATCATAGGTCAGAAACAATATCTTTATTTTTGTTACCTCTCAGCATCAATATTTCTTCCAGTTTAAGGATAATTTCATATCCGGCTTAGAAGAAAATGCTCCCATTTGACCAAATAGTCATAGTAATGCATTATTTTCCAAGCAAAAATTGTTGAAAATAGGCAAGGACTCGTTTTATCCAACATCAGAATTAATTTAAGTAGAAAAAAGGACACTTCCCGTAATACCAAATTCCACTTCCGGTCAAGATGGCGACCATTTTGGAAAAAGTTCAAAAACTCACTTATGTAGAAAATTTTGCGATGTCAGTATATCAAGTATTTACAACTATAAAAAATTCTATCATTTCTGAGAATTTTGTGCTTTGAACGCAAAATGAACAATTCAGGGCAAAATCTGCACATATCCGCCCCACTACAATCTAGCTTTTGATAATAGGCTGAGTCTGACAATTGTCTTTCAGCTTCCTGGATGTAAAGGTCACGTGCCCGTACTACAGCAGCACCACCTTTGTCGGCCGGTTTGACTACAACGTCTTTGCGTTGTCGTAGAGAGAAAAGGGCTTCTTTTTCTAGTGGGATATTTTTGTTTTAGAGACCCGCTGTTTGAAGTCGAGCATTTTGATTTCGCAGCGGCATTTGGAGATGTAATAGTCAAATGCTGCAAATTTTCCAGGAGGTGGTGTCCAGTTGGAAGGTGAATGTTTTAGGGTCTTGAAAGGGTCCTCACACTGATTTGATGGTTGACTTGCTGCTGTGGCGTTTGATGGGTCCGAACTAAAATACGCCTTCATACGGAGACAGCAGAAAAACTTTTTGCAGTCTGCTTTTGCTGTGTATTCGTCATTGTGGGCTCTAGTTGGGATACACGAAAGATCCTTGCTAAGAAGACAAGGTTCTTGTTCAGTTAGCTCGCTGTTCTCAGGGAGAGTAACAACGAGTCTTGTAGAAGGGGTGGTGGATGAAAAGGGTACTTTGATAAAAGAAAAAATCACCCGTGATTGCACAGCTCAGTCAAACAAAAGATGGAATTTGTTAACAGTCAAAACATTCTGTTAAACCGATTTGATGCATTGACGAACGAAAAAGAAGTTCATTGTAGGACATATGAAAACGTAGCTGGAAAAAAGTGTGTGGAAAAAAATACTTTGAAACTGAAATTTGAAATCTCATTCTTTCGCCTTATAATCAGTCTAAGAGTCAAGAGTGACCTGAAAGAAGAGGGCCGTGAATGGATCCTCAGAATTCTCCTTTTGCCTTATGGCTAGAAAACAAACCAATCGTAGGAAGGGCCCCGATCGTTTCCAGTGCTCGTTGCAAAAAAGAACGGTTCCAAGGTTGCAGGAGATTGATAATTCTATGGATTGCATTTAGTCAGGGTGGTAGTTCCTACGTGCTTAGACAGTAAGAATAATGGCTCTTACTTGACCAAGTTGTCGTCCCAAGTCAGGGGAATTGAGTAGTTGCCTCAGCCGTTCAATCACTACTCCACAGTTGAGGCGTGGCTGAGCAGGAGAGACCACAGCAACGGGCGGAGGGGGCTGTTGTTGTTCATCGAGGCACATGGGACACGAGGTATGATATCTCTCTGACACCATCGTCGGTAAAACAAGCGCAGCGAAGCTGGGTTTGAGTTATCTTAGGAACAAGCCCTCGCAAACGTCGACTTTGTCATCTTTCGGCCATGGTTACCAGTAAGAGTGAAAGGATGCCACCGAGTCGCTCTTTTTTCTAAAGGTTCGGCGTCTCTTGTTTTTGTTTTGAAAAAATACAAGGGTAACCCTCTCCCTCCTTATTTTTCCAGCACTCGTTGCAGGCCATGTTTTTTTTTTATTTTTATTTTTTTTTATTTTTTTATTTTTTATTTTTTACTTTTCAACACAATACACTTAACAATACGCGAAAAGAAAAATACAAAGGATAAATGAATAAAAAATACAGAGGTAACACTGCGATACACGTTTTACATAACTATTGTAACTAAATTATTGTCAGTAGAGGCTTCCATAAATTCAAAAAATTTTCTTTTTGTCCTTTCGCATGTGCGATTGTTCTTTGAATTAACATTTTTCCTTTTACTAACTCAAGAAAGAGAAGGAGATTAGGTAATTTGTGCTCATATTTTTGTAGAAAGACATGTCTTTTGCTAAGTAGTATGTAATAATTAAAGATATAAGAGCCAGAACTTCCGGGATTATAACCGTACATTATTCCTAATTCATCAAAATTGTAATTGTCGTCATTTTGACTATTCCACCGAAATAAGACTGAATTCCAAAAGTCGCGTATACGGGAGCAGTTAACTAGCATGTGCGACAGTGTTTCTAATTCGTTACAAAATTCGCAAAGGGGAGATTCTGATATGTTCATTTTATATAGGAGGTTTCTGCACGGTAAAATATTATGAATTATCTTAAACTGAAATATACTTAGTTTCGTTTCCCGTGTTATTCTAAATGGTAGTTTATAAATTGCGCTAATCTTCATATCTTCTACACCTAACCTTTGTAGCCTAGAACTAGCTAAAGGTTCTTTAAATTTCTTTTGAATAAGAATATTCCGGGCACTTTTACTGGTGAGTATTTGACCAGGAAGAAAAGTCGATTTTCTTTCTTGTCGATTCTCACCATTCGTAGATTGTAATTCACGCTTCCACCCTAATGGTATTGCTGCTATTAAACCCCAGAGGTTGGTAAATGGCGTAGCAAGGCCAAATTTTCTAAGAAAATTGTCATATGAGAGGAATTTGCCGTCTTCTTCTAATAAATCTTTGATTCTAAGAATTCCAGCAACGTGCCAGTTTTCCCAGTATACAGATTTGCCTGCTATGGTTATGTTTTTATTATTCCAAATAATGGCTTCCCTAATGTCATGTTTATCTAGAGGGGCGGATTTAACATCATGAACTTCTGCCCAAGTTTTTAAGATGTCAATGTAGAAAGCTGGTATATTTTTTAGTTCTAAAAGACTTAGATCGTAGCTACAGTCGAAAATGAGAGGGCCTCCAACATTTTTCAGATACCAGGATGGAATTATCATCCAATCCTCATTTGCACCATCTTGCATTCTCTTTACCCAGGCACATAGTAATGATTTTGTGATTATTTCATATTCTGGCAAATCTAAACCTCCTTTTTCTTTTGCTCCGATAAGCGTGTCTCTTTTTATTTTCGGTTTCTTACCGTTCCAAACGAAGTCTGCTATCAATTTGTTAACGGCGTCAATAACATAAGGTGGGGTGTGAAGACAAGCGCTAGAAGAAATGAGTTTGGATAAACCTAACGTTTTAGCTATTGTTATTTTTCCATACAGGGATAAATCCCTTTGTGACCATAAATTAAATAACTTCTTAACTTTGATAAGCTTGTCTACAAAATTTACTTGGTCGCACAAATTAAACTTATACGAGAAAGCGGTTCCTAAAGCTACTATTGGCCTTTGTGGCCACATAAACCCAAAAGGCGTATCCTTGTTTTGCACGTTTTTCCCCAACCATAAAGCTTCTGTTTTAGAAGAATTGAGTTTAAGTCCACTGCATTCCTCAAACAAGTTAAGCACCTCGAGCAGCTTCTCAAGGGAAGCCTCGTCTTTACAGAAGGCGGTTGTGTCATCAGCATACTGTGATAATTTGATTTCTTTGTTAGCAACTAGGATCCCTCTTATATCAGAGCGAGACCTTATCGCGCAAGATAATACTTCAGCAGCCAGTATGAAAAGGAGACCGGATAACGGACAGCCTTGCCTAACTCCTCTCTTGAGTGTGAAGGGTTTGGAAGCGTAACCATTGTTTATCGTACAGCTGGAGATATTGTTGTAAAGTGTTCTAATCCACACCTTGAAATCGAGTCCGAAATTAAAGGCATCTAAGGCTTTGTCTAGATACTCCCACTCTAAGCTGTCGAAAGCCTTTTCGAAATCTATGAACAGAGCGATACCTTCTAAATTTTGATCTGCCGTGTAATGGAGAATGTCCGATATGAGCCGAATATTTTTCCCAATGAATCTGCCTGGTAAATATCCAGTTTGTGCATTATTAATAATATTTGGCAGGACCTTTTTTAAACGCATTGCTAAGGCTTTTGTGGCGATCTTGTAATCAGTATTTAGAAGCGATATGGGTCTCCAGTTTTTTAGGTACGATAGATTTTTATCTTTCTTGGGAATTAGGCGTATAATTCCTTGTCTCTGTGATATGGATAACTCGCCTTTTCGAAATGCGTAATTAAAGCTATCTACCATAATTTTACCCAACGAGTTCCAAAAAAAAGTGTAAAATTCTGCAGTCAGACCGTCTGTACCAGGTGTTTTGTCTTTGTGGAAACTTTTTAAAGCATTCTTACATTCGTTTTCTGTTAATAAACCCTCACACAATTCTTTTTGGTGTTCGTCTAGCTTTTTAATACTCTCGTTCTCAAAAAATAAGTTGAACTTAGGGTCCTCAACTTGTGGATTTAGTGACGAGTACAAATTTTCATAATAACGTCTTTGCTCCTCGAGGATTTCTTCCGGGTCGGTTATAGTGGAATTGTCATCTTTGGTCAGACTGGTGATACATTTATTTTCATAGTTTCTCTTCTCAAGATTGAGAAAATATTTGGAACTTCGTTCTCCAAACTCGTGCCAACGCGCTTTTGAGCGAATACATGCTCCTCGAGTGCGGTCGAAAGATAGTTTATCTAGTTTATTCTTGATGATATCGTACTCCTTGATTGCTTCCGGCGTTGTGCGATTCTCGCTTGTTTTTTGTAAACGTTGGGCTTCTTGCAAAAGATTTTTCTCGTAATTTTTCTGTTTTTTGGCTTTTTGTTTTGAATAGTATGTTGTGAACATCCTAATTTCCATTTTTACCATTTCCCATAAAAGGCCTTTGTCTTCGACGTGTATATATTTTTTAATAAACAATGGGATGTTTTCGGATAATTTATCTGTATATTCATTGTCTTCCAAAAGTGAATTGTTAAGTTTCCAGAAACCCGGTCCCCTTGGGTGTTGTAGTCGAGTTTGAATATCCATTGTAACTAAAGAGTGGTCGCAGTGCGGTGCGTATTTTATCTCGCAACTCTGCACGAGGGATTTTTGCATAAAATCTTTTGTAATCAACCATAAGTCTAGTCTGCATTTTATTTTCAAATCTCGAGTTCGCCAAGTGAATTCTTTTTCTTTTGGATGCAATGATCTCCACACGTCCTCTAAATTTAGAAGACTAATCAAATTCTTGATCTCTTCAATTACATTTTTTTTGAAAGATGTGTCACGGCCTCCCTCTTTGTCATTCTCGGATAGAGGGCAATTGAAATCACCACCCATAATAATGTTGTTTTCGCTGTGCAACCGCTCCAAATGCTCTTTTAATTTGCTGAAAAATTTAATCTGTGCCTGGGTATCATTCGGTGCGTAAACATTTGTGCATAAAAACGTGAGATCTTCAATAACGACTTTGAGAATTAGTATTCTGCCGTCTTTACTCTGTAATATAGTTTCAGCTGAAACGTGTAATTTGGGATTGAAAAGAATAGCGACACCTTTGCTATGTTTACTTCCATGACTGAAATAAATTTTGGAACCCCATTCATTACTCCAGATTTTTTCTTGATCGGGGGAGCTATAAGTCTCCTGCAGAAAAATGACGGAGGCTCTCCTATTATGTAATTGTCTAAAAATAGCTCTTCTCTTTCTAGAAGCGTTTAGACCTCTTACATTAAGTGAAACAAAACTTAATTTGTGCATTTTACAAACGATAAATTGGTCATCCTATATTGGAAAGCCTAGATCGCAAAATTTGCTTGCCATGTGTATCGGTAACAAAACATACAAACATAAACTACAGAAACTACTAACAGTTTACCTCCAACGAGGTGTGAACTACTCGTAGACGTTGCCGTTCGGAGTTCTAACAACTTCGGGATGAATATTGAGCTTCTGTTGAGCTTCGACAAAACAATAGACTTCTGTTCTTTATCTTTTTGCATTTCGTCAACTTCTAGTCCTTCAAGTTTATCGCAGACTTTGGTTTGCAGGTATCACGTTCCTACTTGTGTGTGGATTCTTTATCTTTCTCCATTTCTTCTTTCAATCTTTTTTGCTCTTTCTCAGAGATGACTTTCGCTCTTCCATTGCTGTCAACGCATTTCAAGATAGCTGGATACGCAATGAAGACTTTGGAGCCCGCACCTAGCTTCTTCTGTAAATATTTCCTTACTGGGGCGATCGCTTTTCGTTCATCTTGGGTTTTCTTTCCGAAATCTTCGCTTATGCCAATTAGCTTCTCGCCGAATGGGTTGTCTTTTAGTCTTGCAGCAGCATTCGAGAACACTTTCATTTTATCCGAGTAGCGCAAGAAGGCCACATGTATCGGTCTCGGTCTTTGTTTACCATCAATATCGCTCCGTGGCTTCGTTGGCGTTCGGTGAGCACGCTCGATTTCTAGCTCCCCGCAGAGCGTTTCCAAACCCATGTGCGTTGATATAAATTTCTGAATAAAGCTTATGCAGTCCTCTCCTTCGGCCTTCTCTGGTATATTGTAAAACACCAGGTTGTTCCTCCGTGACCTGTTTCGAAGGTCTTCAACCTCCTTTTCTAGCGCTTCGACTCTGCTTTTATCGGCTTTCTGTTCCGTGGCTATCTTTACTTCTTCAACATCTTTCGTGATAGAATTTAAGCCGTTTTCGATTTGGGCGACTGTATCTTTAAGTTCTTTATAATCACTTTCAATTTTCTTTAGCCTCTCGTGTATTCGCTCCAGCAAGTCGAGCTTCTCTAGTTTCTCTAGGATGGACTTCAGCATCATGGCGTCGCCCGCTTCGTCGCCCACGTGCATCACTTCTTCGTCTTCGCTGCTTGGAACGCGAAACCGCTTTTCGCTTGGTTTCTTTAAGCTCATTGACCTTGTGCTTAAGCTTATTAAACTTTTGCTTTATACTAGCCTAACGATGTTGACGAAATTAGCTAGTAAAACGACATATCGCCGGAGCTCAATCAAAATACGTCTAATCCATCGGGCCGCGCATTGCATTTAGTCAGGGTGGTAGTTCCTACGTGCTTAGACAGTAAGAATAATGGCTCTTACTTGACCAAGTTGTCGTCCCAAGTCAGGGGAATTGAGTAGTTGCCTCAGCCGTTCAATCACTACTCCACAGTTGAGGCGTGGCTGAGCAGGAGAGACCACAGCAACGGGCGGAGGGGGCTGTTGTTGTTCATCGAGGCACATGGGACACGAGGTATGATATCTCTCTGACACCATCGTCGGTAAAACAAGCGCAGCGAAGCTGGGTTTGAGTTATCTTAGGAACAAGCCCTCGCAAACGTCGACTTTGTCATCTTTCGGCCATGGTTACCAGTAAGAGTGAAAGGATGCCACCGAGTCGCTCTTTTTTCTAAAGGTTCGGCGTCTCTTGTTTTTGTTTTGAAAAAATACAAGGGTAACCCTCTCCCTCCTTATTTTTCCAGCACTCGTTGCAGGCCATGTTATTTGGATGCGAATAAAATGGAGCGAGTGGTGACCAACCAGGAAAGGAAAAAATGGCTATTGTTTCAAGGCAAGATCAATGCTGTCATTTGTGTGGTCAAGAAAAGTGGGGATTACAGTTGACTCCCTTCTCTCTCTTGCGAGCCTACGCCACATGTTTACCGATTCCCTGTCATGTGTAGCCCCACTTGCGACCCAGCGACCTATTTGTTTGATTTTAGAAATGGATGGGTTTTCTGTGGACACAAGTTTTGGCCCGTGAAGTTGGACAGTGCGACCTGCAGGGTGGACGATCCAGTTTACAGTTTGAATTTATGAGAGTTTGTCTGATAAAGACGAGAGAATCGTGAGCTATGCCACGCTGGAGTCCATGCTCTCCACTTTCATACTCGCTCCTGGAAAATGGCAGACCCTCCCATTTACTTGGAAATGTTTGTGAGCACGTTGTATGAGCAGAGGCGTAGGAGACAACAGTATATCGTGGTCTACAAAGGAGGTCACATTGAAAAGGATCTGTTGAACAAACTGAACATTCCCTGTGTGGATTTGAAAGAGTTTGGTTGTCCCAAAGCCAATGAGCTGTTGCTGATTGGTGGAAACGTAGGATTCGTTTATGGTCACCATCTGCACGCACATACCCACTGTTCTCTGGTGGAATGCTATCTATTTTGGCAATGGTTAACGAAACATCTGGATACACACCTTTTTTGAACGTAGTGTACTAGCTCCTTTTTCCTCTTGGTGAAAGGAATGGACTCCCCAAATATGGGGTTCGTGGGATTCAGGCTCCTGAAGAAAGTCAAGGACTCCCCCTGTGTCAGCTTTCTGATGAGATCCAGGTACCTGAGGAAGGGGTGCTTGATCCCGTGGAAGGGGTTCAAAAACCCACTGGAAGGGGTGCCAACCTCAGCAGGGGAAACCGCTCCTATGCCAGTGGGTGCTGAGGGGAGGGATGCCAAATATCTGGTCATGTATCCCACTTACACTTAATCCCAGGCTTCGTCAATGTGAGCTGAGTTTCCCAGGTTCTCTTAAATGGTGGCGGGGGAGACACGATTGGACATGGGGCCTACCCCTGCAGGTGAAACGATGAGACGTTTTCAAGTGTCATCATCATCTGCCATGCTCGATCTTCCAGGGTCCAAATCAGTTCACGAAAATAGGGTTCATTGTACTTTCGAATGGCCTGTTGAGTGGTTTTTTCCTCGGCGATGTTGAACCAAATTCTCTCTCTCTCTCTCTCTCTCTCTCTCTCTCTCTCTCTCTCTCTTTAGATTCATGAGTGCGTATTTGCTACTTGTTTTCCATATATTATTCAATGGCTTTAGAAACGTTTAAACAAGATTTTAATCTTTCCATTATAAAGATTTATCTTTAAATTTTAAGAAAATATTAACCAAGTTACAAAAATTACTTTTTCAGACATTAAATTTTCCCAATCTAGCAGATCAACGTAGCAAATACCCATTCTTAGGTACGCGATCCGAAAATTACAAAAAAATTCGCGATTGAAGCAGATTCGGAAGGTCCTTAAGGTTTAGACAATTGCCTCAAAAGACCCCGGCGATCTGAAATATTTTTTGTTCTTTGACAAGTTGATTTTAGAAAAATATCCTGTTGTAAGCTATGATGTAAACTTCACCTGAAAGTCCGAAATTTTTTCGAAAGCTGCAAATCTTCTTTTTGCCTTTAAAATGCATTTCTAGGTCTTTTTTCTTACTTTTTCTTCACAGAAACATGGCGCTTTGTTGTAAGAACCGCCTCTACATTGTTTGACTAGAATTTATTTCATTTAAACGTATTTATGGACAAAATGCCATTTCGTCGCAAATACGCAATTTTGCAGCAAATACCCACTTTCGTTTTTCGCTGGGGAAAGATCATCGATTAAATAAAATAGGATACACGGGCAAAAGTCTCATCAAAGGATATGAAAAGTACAATTCTACCCGTCCATATCTGAGTATCGCCGTCTATTTTACATCAAATACAGATTAATTTTTTCTGTTTTTATATGTTTTTAAGGGTTTTTGTGGAATAAATCCTTTTTTGCTCAATTTTTTTAGAATTCTTCTCTAATACACGTTGTCTCAGCTGATTAGAAAAGTGGTAACCGTTCCGGAGAAGTATCTGGGCATTTTGGACTCTTATATTCCAAAAAAGAAGTCGTGTAGTTGCAAATACCCACTTGTGTAGCAAATACCCACTTCTACCTATCACTGAGTTGTACTATCGTAGGCAAAACAAAAACTGCTTTTTCCGAGTAATTGCATTGAAAATCGGTGTACATTTCAAATTAACATCCTCTTTTGCAGTATGCGCTCTCTTTGCTTCGACGAAAGGCTAACGCGCGAAACGTCAGCTACTAGAAATTCGCTACGGCGGTTCATTAACCTTATCAACTTCGAGTTAATAATCAATTAACTCTTTGTTATCAGTTTTATTGTTACGTTAGTGCTAGACGTTTGTGTCAGGTACTGTCTTTGTGTTGTGTTTGTTCGTTACAGTAATTTGCGCTCTTTTTGTTAAGTGATTAATCGTTACGTTAGTGCTAGGCGCTTTCGTTGTTTTGTGTTTGTTCGTTACGTTAATGAAGTGCGCTCTCTTTGTTATGTGTTTGATTGTTACGTTAGTGGTAGGCGCTGTGTCTGTGTTGTGTTTGTTCGTTACGTTAGTGATGTGCACTCTCTTTGTCATGTTTGATTGTTATGTTAGCGCTACGCGCTTTCTCTGTTTTGTTTGTTCGTTACGTTAATGGTGTACGCTCTCTTTTTTATGTGTTTGATTGTTGCGTTAATGATCATAATAATAACATTATGAATTTGTTATGCGCGAATTCCATGTGTATATGTTCAAATGCGCATTACAATTAAATTACGTTAGTACTACGCGCTGTCTTTGTGTTGTGTTTCTTGGTTACGTTGGTGATGTGCGCTATCTGTGTTGTGCTTGATTGTTAAGTTATGCTATGCGTGTTCTTTTTGTTCTTTGATTGTTACGTTAGTGATGTGCGTTCTGTTTATGTTGTGTTTGATTGTTATGTTCGTGTTCTGCCCTCTGTTTGTTTTGTGCTTGATTGTCATCTTTGTGATGCGCGCTCTCTGTGTGTTGTGTTTGATTAGTACGTTTGTGATGTGCACTCTCTTTGTTTTATGTTTGTGAGTTTTAACGGGTATAGACACTTGGCTTCGCTTCAAGAACTTGTGAATCCGAAACCTATTTGCTATGCAACAGGTGTTTAGGTGAGTCCATATACCAATTGACTATGAACAGGATTAATTCAACAACAAGATTAATTTATTAAAACGCAATCTTTAATTCACATTTGTAACTTTCTTGAATATCAATGGAAACTGAGCAATGCTATAATTACGTCCTAGTAAACTGCAGACTGTTTTTAGCAGTCTACCTTGAATCAGCAAAACTCACGTCCGCGCCTGAGCTCTGATTGGTTGACAAGCAATTTGTTTTCAGAAATGTGCGGAAGGGCATCCAAACATTGGTGTTTTTGATACTCAAAGACGTGCTTCGAATCTTGAGTAAAAATTTAGCAAATAACATTTAAAACTGAAAGTCTAAGATTCATTTGGCTAACTGTGCTTTTTAAACTGTCGAATTTGGTACCAATCATCACACAGACCGGACAGAGTGCTCCTTAATCGTAACGACGCGATCCAATATTTTATCAGCAAAACAGCTAAAACTGCTTCATACTTTGTGTAGCTAAACGAGCTTTAGTTAGAGTGTTCCACTGTTCGGTAACGGAAACCAAAGTTCCGTACTCCTACGCGCACGAACTTACTCTAAGCTAACTTTTTAAGCGAATACACTAAACATTATTGAAATAGTCACAGAAATTCTTAATAGTTTCTAGAATTAAAAAAACCTTCTCGTTCTAACGGCGTAACCGAGCTGTATAAATTATTTCGGCTCTTGTAAGACAATCAGATGTTTGACATAACCTTACAAAAGGTATTTACAGAAAATGAATGAAAAGTTAATTAAACTAGGCCAGATTTGAATTGTGGTCAGTTCGTCGGCAGGGACAATTACGTTGGTGACCAAGCGTCCACCAACTACTGTGATTTCCTGGCTTTGCAAATTGACCACGGGATGCTTTTGCCAAACAGTCGGCCGCGTGTGCAAGTTAGAGTGACAAGGAAGCTTTGCTTGTGGGTACCACAAATCCTTAATTGATATCCAATCACATTTAAAATTAATTCTAAAAACATGCGAAGTTATAACAATTTATAAAAATATCCTTTTACCAAACCTGGGTAATGAAGAAAATCGTACCGCCTAACGTGGCAGCAGTTAAACGAAACTAAACATGATGTTACATCAATCTCAA
This sequence comes from Siderastrea radians, assembly GCA_964017195.1. NCBI lineage: Eukaryota > Metazoa > Cnidaria > Anthozoa > Scleractinia > Rhizangiidae > Siderastrea > Siderastrea radians. The sequence goes on along the minus strand of OZ024888.1, from coordinate 23,494,756 downwards.
ATGCTTTAAAGTATTCGTGTCTTCAAGTATGACATACTGGGTTTTCAACTGAGTAAACGTCAATATAATGACTTTGATTAAAAATTTAGAATGTTTCTTAGAATCTTTACACTGCGGAAAATTATCAATTCAAAGCATGTATCTTTAAATATCACTTGCGCAATTTACACAAAGTAGTATAATATCAATCCCCACACTGCGAAATTTGACAAACGAAACGTGCCGAATGTTAGGAGGTCATATGTTCAAGGCTCAAGATCTATCAAATTAAGATGATTTGTAAGTATCATTCACATGGCGTTTTTTAACTGACGGTTGCTCTCTTTTTTGTCAAGACTTTTCCCGGGTCGGATCACTAACTGTAATTAAACGTTGTGAAGAAAAAACGATTTGACTTAACCCGGATCTTTTCAACAGGATAAGTCATTTTACGCGTTTAGTTAACATTGAAACGCACTTAATAAGTGGTTTGTATCCACCTTTCTTCGAAAATAAAATCAGATTGACTTCATTCAATTACATATGAACACAGAACTCTTGTATGTCTCCACTGCAAACCTAAAAGTTTTCTATTTCTCAAAAGTTGTTCTCGTTTATAGAAACTGCTCTTTGGTAACACTAGTTACTTAAAAGCACAAATTTCGAATTTATTATTTCCTTTTTTTACCGTCTGCGTAAACAAAGGCAAATAACCTTTTTGTGATAATAATGGTAGCTGCATTTTGATGGAAACCGGTCGTTATTCTTATTGCTTATGCCTGGTTCAGAAGTGCAAAGCAAGCTCAAGAATGTGTGAGCTACTGTCAAGCAAACGCAAGCGCAAGGAATGAAAGAGGTTTATTTTCTTGTGCTTGTGCTTGAACAGGGAAATCGTAAGCGTAAGGCGAAAAAGTATTGACCAGTGTTTGTACCATGGTCCGGCGGATATAATATCTTTATCTGGCATTGAAAAAAAAAGCTTAACTGCGCCTGCATGCTTTATATTCCTTGCGCTTGCTTTACGCGTGTGAAAATGGCTTGCATTTGCATTTGCGCTTGCGTTTGCTTGTTGCGCTTGAAGAAGATGATTTATTTCTTCTTTTGTTTTTGCCGCTTTGCCTGGCGCATTTCTTTACGCACCTTGTCAACTAAACGCTGCTTACACTTCTTTAATTCTTCCTCGTCTTCTACTTCTTTTCCTGTTATCATGCCAAGTTCCAGAGATCTTGCATCATCCTTTACTCTTTGCCAGACGTCTTCTCTCTTAACAGCGTTGTTTTTCACAAGGTCTTGTGTCAAGCTGAGTAGATGGCTGGTTTGCTCATCCGTAAATTTCCTCCAAAATGTGGAAGTCGCGGATGCTAGGGACGGGGCGTGGACTGGACCAGATTTATCACTCTCACACGGTGCTGAAGAAAGAAATTTCAGAACCCTCTCCGTGCTTGTCTCCTGCTCAGTAGGAAGTGGGATATCCTTTCTGAATTCATCGCTCATTCGCCGTAGCTTTAGGACGATTGCCTTAACCGAATGTGCTTTCAGAATGTTTTCTGTTGAGACTTTTTTTATTATCTCACCCTCTTTAATAGCTCCAGTCGCAATTTCTTCTTTGAACAGATCTTTCAGTCCACTCACTTCTTCCTCCGTCCATGGGGTAGGCTTCTCGACTTTTGCGTGATGAATATTTTCATTTTTAAGGGAAACGAGCCTCTGGACTGCTCTACGACCTAAATCAGTCTCATTTACTTTATCATGAACACGGTAGTAGTCGGCTTGCGTCTTTGTCTTGTGCAGAGACAGGGCTGCTAAATGATCTTTCTCTTCAGGCATATGCACGTGCATCCCCGTTGCAAGTGATTTTCGTACTGTTGTGGCGCAGATCCTTCCATTTGTCTCAATTCCTTCTCTCTGAACTGTTCTGTAAACACAGGTGGATACTTGTGATGAAGTCAGAGGCATGCCATTGCTTGAGACAAATACTTGCTCGACGTGTGGAGCCAATGATGTAATCTGGCTTCTTACAGTTCTCAAGTACATCTCCACAAGCTTGTACAAGTCGTCGTGCACCCAGACCACTGCTGCTCCATACACTCCAGCAGTTTTATGATCATTTACCAGAATCCTGTACCGTGCTGGATCTTCATCCGTACCAGGATAATACACAGCCTCCTTAAATTCGCTTATCTTCATATTTGCAGCCACTCCACTTCTGCCACTGTTGTCTATAAGTAGACGGGTCATCAACCAATCACGCACTTCACAATGTGACTTGTCACTGAGAACTTTTGACGCATCCTCTACACCATCAGTGGGTTCCGATGATGAAGCGAGCTGCTTAATAGCATTGACACGCTGATTTCCATGGCAGATCTGGAAAAGGTGCTCGCTTGAGAGCAGTTTCTTGAAATCTTCGTCACGCTTTTCTAGCTTCCTCTTGGCAACCTTTTTCTTCTGTGCCGCTGACCATGAACTCATCAGATCGCGTCGTGCATTTAATGTCTCCAGGGTAACATTGGCAATGTCTTTTTGCTCTTGAATAAGGAATTTGTAAAATAGCCGGAGACTCATCAGATACGATTGCACAGTTCCTGGCTGATAGCGGTTTACAGCATATGAAAGCCAACTCTTCAAGAATGTGTCCCCGTCCTTTCCAGGAATTAGCAGCAACTGTACTGAAGGGCGTTTCTCCTGCCTTTCCGTGGTGACTGCTTCTGTGAGGGTCAACCTGTGAATAACGTTTCGCACTTGATTCTTGTATTGCTGGGCAATCTTTTCGTTTCGATAGCCTCCATCAACATCAACCAGCCACATGTAAAATTCCGCGAGTAAATCATCATCATGATCCATACTTACATTTTCTCTATTGAGCTCAGGTTCTCGTTCACAAGAAGTCTGTACACCATCTGTTTCGCAGTCACTAGCCACCCATTCTTCCAACGCATCATCATTGTCGCTTGCATACTCTTGAAATAGTTCTTTAAATAGATCTTCTTGACTGCATTGTTCCATCTCTTCTAAGTCTTGCCTGCAAACGTTCGCCGACTCTGCAGGAGTCTTAAATGTGAAGCCTTCGCTTGTTTTAACATTGATGAACCGATTGACAACTTTCTTCCAGGGCTCTTCATTGTCTAAAAATGAATCATTTTGACAATTGTCTTTACCGATAACTTCCACTAACTCAGTCATTAATTGGTCGCATTCTTGTGATAGAGAAGAAGAAGTTTCAGTCCACTGTACTTCGCTAGATTCATCTGTGTCTGAATCGTCATAAGGATCGTATTCTGTAGCCTCATCGCTATCAGAGAGAGTAACTATTTCAGGCACCTCCATACTGGTAATATCTTCGCTATTTTGAAGATCTTCGTGATTTTTATCACTATGCATGCATTCTTCCCCACTCTTCACTCTTGGCAATCTTGTAACGTTAGAGAAAGAGGCCCTGTTTGATTCGTGTGTGTTCCACACCCTTTCCGCTAAATCATCATACTCTTCATCACTGACTCTCTTCTCTTCCTGAGCCTTCTCCATTCTCTCTTCTTCTAGTTTCCTCTCCTTGTCACTGTTCGGACGCTTCTGGACTCTGTTAAACTTGTCTTTCTCATTTTCGCGACTTCTTCTGGCCAAAGCTTCGTACTCTTCTTCCCTGGCGTTCTCCTGTTCACTATCACTGCTCTCGTCTTGAGACTTCTCAAATTCCTTTCTTTCGTGGCAGTCGGGGACTCTTCCACACAATCCTCCAGTCTTTAGCATTTTACTCGTATTCTGTTCCCGTGGGTCTAGGCCGCCATCGTTTTCAAGACTTTTGTCTTCGTCAGTTTGGGCATCTTCATTGGAATCACGTGTTTTCCTGCTAGCCTCTCGCTTTTTTCTCTTCTCTTTCAGGTAGGAGTCAAAATCCTTGAGTGCTACTCTTTTCGCTTTGCCCAATGCACTGACATAACTTGGGCTGCCTTGCTTAAGTTTGTGCACGTTTGACTGTAGGTGTTTGTGGAGTTGGAATATGGGCGTTCGGTGTCTTTTGCAGGGGGATAATGGACAGAACTTCACCTTACCCCTAGGTGGCTTCTTTTCACCAGTTAAGTATTCACTGAGTTTCCGTCTTATTTTTGTCATGCCATGAACCTCTTTCTGGTGCCGACTTAAGTTCTGCACATACGCTTGACACTGCGAACATTTCTTCGACTTCCGTTTTTTGGGTGGATTTGAACCTCCAGCTTCAGCGTCGGCGGAAGAGCCCACCTCGCCACTACCTTTCTCCGCTTCACTCATTCTCTGAATCGAAAGCTAGGACAATAAGACAGAGGTTGAAATAAATAAATCTATTAATATTGTATATTTCTGTACGTGTTATAAGTGCTTTGTTATCAAAACAAGGTGACGCGCGAAAACAATGAATCACGAGCGTGCCCCACGAGCATGGCCGGAATATGATTCAAACATTGCAAATTAGTGTATAGCTGTTTAGTCTTTTAATCAATTTTTCTATTGTGATTAATATCCCGCGAGTTCATTTTTATTAATAGTCTAATTCAATATGCGAGGAAAACCTTCTGACAGTGCCAGGGGATTTACATTTGGAGCAGTAAATGTGAATCTGCAGTCAGGCGTCGGTGAAAACAGAGCTGCCAAACTGTAGTTAATAATTGGACCCTTTTATTCTTCGAAATACAATAACTTTGTCTATTGTTGCCTATAAAATTTTATGTTTCTAGCTGGTATTGGTCTTCTTAGTCATAGTTGACCGCAAATGGCCAGTGATATGGGAACGTAACAGGCGCTTGAGTTTATAAAGGGCGCGGTGTCAGAGGAGCAAGATATTAAATGGGATGGTGGGAAGCGCCTGTCGTTAGGACCCCGCATATTATTTTGCCGCTCTCAACTGAATTATGAGGTAGCATTGAATAAACTTTTCAAATGAGTGGTAATAGACTGATCTTTTTAGCCCAAAATGCTGGTTTACACATATGACGCAAGCAACATATCTTCAGATGCAGTATCCTCTTCATTTCTTCTACCAACATTTTATCAAAATGTCAGTGCGTCTGTATATGTTTTTCGCGCTCATGTTTGTTATTTCTGATGCAAATTTCGTGCTAAAAAATGGCGTAGAAAAGGTGAAAGGTCTTTAATTAGAGGTTTCTATCTAGCTCTGTACGTGGGACATCAGATTCGTTTCAAGGCTTTTTTTAGATCATTTAGATCATTTTCCGCGTAACACTTAGCCAATCGCGCAGAAAGTATGCTGTGTTTGTTTTTTTTTCTAAAAAGGTAATTATAGATCCGAAGACTACAAGTAATTTACCATTTGAAACGTACTTTTTGTGGTAGGTCATTAATACCCCCAACAGACACACAAGAAGTCACAGACTAGATTAAGGAGTTTTCAACATGTAAACAAACCTTTTGAAAATATCTTATTCATTGTATTATGGATATACTCCTAAGGTTATTCCGTTGAATTATGCACGGCAGGATGCGCACTGGCAGTGCGCATCCTGCCGTGCATAATTTCTTGCATTATAAGCGTGCGTGCGACATTGCGCTGATACCGAACATTCAGGATTTCTTTCAGGCTAAAAGGTTGGCAGGTAAGTTTTCTCCTAGTTTTCGCCTGTCCATGATATATTGAAACATTCTCATGAAGTCTTTATCCCAATCTGCTTTAATTTAGGCGTTTCACTAAAAGCGTCCTAAATTACCCTATTATTTCACTCGTTTCATTATTTTTTTTGGAAAACTTTATGTGTTTTAGCTGTTCACTGTAACATTTTGTACTATCAGAAGAATATTAATAACATTCCATTGCTACCAATACCTTTCAGAAAGTAGCGGGTGTCTCTTGCTTAAGGCTAGCTTTATATATATCTACCGTAAAATTCCGGTTATAGTCCCCCCCCCCCCGGTTATAGGCCCATCTCCCAGCAAACCCAAAAAAAACATCCGGTTATAAGTCTCCCCCAGGATATAAGCTTTCCTCTGCTGGATGACAGTACTGAACAAGCCTTAATGTTGCCTTATTATGACTTCTCAACTAAAAACGTATTTCAATCAACAATGCCGTGGCTCGTTTCGAAACGTGTTTTATTCCGCCTATAGCCCCACCCCCCTTGCGGATATTAGCCCCTCCGTTTATAAGCCCAAATAAAACCCCTAACCAGGTTGTATAAGCACAAGGCTTACAACCGGAAGTTTACGGTATATTACTGTCACAAGAAAGCAAAGTAGTTGTATACCAGAGCCCAATATAGTGAAGCATGCATGGTGAACCCCTCGTTTTAGTTTTTTTATGTACTGCGTCTTATAACAACTGCGCAATGTTTTTTTTTAAATTAATCGCAGTATAATTTTACCACTAAAAAAACACTAACATTATTTTTGAAATATTCATTAATAAACTCTAATTTTTGAGAATAAAAGTGCAACGCATGCACTATGGTACACTGACAAATAAAAAAAGCCAACCAAAGTCAGTTGACGTCATCGGTCATGCTTGATCGAATACAGCGACCATGTGCTTTGCTCCATTTTTCCATGTGCTTTTTAGTTTTCTAAACGACTGATCCTTATGTAATTCAAAAGTTATCAGACGTGCAATACAGAATCGAGTTAAATTCAATATCGTTAAAATGGTTGAAGAATGTATCGCTACCGTATGGCTTAAAAACGTCGCATAAGTCGCAACGATTCAGTCGCATGCATTGATTTTGCGTCCATTGAAGAAATATGCGACGTTTTGCTCAGTTGTTTTGCTTTTTAAAGACGCTATTAATGAAAAGGATTCATAACTTCTTAGAAACTGGACAGTGTTGGCAATTCGCGAAGTTTGGCTCTTAAAGTATGTAATTTACTTTATAGAAGTAGCAAACCAATGGACTCACCTGAACTGGCTGGCGTCAGTCACTGTCTCTGTGTTACTGGCGTTACGCGTGACGCGTGACATGGGAAGGGAGCCCAACATCTGCCGTGATTGGCTGTGAATTAATAGCCCAGCGATTTGCGCGAACGCCTTGTTCTGTGGACAGTGAGTTGTTAAATTGACGACATAGTTTGGAAAGCAGCTAATATATAAAGTGAATATCCCTTTTCGAAGCTAAAAAAGCCTTTACCACTCTGTGTACTTACCAACCATCTAGTGTGTGAATATGTAGTATTGTTTGCGACCACAGGTCAAAATTGGATTTTTTGCCAGAAAAGTTAAATGTCACTCATATTTACATATATATTATATTACTTGTGGACCTATAATTCTGAAAAAATCACAATTTCTTGCCCTTTCTAGGAAACATCAATGCCTAAAAAGAGCGGTGATCTCGCTAATTATTCAGTCGCATTACGTTAATGCTACATGCTGTCTTTTTTGTGTTTTATACGTCAATGCTATGCGCTTTCTTTCCTTGGTGTTTGTTTGTACGTTACTCATACCCACTGCCTTTGTGTTGTTTTTTAATTTGATTAGTGCTTTGCGCCGTCTTTGTGTTTTTTTTGTTTGTTTCTTTAGTGTTACGCACTGTCTTTGTGTCGTTTGGTTGTCTAGTGCTACGCGCTGTCTTTGTGTCGTTTGTTTCTTTAGAGCTACGCGCTGTCTTTTTTGCTTATTTGGTAGTTTGTTTAGTGTCTGAGTCTTTGTGTTGTTGTTTGTTTGTTTGTTTAGTGCTACGCCCTGTCTTTGTGTTGTTGCTTGTTTGTTTAATGCTACGCGCTGTCTCTTGTTTGTTTGGTACTAAGCGGTGTCTTTGTGTTTTAGTTTGTTTGTCTGGTGTTACGCGCTTCCTTTAAGTTGTTTTTTTGTTTCTTTAGTGCTATGCGCAGTCTTTGTGTTGTCCTTCTTCCCTCCTTAGTGATATGCTATCTCCTCCTTCTGTTGTGATCCCAGGCGCTTTCCTCATGTTATGTTTGTTTTATTTTACGCCATGTGTCCAGTAATTTACTGCTGGACAACTACAGCGCGCGCTGTTTCACAAATTTCTGTCTCCTTTCAGATTGTATAACGAAATTAGATTTAAGACAATATGCATAATAGACAAAGACATAGACATACTTTATTTAACATGGACAAGTACACGCTTAGCTGTTCGCTAGTTTACAGGTGCTCCATGATTTAAATTAAGTAATGTACAACATCATAAAAACTTAAAAAAAGTATTTACATCGGCTAATTTAAAATCGCTTAAAAACATCAAGTTAATTCAGAAAAAAGCCAAGATAAAAGCGATGAAATATAATCAAAATGTATCAAACGTGAAAATCAGTTTGCCGAATCTTTTTCAAAAAGTCTTTTGAGCCTGCCATGGAACGAATATTGCGAGGTAGCATGTTCCAGTGCTTTGCTGCAGCATAACGCCACGACTTAAGACCGTACCTGGTAGTGTTCATTTTAGGTATGGAAAGATTGAAATTTCCGCGAAGATTATATTGTACGCTGTTCTCTTCTTAGTTATAAGATTTTTGAGGCTGGATTGAGCCCTGCCTTGAACAATATTGTTCACAGTCAGTAACATGTCTTGAGTGCGTCGATTTTCTAAGGTTGATGTTGATCCGATACGCCGTAAGAGCGCTTCGTACGCAAATCTCAAGGCCCTCGCATTTGTTCTTTCCAGTTTTTCTATATTTCTTCTTCCACATTGATACCAAACCTAACTACAATAAGAAAAGTATGGTCAAATTAAAGCTCGATACAAATGAAGCTTACACTTGTTTACAAGGTTAGGGGCAATGGGCAACAAAGTATTGACTTTTCATGAAAATTTCCTTTTTGCACTGCCAATGTATATTTTGGACATGCATAAATGAATCTTTGAAGCCAACGGGTATATATTTATAATTACGATTTCAAATAGTTACTTTTGAAAGCAAAAACGTCACAAGGGTAGCAAATACCTACTATCCGTATTTGCAACGGTAGCAAATACCTACTTTTGGTAGCAAATACTAACCCTCCGTATTTGCTACCGTAGCAAATACTCAAATCCGTATTTGCTACCGTAGCAAATACCGACTTTTCGTAGCAAATACTCACAGGTGAGTATTTGCTACCGCAGCAAATACTCACTAAGGTAGCAAATACGCACAAATGAGTACTTGCTACGGTAGCAAATACCCAGTTTAAGTAACAAATACCCACCTGAATCTAACTCTCTCTCTCTCTCTCTCTATAGGCATGGAGTGGTAGTAGTCTTCCACGATCTTTTCAAAGCAAATCTAAACACAGGCGGAAGGACCCACCAATAGAATACTGGACAGGGTGTGAAAGCGAAAGGCTCTTGTTAAGACTCTCTATACCTACACAAAAAGGAGAACACGGACTGTTTTCTTTTATTTTTATTTACGACAATGTTAAGAGTAATGACTCATTACAAATCAATTCTTTGACCACCTGACCGGCTTGGTCATCACTGTCATAGAACGGTGCGCTGAAAATAGGTCAAAAATTCTTCTACCGTGCGTGCACGGGCATTGGGTTTCAAATAGAGCAAGGTGTAATTGCCACAACTCTTACTGATGATGGCTTGCAGGGACTTTGCATTGGTCACCACATACTTCCAGGCTCTTAAGGGAGTTGCTTGTTCTTACGTTTCCAAGGTTAACGTAACTATCTATGACTTCACAGATTTAGTGGTACGTCCATAGAGTCAACCAGTGCTCACCCAGTTGTGTTTACAATGTAAGTGCAGGGTTGTTTTTTGTCAGGTTTTGAGGATAAACGGTCAGAAGCCACGGTCCGCTAACAAAACGCTTTCTCCATTGAAGGTCTTCTCGAGCTAAATAATCCAATTGCACATTGCTCCCGTTTATCTGGGTCTAAAATGTTGCTGTCAGCACATCCTTTGGCTACATGGTCAAACATAACAGAGAGCAGTGTTTTTAATGCCCCAATTGATTTCGGTGGAGCATGTTGCCTTGTTTTTTAAACCAGAGCTTGGACAAAACGCAAGTAACCCAATACATTTCGGGCATCATTGGTCTGTGACAGTTCCAGGTTTTAATAGGGGTATTTCATTTGGCGAATGAAAGTTAACTTAAATTTACGAAAGCAGGAGGGGTTTGGTTCACATCTCCATTGAACGCTCGCTTGATTGCCTTGCATGTTGAAGGTCCGGCTTTCACTTTATGTAGAGGTAGGATTCCAGTTCTCTTTCATTGTGTCTCTTAGCAAATATGATCTTGTACACTGCTTCATACAGTCTCAGTTGGCAAAGATGAAAGCGCATCTCGAAGTCTTCCGGTTGAAGACGACCTGCGAGTCCCACTCCATTTAGAAGGAGCACAGGGCTCTTAAAGTACAAGCGCATTTTGATTCGCACTTCAGGTACCAGTACTTTTCCCGTGTGAAAAACGTCTGTGTGAGGTTGAATCACCAACATGTGCCTTTTCCCACACAAGTAATCATTGGTTTCTGTGTTGGAGGCCTCTTAAGGTAGTTGTACCAGTCTTGGAATCTCACTTTCTTGGTTGTAATTCAGAAAGGATTTCATGGCAGTGAGGGTTGTTAGTATTGGAAAGGTAATCGGGGACCTTTTTCATTAGGTCCGCCACGAAAGCTGGATGGTCTTCAGCAGATCGTCCCAAATACACCACCTCGTCCTTCTTGAATTGATCTTAGCCCACCAGTATAATTTGTTGAATTGCGGGGGTTTAGTTTTCCTCCTTTTCCTTCTTCTTCCAAGTCGGCTAAGAGCCTTAAGCACGGAAGCACGTTAAGTGCTAACCAAACGGATGAAGTATCCGAAGAAATGGGTAAGTGTTTTGGTATGCAAGTGTAAATCATAACTGGAATTAATAACGTGCGTCAATTATTGCAGAGCAATTACTGGATTATAGAAAATGCTCGAGTCCTTTGAGAAACGACGCCAAACGTCTTAAAACGGGCTCTCGATAGACAGTCGAAAAGGCCCGGGACAAAAGTTTAGATGTAATTGTGTTCTACATTCCCACTCAAATCTAGTACCGTCCGTGTCATTACCCACTCTCCACCAAAGCAGTGCTCCGATTGGTTGCCGACACATTGACGCGGACACCAACAAGAAATCAAAGCCCTATCCAAGCGCACTTTTTGTTTGCCTGACGATAAAGAAGACACGCGAGTCATGTTGGAATAAATGCAATTGTGAAAAACATTAAACGGGTCAGCTCTTGTGAAGACATAGGTACTTAATTCAAAAAGAACCACTTTGTGCTGAAGAAGATGTGGTTCCCATGAGCGTTACGTTTGAGTCATCCTTTTGAAAAAGCCGTTTATAGTGTAAAAAGGCAAAAAAGAGGAACGCTTAGAACCCGCTAAGGCTGCGTGGCAAGACACGGACAGGATGTCTCTTTCTTTCTTGACTCCCACGTCTTGTCTAACAAATCGAATCAATAAAAAGTCAAATGTTCATTCAAAAGATTCTTATCTTTTCGGTCCTCCTTGATGTTCTGGTAACACTCGACCATCGCCTGGAAACGCCATCTGCCATGAAACTTGGCAATCTTGATTTGCAGGTGATAGTCGAGTGCTTCAAAGTTCTCCATGGAAGTCGACCTGCACGAGTGGTCCAAATGCTCCACCTTGTTCTTATAAACGTAAGGCACGATCTCATTCTTCAACATCTCTCCCAGAACCTTCTTCTGGCGTCTGCGCGGGAAGGCATTCCTGTCCGCATCCATCACGCTCCAGTACAATCTGACAAACAGACTGCGTTCTCTTGGTCTACGTCCAACTTGAGATGACTACGAAACCGGAGGACGTCCGCTTGCCACTCCTCGTCTAATTCTGCCCTCTTTATCTTTTATGAAACGTTTATGACACTACTCAGGTCTTGCAAAGGTTTCCTCGGTCTCTGCCCTCGGTGTGCCCAGTGCAAAAATGACAAAACATGCTGATGTCGTTCTGAAAACTTTGTTTTGTACAAACTCGCACGCTTTGCTGAAAATAGCTAAAACGTGCTGCGCACAGTGCGAAAATGACAAAACGTACCGATTTTAGTCTGAAAACGCTGTTTTGTACAACCTCGTGCACTTTGCTGAAAGTCGCTAGAAAGTGGTGCACGCAGTGCGAAAACGACAAAACATGTCTGATCTCGTTATTAAAACGCTGTTTTGTACAAACTCGTGCACTTTGCGGAAAAAAGCTAAAAAGTGTCGCACCCAGTGCGAAAATGACAAAACGTGCTGATCTTGGGCTGAAAACGCTTTTTTTACAAACTCGTGTACTTACTAAAAAGCGCTTAAAAGTGTTGCTCCCAGTGCGAAAATGAGGAAACGTGCTGATCTCAGGCTGGAAACGCTGTTATGGACAAACTGATGCCCTTCGCTGAAAATCGCTTAAAAGTGGTCCGCCCAGTGCGAAAATGTTAAAACGTGCTGATCTCGGGCTAATAACGCTGTTTTTCTCTTTGGACAAACTCGTGCACTTTGCTGAAAAGAGTTAAAAAGTGTGCACCCAGTGCGAAAATGAGGAAACGTGCTGATCTCGGGCAGAAAACGCTGTTTTGGAAAAACTGATGCCCTTTGCTGAAAATCGCTAAAAAGTGGTGTGCCTAGTGCGAAAATGTTAAAACGTGCTGATCTCTGGCTGAAAACGCTGTTTTGTACAAACTCATGCACTTACCTCAAAACGCTAAGAAGTGGTGTGCCCAGAGTGTAAATGACAGAACATGCTGATCTAGGGCTGAAAACGCTGTTTTGTACAAAGCCGTGCACTTTGCTGAAAAAAGCTAATACGTGTTGCACCCAGTGCGAAAATGACAAAACGTGCTGATCTTGGGGTAAAAGCGCTGTTTTCTACAAACTCGTGCACTTTGCTGATAATCGCTAATAAGTGGTGTGCACAGTGCGAAAATGATAAAACGTGCTGATCTCTGGCTAATAACGCTGTCTTGGACAATCTCGTGCACTTTACTCAAAAAAGCTAAAACGTGTTGCACCCAGTGCGAAAATGATTAAACGTGCTGATCTCGGGCTAATAACGCTGTTTTGCTCTTTGGAAAAACTCGTGCAGTTTGCTGAAAAGAGTTAAGAAGTGGTGCACCCAGTGCAAAAATGACAGTACGTGCAGATCTCGGGCTGGAAACGCTGTTTTGTACAAACTCGTGCACTTTGCTGAAAAAAGCTAAAACGTGCTGCACCCAGTGCGAAAATGAGAAAACGTGCTGATCTTGGGCTGAAAACCCTGTCTTGGACAAACTCGTGCACCCTCTTGGAAAGTGGTGCACCGGCCAGTGCGAAATTAAAAAGACGTGCTCAACTCGGGCTGAAGACGCTGTTTTGCACAAACTCGTACACTTTGCAGAAAATTGCAAAAAGTGGTGCACCCAGTGCGAAAATGACAAAACATGCTGATCTCGTTCTGAAAACGCTGTTTTATACAAACTCGTGCACTTTGCTGTAAACGCTAAAAAGTGGTGTGCCCAGTGCAAAAATGACAAAACGTGCTGCTCTCGGGCAGAAAACGCTGCTTTGCTGTTTTGGACAAACTCGTGCACTTCGCTGAAAAGCGTTAAAAAGTGGTGTAACCAGGGAAAATATGACAAAACGTGGTGATCTCTTTCTGAAAACGCTGTTTTGTACAAACTCGTGCACTTTGCTGAAAATCGCCAAAAAGTAGTGCGCCCAGTGCGAAAATGACAAAACGTTCTGATCTCGGGCTCAAAACTTCTGTTTCGTAAGAAGTCGTGCACTTTGCTGAAAATGCAACAAAGTGGTGTGGTACAAACTCGTGCGCTTTGTTCAAAAGCGCTAAAAAGTGGTACGCCCAGTTTGAAAATGGAAAAACGTGGTGATCTCGGGCTAAACATACTGTTTTTTAAGTAGTGCGCCAAGTGCGAAAATGACAAAATGTTCTGATCTCGGGCTGAAAACGTCTGTTTCGTACAAACTCGTAGACTTTGCTAAAAATGGCTTATAAAGTAGTGCACCCTGTGCGAAAATGACAAAACGTTCTGATCTCTTGCTGAAAACACTGTTTTGTACGAACTCGTGCACTTTGCTGAAAAGTGCTAAAAAGTTGTACGCCTATTGCAAAAATGAAAAAGCGTGCTGATCTTGGGCTGAAAACGCTGTTTGTACAAACTCCTGCACTTTGTTGAAAGTCGCTAAAAAGTGGTGCACCGGTTGGAAAATGACAAAACATGCTGATCATGTGCTGAAAACGCTCTTTTGTACAAACTCGTGCACTTTGCTGAAAATCGCTAAAATGTAGTGCGCCCAGTGCGAAAATGACAAAACGTTCTGATCTCGGGCTGAAAACGCTGTTTCGCACAAACTCGTGCACTTTGCTGAAAAGTGCTAAAAAGTTGCACACCCAGTGCAAAATGAAGAAACGTGCTGATCCTGAGCTCAAATCGCTGTTTTGTACAAACTCGTGCACAGTGTTGAAAGTGGCCAAAAAGTGGTGCCCCGGTGGGAAAATGACAAAACATGCTGATCATGGGCTGAAAACGCTGTTTTGTACAAACTCGTGCACTTTGCTGAAAATCGCTGAAAAGTGGTACGCCCAGTGCGAAAATGACAAAACGTGCTGATTTTAGCCTGAAAACACTGTTTAGTACAAACTCGTCCACTTCGCTGAAAATCGCTAAAAAGCGGTTCGCCCAGTGCAAAAATGACAAAACGTTCTGATCTCGGGCTGAAAACGTCTGTTTCGTACAAACTCGTGCACTTTGCTGAAAACGCTAAAAAGTGGTGTGCCCAGTGCGAAAATGACAAGACATTCTGGGCGACTTTCTACATATGTGTAGTCATCTGTGTTGTACAAAACATGGCCGAAAAGCTTCAAATTTTCTGGAAACTCAAAAAGTAGACGATGACAAAGGTAGATTGATGTGCGGTCCTCTACCCTAAATGGCTTTTTTCGTAGGGATTTTTTTAAACTGTGCAAAATCTGATCCTAGATTTTTGCTAACTTTTTTGTTTGGCTTTGGGAACACTGTCCTCATTGAGTTTATACAATAAAAAATGGGGGTCACCGTGCTCAATTAGGACAAAACGACCATTTATTTCTCAAAACAACTCAGTTTTTATAAAAACCTATAAAGTTCCGAAAGTGTCCGCGCTCGCTGCGCGCTAATCACGGGAAAAATGATGCGCAGAAAGGATGCGAAATGCAATTAAATGGAATCACCTTAAATGTCGGGACACCTTATCTTCAGTAACCTGATCTCCGATTCGCACTAGGTCACCAACTCTACTTGAAAATCAAACACGACGCCTTGGTCTCGCTGCTCTTGGTACTACTTTTGAAAGGTTGAACGGTCTTTGGGCGACGTGGCTTCGAGCTGGTCTTTTTGTTCGACTTGTGAGGAAAGTAACTTTTTTGTGTTCCGAGATATCAAAATTCTAAGCATGATATTTGCAAACCACGAAATAACTGCAGCATCTAATTCTGGCTTAGAACGTTTACTTGATGAGTGTCCTCTTCGATCAATGTGTCTAACCACTGAAGAAAATCACAGATACAATATTCCCCTTTGGAGCATAAGGTCTAACATGATTGCCCCTTTCAGTTATCACTAGATTGGGAATATAATCCTTGACGTTGCATGGCTTCCGTGACGTGAAGTGGCAGTGGTCTGTCCTCATTCTCTTCCTCTTCCTCTTTTCCTTTGTTCGCCTGGAGTGTCTGAAGTTAAGCGGCTTCTCCAACGTTTGGCTGGTGTTTCACTTTTTCTCCTTCTTTCTACTCTTGGATGTCTTGAAGATTAGTAGCTCGTTGTAGGAATCAGCGATAGGTCTGGGCATTGACGTAGTGTTGATAGAATGGACACATAAGGTCAGATGGCGAGTTCTAGAGGACGATCTCAATTCCATAAGGAACAAAGAGGATAAGTAAGTAAATAAGACAGTAAGTAAGTAAGTAAGTTTACCATCCAACTGTATTAGTTATTGTACAGTATTCGCGCAAAAAGAGTACAAAAATCCCAAAATATTGTACAGATGAGTTGGATAATAAATCTCTTACTCGTTGTTTGCAAATACACCTCTGGTAATCACCAGGTTTCAGTACCACACTCGGGATCTTTTTTGTTTTATTTCAAGGACTCTATTGCCCCGGTTAGAGAGTTGACACCTTCAAATTGCTCCCTCTCTTTCAAAGCATCAGCCAAACGTTGTAGGAGCTCACACTCGCACAACCCACCACAAAGCCACTTCCCCGCCCGCAATGCCCCTCCTTAGAAATTATAGAAAAGTCAAGGGTGAAATACCGCTGGTCCTCGTCAGCTATGTGAGTGTCCAACACACGATTGATGGCTCATTGCATCCTTTGTCGGTAGTTACTGGATGAAGACAGTCCACAAAATTGCCCGTTTCACGCAATTGTGTTTCAATGCCGTTCCACATCAGGTTGAAGGTCAACTTCGAACGCTTACTCTGCATTAGGATCAATACAACTACCGCTGTATAAGAAAGAGGTGCTTTTATCATCAAGAGTCATCCTCTTCCTTTTCTAGTAGCAAAGACAGGACGTCTTACGTGACACACTACTAAGATCTGCTTCCTCTGCCGGATCTTTTATCTGGCTCAGGTCACTGAGAAAAAAGACCCAGAGAGCCAAAGCACCTCTTTTTATACAGTCGACTCATGTTACTTGGTTTCTTGGGAAAGGGTACAAAAGAGGGGTCCTCCTTTCCCTTTTCCTATTCTTTCGTTTTTTCTTTAACTTTGCGGTATAGCAGTATAAAGACAATTAAGGGGACACCAGTCAAAGGGTAGTTTACTCCAGCCAAGATGGCATAAAGTTTCAGAGTGGGTCTGCATGATTTAAGTAGGTTTAGTAATCGAAAGGGGTACAGGATTTGTGCAGGACCTATGACTACTTCTACTTGTATCCCAAGTTCCTCAGTGAAACGATTCACACCGCAGGCACCTCCCGTGTAGTGTGTACATAAAGGCTGATCCATTAGAAAAGTCTATGACCATATTTTGGCATAAGAAGTGGTAGATAGTGAGCGTCAACGCTCTAGTCTTTAACTGTTAGCTAGCAGTCAAGTCCTGGGGTTGCGGTGGTGTAATGGTTAATGTGTTGGAGTTCTTGTCTGTTCGAGCCAGTCCCTGAATTCGTGTTCTTTCCTTAAACAAGGAACTTAACCCACATTGTCTCTCTTTATCCAGGTGTATGAAATGGCCACCAGCGACACACTGGTAGGGGTAACCCTGTGATGGACTAGCACCCCATCCAGGGATAACTAGCAATACTCTGAGTCGCTCTATGCTAGAGAAACCCGGTTAAGGTCCGGCCGCGTAAGCTCCCTTGGCTAGTGTGCGTCTTAAAGTACCTAGCAGACAAGTCCGCCAGAGGACGACTTCTTTGAAACACAGTGATGGTTCTCCTACCCGTTATCCAAATTCTCCAAGGAAAACACACTCGTCCTGCCACTATGCCTTTTGAAAGCAAAGTCAAAACAAACAAGAAAATTCAGGTGTGGTCATGCATCTGACAAGCGATTCTCGCGAGTAGTAAGGTACTTTCTCCTATGTGCGCTACCCTTACCTTGATGCGCGAGTTATGATTGGCGACGCAAGATACCACATGACACAGGGAAGGGATGTCATTGGTGAAGGAGGTGGTTGACGTGATACCGGAACTAAAAATTCGCAAATGACGTCACATTTTTATGTTGAATAAGGATGAACTACCAATGATAATTTTTGACAGCTCTCAATCAAAAGTCACCTTAGCAACCTACATACAGAGCGCCAGCGTATGCCTGGTCCACCATCTATGAAGATCATTTGTTGTGTCTCCCTTATTAGACTAATCAAGAGGGTCCTGGTGTCTTGGTTTTCCTTACACAGGATGCTCACAGGGATGTCCATGTGCAGATGAAAGGAAGCCCAACAAAGATCTTGGCCAAAAGATGACGCATACCCCAAGAGGCGAAAGATTTAATGATCTATCAGGAAAGTTAGGAAATTTGGTAAGCCGTGAGATCCACTCGTCCAATGTAAAAGAGATATTCTTGATGCCAATGTAAATTAGTATCTCTGCGCTTGAAGTAAAAAATGGGGAAAATCCTTACACGTATGAAAAATGAAGTCATTTCTTCACTTCTACTTGTGAAGTCTTCTTCTTCGCTGCAGATGCTTCTCAGGCGGAGAAATTGGCTATAAGGAATAGAGTTGTTGCAACCAACTGGGTGTGAGGATGAGTAGTTGAGATAAGAGTTGGAGGCTGTCTCTTTATAGTAAAAAGTAGTGATTAGGCGGTTAGAGGATGGAGTCAAATAGAGATCCAGGAAGGGAAGCTTGTCATCTGAGATGGCCCAAGTGAATTTCAGGCTTGGATGAAAATTATTTAGGAAGTCCTCTTTGGTGCCCAACGCTGCACCCACTATTCGTCAATGTAGCGCTTGTAGAGGTCAGGTGTTTTTCCTTTGTACTGCTAGAAAATCTGCTCTTCAATGTGGCCAACGAATAAACACGCATAGTTCGGACCGAAACAGCTTCCCATCGCCACGCCTCCAGTTTGTTGGTAATACTCGCCATTGAAAGAGAAGGTATTAAGGGTAAGGACGAGCTCGGCAAGGCAGACCAGGGAATGGGTAGGTGGTTTGAGCTAAGTACGTTTGTTGATTAAGTGTGTGTCCTAGTAAGCCGTCGTTATTGGGTATAAGGATATACAATGACGTGATGTCCATAGCAAACACATAATTGGAAGTGCCGGAGAAACGGAAAGATTCCCCAATGTCAAGCAGGTGATTAGTGTCTTTGACGTAGCGCGGTAGGTTTTCTACAAGAGGCTTGGTAATCATATCGAGGGAAGTGGCTAATAGTTCAGTAGGACAGTTACAGGCTGATACTATAGGTCTGCCCAGGTTCCCTGGGTTATGAATCTTGGGAAGGAGGTAGAATCTTGAAGTACGGGGGTGGTCAAAAATTAAATTGGTGGTTGCTGGTGGAAGTTCCAGTTTAGAAGTGGCGTCATGGACGATCTCGGCAACTTTCTTATTAAGGTCTATGGTAAGATCACAATGGTGGGACGGATATGTGCTGGAATTGTTCACTTTCTGTTAAAAGCACAAAATTTGGTGGAAAGATAGTTTTTAACGTGTTGATGGACATCTGATATAGTGCCACTGCGAAAATTTGACGTGAGCTGAGTTAAGAGGGTGTTTACAAAATGGCCGCCATCTTGTACCGGAAGTGGAATTGCAACTTAATAGAAAAGCCCTAATAGTTAGTTGTTTGCCTTGAAAACGGTCCTGAAGCAGGCAGAGGAATCTAGTTTTAGTATCTAAACAATTTTGCTGTAATTTGGAGCCACAGAACACAAGTCTGATACAAATACATAAAATATTCCAAATGGCCGTTACTTTAAACGGGAAGTGGTGTATAAATCGTAAAATAACCTTTATCTGTCTAGAAAACCTCTTTATTTTTCATTTTATAATTATATTGCCTCTTTCATCATAATTACACCCTGTTTGGCTATCCTGCTCTTAAAAACGACTTTTATAATATGTTTGAGTTACAGATACATCTTATACATTCAAATGCAATTGACTGCTGGTTATGTCTGAACCAAAATTTTTCAACAGGTCACGTTTTTTTAGCAAAGTTAAAAAGGGTGACGGGCCTGCGGGGCTCCCACGCGCGTGTCTTAGCCTTTTAAAATAGCTTAAAAATTTAAGCCAGAAGTTGTAACTGCAGTTTTGATTTGTGATTCTCTTTTTAGTGTCTAAAAGAGTAACAGGCCTGCGCGCCTCCTGCGCGCGTGTCTTAGCCTTTCTAGAGTTTTACCCTCACGAGTATATCTTTGAGAGGAGGTTCCTTGAAAATGTCTTTTAGCAACGGTTGCTGTGTTATGAAATGCCAGCTGTTCATGAGTATTGGTTTTAAGTTAGGCACTGCTGGGTGTTATTGCGTTACAAAGGGCAAGATTTTCTTTCCTTGTTTTTGTTTTTGTCGGAGGGCTTGATTCCTGTCTTCAAAAGTAACTTCTGAGAGGGTTGTTTGAATAAAGTTTTCTGGGCATCCTCTCAGTCTCAAGAAGATGTGTTTTGAAGTTTGTGACGCTCTCTTCAAAGAATGTTTTAGAAGAGTTAGTTCTGAGTAGTCTTAGAGCCTCTCCTTTGATGAAGCCTCTTTTCACTCCTGGTGGATGGCAGGTTGAAAAATGGGTGCGCTGAAATGCCTCAGTGGGCTTAAAATGGGTGCGTACATCTAGAACCAACTCATTTCTAAATCCTTCACCTTTGTAAACAGTAGTGTCCAAAAAGTTTGTTTCTGTTTTGAGTACTTCAGCTGTAGACTTGATAGTTTGATGTTGTTTGTTAGCTTGTTCAATGAACTGTGTGATCTCTTCTCTGGTTACCTTAGCCATGAGAATATTGGCGAAAGCAACTGCCATTTTGGTGCCCGTGGCAGTCCCATATATTTGTACGTAGTTTTTCCAGTAAACTGGAAGGAGTTCTCCGCTAGGATAAGTTTGAGCGCTCTTTGCAGTAGTCGTGTAGGGATAGGAGGTTCGTTTTTTTATGTTTATTCTAAGTTCGTCTTGTGGTATATTTGTACATAAGCTCATAACGTCCATTGAAACAAGGATTGTGTTTTCTGGTACCTTTCTTTTCTCTAAGAAATTGATGAAGTGAGTTGTATCTTTTAGATATGACTTTTGTTGTGCCATAGGCTGAAGGAGTTTATCGACGAATGAATAATAGGTCTCCCGACTGGGGTCGCTTTGTGTATCTTTGTTAGGGTGTAGAATATTGAAATATGAGGCGGTTGTGGTGTTTGACAAAGCCATATTTGGTCATTTCATCTATGTGGTTTCCAAGATAGAGTCCGCTAATAAGCTGTTAAAAACCAAATGATTCACAAGAGGTCTGTAGTGTTCCCTGTTATCTAGCTGGGTTTGACCTTCTTTAATTTTGTCCTCAATGTTTAGAACTACAGATGTAGTTCCTTTGTCAGCCTTTTTAAGGTTAATGTTGGTGTCACGCTTTAGGGTGTTAAGTGTCTCGCGTTCAGCGGGATTAAGATTTTCCTTTGGATTTTTGAGTTCTAGTTCTGCCAGTTTAATTTTGACCTCTTCTAAATAGCTTTCAAGGGCTACGGATGGTTGTACTTGTGTTTTGCATGTAGATTTAACGTGGAAAGGATGAGGTTTTGCGTTTTCCCCGTGACAAATGTATTGGAGACACATTCTTCTCGCGAAATGATCGACGTCGTTTGTCACGGGAGTGGGAATGTATTTTAGCCCTTTCGCCAGTAAGTTAATCTGGTCATTTGTAAGGTTTTTTATGTGTTTTTTGTTTGTCTCTAAGGGCGTTTTAAAATTTTGTTGTTTGGTTTTTCTGCCTTCTTTTCGCCTTTTTGTTGAGCTGACCTTGGGTGGCGTTTTTGTCTTTTCTTTAAGTGAATTGATTTTTGTTGGCTTTTTTGATTTTCCTTTAATTGAGTTTGCTTTGGGTGGTTTCTTAGTGGACCCGTATTCGTATTGGGACTCAGAAAAGAGACACGTATACTGTTCCACATGTTTATTCTGAATGTCATCTAGTTTTGACATCATTTCGCCGAACTCTGAAATTTGCTTGTTGATGCTTTCGGCTACCTTATGTACATGCTCAAGCGTTACAATGTTTTCACTAGGCGCCGAGTGTGTTAACTTATTGAAATGTGGTTTGTTCTTTTACAACAGTGCTTGAGTTCTTCCTAGGAGCCTTTGGCCTCTTGCCTTGTTTGATTTGAATTCTCGAGCGATCGCTCTCTCTGTAGTGAAAACGCGTAAGAGTTTTAACGAATTCCTGTTGCTAAACGACATTTTCAACTAACCGCCCCTAATATCGTACAAAAGAGAGCGTTCCCTCAAAAATATACTCGTGAGAGCAATTCAAAACTCTAGAAAGGCTAAACCAGGCGCGCAGGAGGCGCGCAGGCCTGGTACTCTTTTAGACACTAAAAAGAGAATCACAAATCAAAACTGCAGTTACAACTTCTGGCTTAAATTTTTAAGCCATTTTAAAAGGCTAAAACACGCGCGTGGGAGCTGCGCAGGCCCGTCATCCTTTTTTCCTAAGTTTGACTGAAATGTCTGTATGTTATATAAATTCCTTAAAGTTTATATTTTATTCTATCAAGTTTGTCTTCTTAAAACAGTACACTGGTCGGATGGATACTAACAGTTTGCATTAGCAGTCATACACATGGCGATCTGAACAAAGATGGCGGATCTGAGGTGCAAATTATAGAGCATTCTGGGTAATACACAGAAGCATTCTGGGTATTATACAAATTTCTTCCAATTATTGTGTACATACTAAAAACGAAACAACATCATAGATCAGAAACAATATCTTTATTTTTGTTACCTCTCACCATCAATATTTCTTCCAGTTTAAGGATAATTTCTTTTCCGGCTTAGAAGAAAATGCTTCCATTTGACCAAATAGTCATAGTAATGCATTATTTTCCAAGCGGAAATTGTTGAAAATAGGCAAGGACTCGTTTTATCCAACATCAGAATTAATTTAAGTAGAAAAAAGGACACTTCCGGTAATACCAAATTCCACTTGTGGTCAAGTTGGCGACCATTTTGGAAAAAGTTCAAAACTGTCCCAAAGCCAATGAGCTGTTGCTGATTGGTGGAAACGTAGGATTCGTTTATGGTCACCATCTGCACGAACATACCCACTGTTATCTGGTGGAATGCTATCTATTTTGGCAATGGTTAACGAAACATTATCTGGATACACACCTTTTTTGAACGTAGTGTACTAGCTCCTTTTTCTTCTTTGTGAAAGAAATAGACTCCCCAAATATGGGGTTCGTGGGATTCAGGCTCCTGAAGAAAGTCAAGGACTCCCCCCTGTGGCAGCTTTCTGATGAGATCCAGGCACCTGAAGAGGGGGTGCTTGATCCCGTGGAAGGGGCTCAAAAACCCACTGGAAGGGGTGCCACTCCAGCAGGGGAAACCACTCCTATACCAGTGGGTGCTGAGGGGAGGGATGCCAAATATCTTCTCATGTCTCCCACTTCCACTTAATCCCAGGCTTCGTCAATGTGAGCTGGGTTTCCCAGGTTCTCTTGAATGGTGGCGGGGGAGACACGATTGGACATGGGGCCTACCCCTGCAGGTGAAATGATGAGACGCTTGCGTAAGCTTGTGGAGGACGGCAAGTGCCATCATCATCTGCCGTAATCGATCTTCGAGGGTCCAAATCAGTTCACGAAAGTAGGGTTCATTGTACTTTCGAATGGCCTGTTGAGTGGTTTTTCCTCGGCGATGTTGAACCAAATTCTCTCTCTCTCTCTCTCTCTCTCTCTCTCTCTCTCTCTCTCTCTCTCTCTCTCTCTCTCTCTCCAGAAGAAAAGTCGGGCACTTTTGTAACTTTTGTCTCTCTTGATGATAGCTATGCTGAGATCTTTGCAGAAAAAACTAAATAAAATCATGGGAATACTTACTGCTGTGAACCCACTGCATGCAAGTAGTCAGTTAATACCACACAAATCTGCATGTATTAGGCTCTGATGTGTCCTCGAGAGGTTACGAAAGTGCCCTATGATGTGGTAACTGTTTGTTTAAAAGCAATAAAATCCATTTCTGTGCTAAGTTGTAGCTATTACCTTACCATTTATGCGCCAAACGATTCTCTCAATTACCACAGCACTTTAAATCTGAGTTATTTTGGCTCACAAAAATCTGCCGTGTATGTGTTTGACTTTTCATGTCCATGAAAAGAATCACGATTCGGAAAAAGCCCGTTTTTTACATCACGAATTTGAACAAATGAGTTTGACAATTTAAGTCGGTCAATCGCGCTATAATTTTGGAGGAAGTTGAAGCTATCTTTTGCCAATGCAACAAAGAAAACTTGGAGTGAATCGGATAAATCCTTATTTTTTATGGAGATTTCAAGTTACTAATGTCAAAAAAGCGGCGATGATACAAAAGTTCCCTATTTGCTAGAAGTTCCAGAAGGTGGTTTCACAATAATTTCTTGAGAGATTGTGAAGTTTAATGCAATCAAATTAAACTTTAGTATGAGAGAAATAGTTGATCAAAAATTGAACTTTGTCCTAAAAAAGGAAGAGGAGTTAGAGCTGTGGAAATGCATTTATTCTACTTCGGCGCTTTTCGCGGTAATGGCGGTAAGGGTGTATGGTTGCAGGAATTGTTTATACGACTCAATGTATCGCTGAATTATAGTAAAAACGAGTAATACTAATTGTGTAATATACAACTGACTGCCTGTGAGCTATTCTGTTGCTTAGAAACATTTCCAAAGCAATGCACAAAACGGTGAAGTCTTATACAGTACCCGAGACAACCATCGTTTCGTCGTACAAGAAAGAGGGCGTAGCTCCGGGACAACTTTAAATAAAATATTGCAGAGGAGTGCATTTAGTAGTAAAAGTATTTATGAAGAACGTGTACCTTTTACTTCAAGTAAAAAAAAGACGAACAAAAGAATGATAAACAAGATGATGATGATTGAGTATCACCCACTACACTTGTAGTGCAAGCCTTCACGCGGTCTGATTTGTAGCGCAAAGTTAGGACAACCTTTTGAACTATTTACTGGTCTGCAGGAAACTTTGTACATACTTCTCTGCTTTCATTTGACTTTTTTAATGTTTTTAACTTATCCTTGATTGATATCTTTGTATATTATTGCGCTTAATTAGCTAGAGGTTCCAAATGGGGTCTTAATGTAAGTGGCTTTAATTTTTTTAACTATTTATGTACATTGTAGTGGTGAACGGTATTTTAAGTTATTTCGCGCCATTGAATATCATCTGTTCAAATAAACTGCAGTAACAGTTAAAAGTTGCTAAAAATTCCACTTTTAACTGTTACAGGGTCCATTCTTAATCCTATTCAGCTTGGACTTTTTTTCTTCCAGAGCTTGGAGGAGGCACAAAATGCCGCCTTCTTAACTCCAAGAAAGTTTAAGCTACGACAACGAATCTTCGATAGCACGTCCAAAAATCTTTCTTTTGAAGTTCGTAACATGACCTGATGACGTCACATGATGTGGGTAATGCGTCATTATTGCCAAAATGGCAGCCATCTTGAATCTGTCATCTAAGATTTCATGTTCTTGTCAAAACCTCTGAAAACCACCAAAATTGGCCTAAAAGTAATTCAAACCAATAAATGAATGATCAAAACGATCTTAAAATGTAACATATAGCACAATTAAGTTTAAAATTTTCCTTTCCTCCCCCTTTAGCTGAAGCTTTTTTTGAGCGAAGTCGTGACCCTCGGACGCACGGGAAAAGTCATCCCCCCAGAGTGGTACAATGGGAGGAGGGGGGGTGATGGAACCTCTCTTGGGTTTCTTATATGTTACCATATTTTGAAAAGATTTTGCCTTTAGTCTGTGATGTGCTCTACAAGATAAGATACATTTTATGGGTTGTGGCGCTGCTGGGGGCCTGTGACGTCACCATCTAGTATTGTAGAAGTTTTCACAAAAAGGCGAAAATTGACATTTTTAATGCTACACAAGTAGAGTATGACATAATTAAGCACTTTGCTTCTTTATCTTTTATCACCTAACAACACGCATTTTTACTCAAAAATGGCTTGCCACCTGCTACTTATGACGTCATATCTCGTAAGCATAGTAAACGATTCTCCCCAAACTTAGGTCAAAATGTGTCTAAGGTATATGCGTACAGCTTCTGAAAATGGCAGGTGCTGATGAACAATCATATTGGAAAAATTCAAGAAAAACCTTATGGGGGCTGGCAACCCTCCCATCCCTTGTACATCCGAGGTTGAGAATTGTGAGGACAAAAATTGATCCAACTCTGAGAGTATTAAAGCCTTGACAAGAAAATGTCGAGGGTGATACAGGTGACCCAAAACGTTTCCTTTGAGGTCCAATAACAACATTTGATGACGTCACCTGACTAATTCCTTGCTTTTTCCAAAACCTTGAGAAACCAATAACATTGGACAATAACCATTGAAAAGCAACATAAGAAGACGCAAATGGTGTAAAAATGTAAAAGTTAGCGAAGTGGAAATAAAATTTTTCATTTAGAACAGTAAAACTTAAAATTGTGAAAAAGCACCTGTCAAAATATGGTTGCCATGGCAACACCAAATTGGATGGACAAAGACATGTCACACCAAATTGTTTCTAGCTAAATTTTAGGGAAAGTAACACAGTTTGGTGGCTTTTTCTTGCATATTAGAAAGCTTTTAGCGTTCAAATTGAGCGTGGGCACTTTGTTCTCCCCAACTCCCAAGCTAAATAGGGTTTAAAGCCATAAGCTGTAAGACTGTCACCCGATCTTTACCGTTACATAGACGACCAAGAAAAGTCCTTGCTTATTTAGCTACACACAGGGTAGGGAAGTGATTAGTTACAAATTACTAAGGAAAGTCACTTAAGAACCTTATAGGAGCCACTTAACTTGTTAGTTGGCCATAAGTTCCAAGAAGTCTTTTATCCTTCATCTTTTGAATTAATAGGTTGCTGAGATGAAAAGCGTCGTTGAGATTGGATAAACGTCTAATTTATGCCACATGAACGCTGAAGTTCCATAGCAATTTGTGGGCCTACGCAATAAGAGCGCAAGGTAAACACTGCCTCACCCGAAGGGGGGATAGAATAAAATTACAAGTACATTTATTGATTTTCTCCTGAGGATTTTGAAAACCAATTTGCAACGTTTCTTGACTATAATAACTTATAATTACAGTGAAGAAAAACATTAAAATTCTAATAAGAAAAAATTGATTTACATAAAAAACGAAAAAAACAAAACTAACGTGCACATAAATCAAATTGCGAAGTATCTTGTGCGAGGGTATCCCTGCACTTGGGACCTGCGACTAATTATTACGCCAGGTGTTAAGGCTGTGAATACTACACATCAAGGTAAACAAGCTCTGGAAGTACACAGGAACTAGACCGTTCAAACATTTTTATACATTAACGTCGCATGTCTTAGATACAGTTGTTTGAACTAGACCGTTCAAACATTTTTATACATAAACGTCGCATGTCTTAGATACAGTTGGTGTGGGATAGAAAACAGGTAGACGTTTGTGTTATTTCTTTTCCGACCTATCACCGGCCCGTAACAATCACAAATCTTAAATTTCACTTCTTGGTCTTGCCTTTTCTTAAGTGTTGTATTATTTTTCATAGCATGTCAGAAGGCTTTCTCTTTCCACAGAATCCACTGACACCTAGTGATACCTAAACCAGCTCGCTTGTTCTTTGTGTTTACTAATTATATGATGTTCTTTTAATTCTTGTAACAACCCAAACCCTTTTAATTTTCCTTATTTTCAGGTTTTGACTTTTGTGTAACAACACTACATTTGTTGGACCAAGACGGTTCTTTTCTTATGTAAAACGACCGTTCATTGCAACTTGCTTTTAGTGCAAAAAATTGACTAAAAGATAGTTTAAATTGAGGGTTTATGTGTTCGTTGAGTTCCAACAGATGTCGTAGTCGCAGTTTCAACTAAATGCAGTATACCAGTCATTTCAGGTTATCCGACCTGGATAAAGATTGGAATTTTTTTTGTCCGGAAAAGGGATAGAGCTCCTTAGTAGGTATAATGTACATGAATACTGCCTGCATGAAAAAAACATTTTGTCATATTTTTGACAGGTTAGGCTTCGCAAAAATAAAAAAAAAATGGTTGGTAAATAGTGCGGACAAATGTGTGGAATTTTGCCGCTTAAATTCCGTACGGACGCTGAAGGTGATCCAGCTTGTTTTGTTAAGAAATCGTAAACAGAAGGTTGTAACTATGTATTTTAACGAAATCAACAAAGAGATTTGACTATTGGAACAATCCCCATTTTTCTAGGTTGATTAAAGAGGTGACTGTGCGACTCACACTGTCCCTGCACTCGTTACTAAAGTTCCCTGTTTCTACGTTACAAAAGTTCCTTGCCGTTACCAAAGTTCCCTGTCGTTACAAAAGTTCCCCATTAATCGTTACAAAAGTTCCCTTGTTTCGTTACAAAAGTTCCCGACGTTACAAAAGTTCCCTTTTTTCGTTACGAAAGTTCCCTTTTTTCGTTACAAAAGTGCCCTTTCCTCTGGCTCTCTCTCTCTCTCTCTCTCTCTCTCTCTCTCTCTCTCCAGAAGAAAAGTCAGGCACTTTTGTAACTTTTGCCTCTCTTGCTGATAGCTATGCTTAGATCTTTGCAGAAAAAAACTAAATAAAATCATGGGAATACTTACTGCTGTAAACCCACTGCAGCAAGTAGTCAGTTAATACCACACAAATCTGCATGTATTTGGCCCTGATATGTCCTCGAGAGGTTACAAAAGTGCCCTACGTTGCGGTAACTGTTTGTTTAAAAGCGATTTTTGTTTAAAAGCTATTGCCTTACCATTTATGCGCGAAACGATTCTCTCAATTACCACAGCACTTTAAATCTGAGTTATTTTGGCTCACAAAAATCTGCCGTGTATGTGTTTGACTTTTCATGTCCATGAGAAGAAGCACGGTTCGGAAAAAGCCCATTTTTCACATCACGAATTTGAACAAATGAGTTTGACAAATTAACTCAGTCAATCGCAGTATAATTTCAAGGAAAGTTGAAGCTATCTTTTGCCAATGCAACAAAGAAAACTTGGAGTGAATCGGATGAATCCTTATTTTTTTATGGAGATTTCAAGATACTATCGTCAAAAAAGCCGCGATGTTACAAAAGTTCCCTCTTTGCTAGAAGTTCCAGAAGGTGGTTTCACAATAATTTCTTGAGAGATTGTGAAGTTTAATGCAATCAAATTAAACTTTAGTATAACAGGAAATAGTTGACCAAAAATTGAACTTTGTCCTAAGAAAGGAAGAGGAGTTAGGGCTGTGGCTATTTATTGTATTTATTGTACTTCGGCACTTTTCGCGGTAATGGCGGTAAGGGTGTATGTTTGCAGGAATTGTATGTACGACTCAATGTATCGCTGAATAATAGTAAAAACGAGTAATACTAATTGTGTAATATACAACTGACTGCCTGTGAGCTATTCTGTATGTTGTTTAAAAACATTTCCAAAGCAATGCACAAAACGGTGAAGTTTTATACAGTACCCGAGACAACCATCGTTTTGTCGTACAAGGAAGAGGGCGTAGCTCCGGGACAACTTCAAATAAAATATTGCAGAGGAGTGCATTTAGTAGCAAAAGTATTTATGAAGAACGTGTACCTTTTACTTCAAGTAAAAAGAAGATGAACAAAAGAATGATAAACAAGATGATGATGATTGAGTATCACCCACTAAACTTGTAGTTCAAGCCTTTACGCGGTCTGATTTGTAGCGCAAAGTTAGGACAACCTTTTGAACTATTTACTGGTCTGCAGGAAACTTTGTACATACTTCTCTGCTTTCATTTGACTTTTTTAATGTTTTTAACTTATCCTTGATTGATATCTTTGTATATTATTGCGCTTAATTAGCTAGAGATTCCAAATGGGGTCTTAATGTCAGTGGCTTTAATTTTTTTTTAACTATTTATGTACATTGTAGTGGTGAACGGTATTTTCAAATTATTTCGCGCCATTGAATATCATCTGTTCAAATAAACGGCAGTAACAGTTAAAAGTTGCTAAAAATTCCATTTTTAACTGTCACAGGGTCCACTCTTAATCTTATTCAGCTTGGGCTTTTTTTGTTCCCGAGGTTGGAGGAGGCACAAAATGCCGCCTTCTTAACTCCAAGAAAGTCTTAGCTACGACAACGAAACTTCGATAGCACGTCCAAAAATCTTTCTTTTGAAGTTCGCAACATGACCTGATGACGTCACATGAAGTGGGTATTACGTCATTATTGCCAAAATGGTGGCCATCTTGAATCTGTCATCTATTCATGTTTTTGTCAAAACCTCTGAAAACCACCAAAATTGGCCTAAAAGTAATTCAAACCAATAAATGAATGATCAAAATGATCTTAAAATGTAACATATAGCACAATTAAGTTTAAAATTTTCCTTTTCTCCCCCTTTAGCTGAAGCTTTTTTCGAGCGAAGTCGTGACCCCTTGACGCACAGGAAAAGTCATACCCCCAGAGTGGTACAATGGGAGGAGGGGGTGATGGAACTCCTCTTGGGTTTCTTATATGTTACCATGTTTTGAAAAGATTTTGCCTTTAGTCTGTGATGTGCTCTACATAGGGTTTTGGCGCTGCTGGGGGCCTGGGACGCCACCATCTAGTATTGTAGAAGTTCTTATAAAAAGGCGGAAATTGACATTTTTAATGTTAGACAAGTAGAATATGACATAATTAAGCACTTTGCTTCTTTATCTTTTATCACCTAACAACACGCATTTTTACTCAAAAATGGCCTGACCACCTGCTCCTGCTACTTATGACGTCATATCTCGTAACCGTAGTAAACGATTCGCACCAAACTTAGGTCAAAATGTGTCTAAGGGATATGCATACAGCTACTGAAAATGGCAGGTGCTGATGAAGAATCATATTAGAAAAATTCAAGAAAAGCCCTATGGGGGCTGGGTGTACATCCCTTGTACGTCCGAGGTTAAGAATTGTGAGGACAAAAATTCAATCCAATTCCGAGAGTATTAAAGCCTTGTCAAGAAGTGTCGAGGGTAATATAGGTGTCCCAAAACGTTTCCTTTGAGGTCCAATAACAACATTTGATGACGTCACCTGACGTAATTCGTTGCTTTTTCCAAAACCTTGAGAAACCATTAACATTTCACAATAAAGATTGAAAAGCAACATAAGAAGACTCAAATGGTGTAAAACTGTAAAAGTTAGCGAAGTGGAAATAAAATTTTTCATTTAGAACAGTAAAACTTAAAATTGTGAAAAAGCACCTGTCAAAATATGGTTGCCATGGCAACAACGAATTGGTTGAACAGGGACATGCCACACCAAATTGTTTGTAGATAAATTTTAGGGAAAGTAACACAGTTTGGTGGCGGTTCTTCCTTGACACACGTTAACTCTGCCTCCTCACTGTATGACTGTAGCCAGTCAGGACAATTGAACCACATTCTTTCCAACAGGGCTGTAGGAGACGTTCCTCATGAAAGGATATCTGCTGGGTTTTCACTGCTACGGCAATGGCTCCACATTTCCCGGCGATACAAGGTTTATCTCAAGCACTTGTTTCTGGACGAACTGTTTCCAGTCACCTCTCTCTCCCCAAATTCAGTGTAAGGGAACCCTGGGATCGTTTCTTACACCTGGTGTAAGAAACCTGAATGAAGTGGGCTAACACAAATCTCACACGGGTGATCAATCTTGCTAAAATTAAGGCAGCCAGCAACTCTAGCCTTGAGATAGTCTGTCTCACAAGTGGTGCGACTCTCGTCTTGGACGTGACAAAACTAAGATGGACCTCTTCTGTTGTTTTGACTCGCAGGTGCACCACCGCAGCGTACGCCGCAGTTGACGCTTCACAGAAGCCATGCAAGCTGACTGACGTCGCCTCTCCTTTCATGCCATCAAGGTACCGTCTTGAAATCCTTAAGGGGTTTGGCGTTCACGAGGCTGTTCAGTGAGGCAAGCCACGCTCCCTTGTTCTTTATCCCAGGCCAATCGTTTCTCACACAATCGCTGAAAAACCACTTTCAAACTCACCTTCAGTGGGGTGATAAATCCCAGTGGATCAGAAATCCTAGACACTGCTTGGATAACAGTGCGGTTGGTAGGCTCTTATGTCATTGGGTTCTCTAAGAAACTACGGACGTCCAGAATAAAGCAATCAGCGTCACTGTCCCTTGTACGACTAATCATGGATTTTGCGTAGGTTTCCTCCTCTGTGGCGCCTTTCAGCCTATCAACTTAGTCAGCTTTGATAGGAAGACTCTGCTGCAACATCTCTTCGTTTTTACAAATGCGCTTTCTCAATATAGGGTATAGGCACTGTCCTCATCACAGTCACCTGGACTATATCATCCACGTACAAGGATTGCAAAAACTTGAGCACGAATTCTGGATCTTCAGTTTGATACTTGTGCGCATGATGTTTGATGATAGCATTGAGTAGAAATGGACTTGACGAGAGTCCAAAGACTACACGAGTAAATCTCAACGCCACAACACCGGGGTTCTCCTTCAGCGGGTCGTCGACCCGCAAGAAACGTTACACATCTATGTCCCCCCACAATGCCAACCCTAGGGCTTCTAAACCTGATCAAAATGTCAGCGATGTTCTCGCTCATTTAGCTAGGGGCCTCCTCCTTCCTTGGTAGAAGCATCATACGAGCCTATGTGGTCTGCTTATTTTTGCTAATGACTGGGTGGCGTGGCAAGTAATGAACCTCCACTACTTCGCTTGGCTTCTCAACCCGTTCCACTATACCTCTGTCGAGTTTCTCCCTTATCACAGACTCATATTCTCTAAGTATGTCAGGTTCCTTCTTGAGCCTTGACAGCAGAGACATCAATCTCCTCTTGCTGTTACTCATACCGTGTGGTTCTCTCCAAGGCAAATTCACCACGTACCTCTCTCCGTCATGCGAAATCCTCTCTTCGAATTCATCATACATAGAATTTTCGTTTGGGAGGATTCTTAGGGACTCCAGTTTCCAAAACCTTTCGAGATCACAGTGTGGTCCTTGGTCCGCGAGTATATCTAAGCGACAGTCTTGTTGGAAAGTCATTGTCAGTATAAAATAATGTTTTACTTTTCGGACAACAGTCTCCCACACAAGCCCCAAGCGCTCGACAAGCGCAGTCGATACTTAGGTATGCAAGAGAAGTTAACTCCGTTCATAAACATGTAGAAAGAAGATTTTGAAGATATTCAGCAAAGACAAAGGCCGTTTCCATCTATCTAAGAGCGCTTTCCATTTGTCAGAACTGGCCGGCCAGGGAGAACTGGTTCCCATTGCGCTAAATGGAAAGCCAAAAGGCCAGTTTGCATGACCGCTTGCGTGGGCCTTGCATGTTGTACGACTTTGCCGACTCTCTGTTTTCCGAGGAAGACGAATTAATTTTTCACGACTGCATTGACGATTTTGTTTTAATTTCGTGTTCCTGTATTTTCTGTCGGCGGAATTTGGCAAAAATAGGCAGCTATTTTCAAGATACGGTTCCTCGATGCCATGGCGACGTCTTCAGAAGCCATTTTCGCCTGTCCCCCTCGACATTTGAAATGCTCTGCCAATTGCTAGCTCCGAGTGAGCACTTCCCAAAGGAAAATTCATTCGGGAGGCCTCGTATAGACCCCCAGAAGCAAATTGCCATAGGGCTGTGGGCGTTAGCCAACCAAGAAAGCTCGAGAGAAATTTCAGACAGGTTCAACGTTTCGTTGTCCAGTGTGTCTCGCTGTTTGCGACGCGTCACGAAAGCACTTGTGGACGTTCGCTGTGACCTTATCCATTGTCCAAGAGGTAAGATGCTTTTTTGTTGGACTGCATAAATGTGGTAACAAAGAAGGGTCAAACTGCAGAGTGAAAAATTGCATGTTAAAATTGTTTGAATACCATTAAAATACGATGCCATAAGCCAAAGTACTTTTTGTTGGTTTCCCGCTGATATCGTGTAGGGATGAATATGCATGGTAATTTCTATAAAATTGCTCTCACGAACATGTTTTGTAAACATTTGTCATAATTTGGCAGGTCAGTGCTCACAGTTTCAGTGTATCATCAATTTTCAATGTATCAATTTTTGGTGACTCTTCTGGGTGACACTAGATACACGGATAAGAAGTGGATGCATGAACTCTCCGACACTCTTTACTTCAACTGTACTAGTTGTGATGAGAAAGTGACTTTCTGCGTTATGTTCTGAGCCAGTGGACTTTTTTGGGAGTCTCAGGAAATCAAATGTGTAGTAGAATAGTGTGTATTCATCACAGCATACCACTAGATTTCCAGCAATTGTCAAATTAAGGTTACAAATTTCATGTTTTGTTTTAGGGCATACGCTGTAGAAACAGCTGAGGGTTTTGAGCAGATAAGTGGGTTTCCACGGGTGATTGGGGCCATTGATGGATGTCACATTCTGGTCAGGACGCCATCCAAGTACCCTCAATCGTACTTAAATCGCTCGAGAAGTCATTCAATAATTCTTCAGGTATTGCTCTGTTCTAGCTAAATAGGGGCCTTGTTTCTACAAAATATCGTACTAAAAAAACTTCACCACAAAATGAGAATTAATAGCCCGTTTACATCAACTTGAACATTTTTAAAATCAGCTAGTTATTTCGTGAGAGTACAACAGAATAAATAATAAAAATACAGTCAAATCTCAGGTGTACCAATTGTGGTGTGCTAGAAGTTCAACAATCAAAAAAAGTGTAGTTGTTAAATATGTAAATGGCAGTCCACTGTACATAGTTTTGCACGAAAAAAAAACTAACTTTAGCAAACAGTACTTCTGCAAAGCCCCATAGTTCCCTCCACCACATTTACCATAAAGAATACCTGCACATTCATAAGGGTGTCTGTTTGATACAAATTTCAGTGCCTTGAAATAAAATAACAAATAATTAAAAAAATAAACAGTCAGTGAGAAATGATTACAGCTAATGATATTAAAACAGGCATCTACAAGTGGTTCCTTAAGTAATGTGAGGCCGGCAAAGAAATAGCATTGTATTGTTAATATGAGGCGTAGAAGTGTATCAGCAGTGTCATAATATTGTATAGGTGTGCTTAAAATAATATTGTGAACGTTAATTTACTGAATCCAAGTTTGAATCTCAATAGGGAACATGTGATCATAATCTTTATTTCACTGACGTTTATGTTGGATGGCCAGGGTCAGTCCATGATTCAAGGGTGCTGAGAAATCCCCCTTACACCAGACAGCAGACAATAACAAATTTCAAGGGGACACTCACCTACTTGGGGATTCAGCATATCCTCTTCAAAGGTGCATAAATTTTTTGTCTTTGTATCTGTCAAAATCTATTATTGCTTAATCATACTGATTACCCAGTTTGTTTGTTTGTTTGTTTGTTTGTTTTTAGAAACTTTATTGCAACTTAATATAGAAAAAGAAACTGGGGAAGG
Organism: Siderastrea radians; assembly: GCA_964017195.1. Lineage (NCBI taxonomy): Eukaryota > Metazoa > Cnidaria > Anthozoa > Scleractinia > Rhizangiidae > Siderastrea > Siderastrea radians. The sequence goes on along the minus strand of OZ024888.1, from coordinate 23,459,888 downwards.
AAAATAAGTACCCCCCCCCCCAAATAGTTAAGTACAAACATGGCACGGATCACCCTGCAATGGATAAAAATTATTACAAGTTAATTATTGTTAATTTATTTCTTCCTAGATGGCTTCTCACACCATTCAGAGACAATGGTCACTTAACAGGACCAGAGAGGAACTACAATGTAAAACATGCAAAAACTCGCAAAATCATTGAGAGGGCCTTTGGTCTACTGAAAGGAAGATGGCGAAGGTTAAAATTCATTGACATGGAAAATGTTAATGAAATTCCATTTCTTGTGACAGCAGTGTGTGTTTTGCACAATTTTTGTCTCCTTGTTGATGATGGGGGCATTGATGAATTTCTTGAAGATAACGATGATGATGGTGGTGATTGTGAATTACCTGTTGATATTCCAAGGCCACAAGCTGTTGTCAAGAGAAACCAAATGGTTATCTTTCTCAACCACTAATGTGGTTTTGGAAGTTTTGCTACTTTGATTGTGCTTTCTTGGCTTCCTTTTGGCCGGATGTATTCTTGGTGTTTTTGTTTAATTAAAGGACTGGTATGGTTTTAAAACTATTTTTCCATTGAGAGCTGAAGAAATGTTTACTTTAATATGTGAAGGAATTCTGAACTAATTTTAATTTGAAAAACTTGCTTGAAGCAAAGAAAAATTATAGTAGCCAGATGGAAGTTGGAGTGGCAGTAAGTAAGTCACTTAAATAATTTTTATTGTAATAATTGAGCAAATTTTCAGGTATCTGAACTGCCAAACAAAAAAAACAAGAAAATGAACTGTACACTTGTATATTTTTACCAAGAAAGTTAAGTGTCCAATAACGAGCTTTATTTTATCCCTTTAGTTGACCATGCAGTCATGGTCATGCACACAGTGCAAAGAGGAAAGTAGTGAAAACAAATGTATATGTTCCAATACTACATGTATTTTGAGACTGAGTAGTTGTCATTCTGTGACAGAAGAAAGGCATAAATCTGTAAAATGAACTGTACACTTGTATATTTTTACCAAGAAAGTTAAGTGTCCAATAACGAGCTTTATTTTATCCCTTTAGTTGACCATGCAGTCATGGTCATGCACACAGTGCAAAGAGGAAAGTAGTGAAAACAAATGTATATGTTCCAATACTACATGTATTTTGAGACTGAGTAGTTGTCATTCTGTGACAGAAGAAAGGCATAAATCTGTTGGGCTTTGGTCTTCTATTGTTGATTGTCAAGTTAGCCCAAACAATTACTTTTAGGTTTCCACTCGCACATATTGAAGCTCTCCTGCAGGCTTGTCAGATAAGTTGTGGAAATGGACAAAAACCAAACTACTGTGAATCTGAAGTTAGCTGAATCTCTTGACAATGAATTACATACATGAAAATGTTTGTCCCCAAGAACAAGTGTAAGATCAGTATAATTTAAATATAAATACAAAGGGGCAATTGGTAATATAAACGTATAATTATAAGTATTTAGACGAGATATGATTCACATAAACTTGTCAGAAAAATTCACCACAGAACCAAAGAAAAACAAACCAGTGTGTATTTCACACCAGGAAGAAAGCTCTTGACAAATCGAAGCAAGAGTTATTAACTACACGGTAGATTTATTCGAAAGCTAAACAAAACACTGATAATGGTGTACCTCAACGTCTGATCAATTGCTTCCAGGCATTGGAAATCCATGTTAGATCTCGTGATGCATAACTTATCTTTCAATCTTCTACCAAAAGCTAAATTGAACATACGGCGTATTTACAGTGATGCAAAACAAGTCCACTTGTTGGAAAGCTTAAATGATATTGGGTATAGATTTTCCCAAACGTTGGTGAATAAAATATCAAAGAATATACGGTGAACGAAACGCACGCACTGACAGTTCAAGGTTTACAGTTTTGAGACAGTTTGACTTTCGAGCGCGGCTGTTTGTTTGATTGACAGACCATGGAGAAACTTGGGAAAATGAAATCAGTGTTGCAAAGTTACATAAGCTTAGAAATAAAAAGAAAAATGCTCACTTCTTTGCCAAAATGTCCAAAAATCGAGCCATAATACCCATCTTCTCCTCGTGCATTTGCTGCACGATAGCAATTTTTTCTTGCTCTTCTTTTCGCTTCTCCTTCAAAAATTCTATCATCTCCGAGGCCGATGATTTGCTTTATCTTCGTTTCTTCTTTTTCTTTGGCGGCCCACTTGTCCGGGATGAGCCTTCGTCATCCGTAGAAACATCTTCAGTTGTATCAACACTTGCATTTAAGCTTAACGTTGAAACGGTGGCTGGGGGGATTATCTTTGGGTCGCTTGCAAAAAACTCTGCCAGTTCTTCTTGAAAGTCGCACTCTCTCCTTTCGCTTCCCGTTTTTGCGTTGTGCTCCTTGACTTTCTTAAATTTTTCCTCCAGTTTCTTCCATTTGTTTGCACATTGCTCTCCGGTCACCTTGAGTAGTTATATAGTTGGGGGTACCAGAGCATTTTGAAAAATGCTCTGTTACCAAACCCAACTATATATCTAGTTTCCATCTGATGGCAACAATTCAAAAGAAATCTATATGTTATTATTTCATACAAAACCGAACGCATTTTCCATCGCGTGGAAATTACTCAGCTATTTTCCAAGGTCATGATAGTCGTATGATCTCTATCGACCAATTAAAAACGTACCCATAAATTATTTTTTCGTGTAAAAATATCAGAAGTTGCTCCATTTTGATAAAAATATCAGAAGTCTCTTCAATTTAATCAAGATATCAACACCTTCAGTCTTTTATCCATCAACGATGCCTCTCAGTCTCGATGAAGCGACCAAAAGATATGAAAGCTATTCTGATAATATTCAGGATTCGATTTTGATCATTGAATCCTACATGGGAAGTAATACTTCCATTTCTTTCAATATGCCGCAAGTGATTGCAAACTTGGAAAACGTTGACACACTCAAAGAAGAAAAAATGTCACAGCCTATATAAAAGTTTTAGAGGAGTACCAAAGAATGATGATAACTGAGAGGAAGAGAAGAGCCTTAAGAGAAGTGATTAAAGGAAAAGTTCAAGCTGTAGAGTTCAAAAAGAATTTAAAAAGTCGCAGACAAGGCCAACGTCTGGCTAAAATGCCTACACCTAGTGCTGGACGAATGCCTCCACCTTCTTCTCAACAAATGCCTCAACCTTCTGCTGAACAAATGCCTACAACTGTTACTGAAGAAATGCCTACAACTGTTACTGAAGAAATGCCTACAACTGATACTGAAGAAATGTCTACATCCGATGAACTGATGTTATATGAAATTTAACTTATTATACAATGATGTCCATAAGAGAAACTGTTTATTCCGTTATTTGAGATATATCTTTTGTCATCGAAGCAGCTAAGTGATACTTTGTTTATTTCATAACTTCCAAGTTGATGTTTGCTGCTTCGAGTAGTTTTTATTGTATGATGTATTTGTTTGTTATTAAATAATACTTCTTTATAGTCTTCATGTCTGATTTCGTTCTTTATTGTATTTTTCTTGATTCCCTTAGCTGTTTTTCCGCCTTTATGATTGTCTTTTATGTAACTGTACATTTTTGATCGCAAACCGACGAATTCTGTTATTGGAATTCCAGCTGCTTCATCTTTGAATTTGCCGATTACCTTTTTGTTTGTCTTATCGAAATACTGTGAGCTTTCAGGGTAGTCGCTGTTGTCAAATCGATCTTTATCATTCCAAAAGTCTCTGTAGACATCTTCAGCTTCGATTTCATATGTCAGACTGTCTGTGTCAGTGAATAGTAGTCTGGCCTTATCACAGTACTTTTCTTTTATGTAGTTATAATGAAAATCATACATCAATGTCTTGCTCAGATCTAGAATACACATTCCTACATATGCCGGCCTGTTTAAAGTAAGCGTTTCCTTTATTTTATGCACTGCAACTAGATTTTCGTTGAAGATCTTACTGCTTACATAAGTAGGTTTGGAACCCATTTTTAATAATTTCTTTTCATCAGTCACAAGTCTGACATCAACTCTCTTTCTTATGTTCTCCATAGTTTTACCAAATACTGAGTTATTCATTAGTTTGAAGAAATCTTTTTCGAATGAATTTTTCGCTTGAGTACGTTTTAGTGTATTGAAGTTAATGTATTGTTTGAGCCAAGGTGACTGATTGAATTCTAACACTCGATGGACTTTGTTTACTTTCAATCCAAGATCAAGATACAGCTGCAGGTTTCTGTAATGCAGAACATATTTTTCTTTATTGCTTAATGTAGGAATTAATTTGTGTACTAGTCCTGTCGATATATTATATTTTGTAGCTATTTTTTTACAATACCAAGACAGCATATCTTTATTTACACAAACCCTTTCTGCAGCTAATGGGTAGTCATTATGAAGGTCATGCAACTCTTTGGGGTATTCTAAATCAACTTCTAATATTAAACCTTTTTCGCTATTTTCATTATATTTGGCTAAATCTATCTTGTTAATCTGTTTATCTGTCATCCATTTGAAACCACCAGTGGGGAGATATTGGCTCATAGCCCAACCGTATAAATTATTTGCATCAAGGTACATAATATACTTTGAGGGCGCCTTCTCGTCGTATTCTCTCATGTACTTGTTGTTTGCTTTCCCATATCGATTGGCAATATAAGATATACCACCTCGCATACCTTTTTCAATGTATTGAAACATATCTATGTCTGTCATTAGTTCTAGTTGAATATTAGTCATCTTCAACATGGCATCCCATGACAAACCAGGAGATGTGAAGTAGTGACAGGGATCAAGTTTGTAATACTGCAGACACGTCTTGCGGAAGTTTTCAAACACGTCGGCTAATAGAAGTATATCAGACTTAAGATATAGATTGTGGTATTCACCCATCGTTTGCAATTGGAATGTAGTCCAAACATTTTGAGCATGGCTATAATCCTCGTCTGTTATATGCTCATTATTCAATATGCTGTAAAATTCTTCTTTCGTTGGCAATTCTGTTTTATTGAATTTCTCAAAACTGTCCATGTAATCATAAGGATAAATGCCTTTTCGTGTCATAAGCTTGAATTTTTCTTTTCGGAATCTTTTGTTTGTATACTTTAAAGCTTCTGCTGGTAAGTTGCTGACTAATTTATCCAAACTTGAGCTCATGAATTGGAAACTGTCAATGAATGTCAGATGGTTACCAAGCATGAATGCCATATATTTCTCCATATTGTTTGGAATTGCATTTATGTCCATTTTAATCTCTTTTCCGTTTTTGGTGTATGAATTTTTCTTAACAATGGCTCCAATCTCTTGCATTATCAAATGACTGTCATAACCTCTCAAATTATGGAATATGACAGGAATTTTAATTTCTTCTGGATTCATTCTGAGTTTCAGATTGCAGTCTTGATGTGCTGAGCCTCTGTATTTGCCAGTAATATGACAATGATCTCTAACCCGAATGTCTTTTTCAGTATATTTTTTATCACAGATGTGACATGTTGTTGCTTTTTTGAATTCATTTTCATCCTCATTTGTCATTCTCAATGGTTTATCGAAATGTTTTTTCATAGCTTTTTTACAGTATTTCACTTCTTCTAACATATTTTCCATGAATTTGTACACAGCCTTTTCACCTCTATATAGTTGTATTGGTTTTGTATATTTGTCATCATAACAACAAACCACTTTATAACCATATCCACAGTCTGTATGTCTTTGGTAAGCTTCAGTATATGATGACTCATTATTCTGTTGGCATCCTTGAATCTTCTCTGTTATGGCCTCAAAATCAGCATAAATAACAAATGGCACAGGTTGCTGTTTATGAAAGTTGTTGAATTTCAGTATGTTATTGTCTTTATCAGGCATTTTTATTGCTTGCTGGCCGTTCACTTGAATACAGTTTTCTTTGTGATTGTTTAATACTCTTTCTGAACTGAAACATTGAAGACAGTACATACAAAAGTGTTTCCTCTCTTTGTGTTTTGTTTGGTTATACATGAATTTGTTGAAATCCTTTATCAGAACATAATGCTTGTTTTCATTTTCAGTTATCAGAAGTAGTTCCATATGATCTTCATACTTTTCTTTGGAAACATAGATGGGGTACGGTTGTTTGTCTTCATATCCGAATACGCTTATATTGATACTGTTTTGCTTCTCAATTTTGTTGTAATGTTTGACACTAACTGGAAATTCAACACCTGAGTAATCTAACTTCTCAATATATGGTTTATCGACTTTTTTAATCCTTTGAGGATATTTTTCTTGCGGATTTATATGTCTGATATGACACCATCTGAAACATTCATTATTCTTATTTTTAATGTTTATTAAGCCTTTAGCGCTGTTTCGCAGTTCGTAAGGCAGTTGGATATATGAGGATCCTTTCATTGGTTTGTATTTGACAATGTTGAGGTAATGGCTATCAACAGATTGGATGATCCATCCTGAACCTTCTGATATCCACTGGGAGATCTGGTTTAAGATATTTTGTTTAGACATTTGTAATGCTTCATTGATTTCCATTTGGTTGATTATTGTTTGAGGTGTACTGTTGAAATATGCATTTTTAATCACTGTTTCACCATCAGACATTTTGCTAAATGTGACTTTCAATGTTTCAACGTATTTCAAGCCTTTCATTTCATTCAACAAAGTTATTACACGATGTTCTATTGCTTTTCTTGTGTTTTGCATTTGGGGTAAGGGTTCTTTATTGTTTTTGATGCTGATTTCATAAGACTTAGTGTAACCTTTTAAAGCTTTGTCTGTTTGTTCTATTTTGGTTCTTGGTGTTGGAACCGGTTTTTTAACAGCATTTTGTTTAGTTCTTGGTGCTGGAACTGGTTTGTAATTATCCCTGAATTCCGGAGGCGGTAGAATGATGTTTTCTTCATATTCTTTAGCCATCTGTTTGACACTTTTATGAGGCGTTGGTATTGGTCTCCTTGATTTGTATGTTCTTGGTGTTGGAACTGGCTTGGTATCGTCAACCACTATGATTTTAGGCTTCTTCTCTAGCTTCAGAAGCAATTTGATAAGTTCTGATTTACTGAGTTTCTTCAAACTAGCTTTATCCATATCTATATAATTAGATTTTTCTGATTTCATTATATATACTATAGTAAAGATATTTTTTTAAGTGTCTATAATTAGTGCGTTTAAATGGGGTTATAATTCAAATGATCCAAAGCATGGATCCTTAGAACTATATTGAAAGAATTTATTTTTTGTGTATTATGTCAATTATTTTTCTCCATGATATTGATGCAATGCTATTTTTTCGGTGCTTTATCGTCTTCAAATGGCACCATTTACCGGCAAGGGTATAATTTAGTCCATTTTTACAAACGTCACAATACCATTCCTTATTTAGCATGTACTTCGATTTTTGTTGTTTTATAGCCTCCTTCTTCTCCTCTTCAGTTGAATACTTTTTTGGTCGACCTCGACCTCTCTTTACATTTTGATTTTCCATATATATAATCTATATATTATTTTTCTCTTTATAAGTGTTTGTGTATGAATTTCAAATGATTGCTTAATGTTTCTGTTGACTTGAATTTTCTGGAACAATGTTTGCATTTGATTCTTACACCCTGGAAATAAAGTATGATTTCTTTAATGATTTCATCATAATCGTTGCTGACTAATATTTTGTAATTGTTGTTTTCGTACTCTTGTAGCATCATCTCCTGTTCTTCTGAAAGCGTTCCATAACCAGTTGGTGTTTTAAATTCGATTGCAAAACCTGAGTACTTCAAATGCATATTTCCAATGAATAGATCACAAGCTCCCTTCTGATAACCCATGTTGTATGATTTTATTCTCATGTTACAATTAATTTGGTTTTCACCAAGTGTTGGGATTAGAATTGCTTTAGGATAATTGTTTCTAATAAAGTTGACTGTCTTTTTCTGTAAATCATATTCTGTGTTGATATTGAATGTCAGCATTTTGTATGGCCTGTTGTTGAATTCATACTTACCGGTTTTTCTGATTGATGGTAAAACTTCCTTTGTAACCCATCGTTGGAAATCTTTAGCTTTATCTATTTTTGATCTCAATATTAGGCTGTACAATCCAGATTCATTTATATAAATCGTGTTTCCGGCGTTCCATGTAAGGGGGGACGATTCGCCCCCCCTGGATTTGAGCCTCTTAAGTGAACATTTATCTTCTTCATCAACATGTTTGAAAATCGCTTTCTTGGTATCTTCATATCCCAAAATGCCGGCAACTGTTTTACCACGAAACCAAATATCATCCTTTTTGATAATATTCAGTTTTTTTCCTTCATAAGTGAAAATTTCCATGTATTAATTCTATATATTATTTTCTGTTTAAATAAGATAGCCAGAAACAATGATATTTTTGGCTACCAAAAGCAAAAGACAGCATATACTGTATCGATTGATATAATATATGTTAGATAATTATCTTTAAAACACTTTATATATCTCTTAAGTCCTTGAACGGTATCCAACTGTTGAAGTCATCACTATATCCTTTCCATTTCACTAAAGCTTGTTTCTTCTTGTAATCTCTCCGAATGACTTTATCAATTCTGAATACCTCTTGTTTTGCTTTTAATAATTCAGGTTCATAAAAACTCCCTTGAATGTCTTTACCTCTGAGATCCTTTAGTTTGTAAGTTATTGGATTCGTATATTGGATTTTATCAACTGTAAAAACTTCCTCAGACCAATTTGGTGTATAGCCCTTATCAAACACATTCCGTTTATACTTACTTATTCTAACCTTATCACCTATTTTGAATTTAGGTTTAGATGATACTTGCTCCAAATTACCATACAGATTGAAGTAAACAGTCCCTTCATTTTTCTTTTTACTGGCTTCTGTTGGTGTCATTTTGATACAGCTATGTTTAGTGTTGTTATATTGTTTCACTAATTTGGGTAGCATTTCTAAATACTGTGTATTACCTTGAACAGTAAACTGCTTCCACATCTTGGTTTTAATTGTACGGTTCCATCTTTCACAAACGGACGACTTTTCCTCATTTTCGGTTGAGTACAATGTTATTTTATTCTTATCAAGTAGTTCCTTAACATGTTTGTTGTAATACTCTTTGCCTTTGTCTGTCCATAAATATTCCGGTTTTCTACCTTCTTTAAGGATTGTTTTAAAAGCATTCATAACGGTTTTTTATCTTTTAATGGGACGATCCAACCGTATTTAGAGAATACATCTAAAACCATAAGAAGATATCTGTAGCCAGCGTTCCATCGAATGAACTTTTGCATCTCAACGATATCAGAGCACCATGTCTCGTCAATATGGTTTACAATTACCCGCCGCCGAGTGAAGTTTCGCTTTATCGGTTTATGAAGCTCATCAGCTAATTCTTTTTGCCAGTTTTCTTCACTCGACGGCCTTTCCCGTTTTTTGTCTTCCTTTGTTTTGTTAAACAGAGACCCAGTCTCTGCTTTTTGTCGATTAGAAATCGTGCTGTTTGACCCCATTTTGGCATCTGGCCATAAGGAATCATATCAAGTGACTTAACCATTTGTTTGTCACATTCACCTTTGTTTTTCCCCATATCATAACAAATATCATGATGAGCTGCTATTTTATCAATTTCATTGTAAGGTTGTACGTGCCACTTGGTGACCTCTCCAGTGTTTTTATCATACTCTAACTGTTTATCGAGAGGGTTATATGGCCCCATGTATTTATACTTTCCAGGAGTCCATCCAGCTTTTGGTTTCGGTATTTTCCCAATTAGTTTATGTATATCAACACCTGCGCCATCCAAATCCTTTCTGTCAGTTTTATACTTTTTGTTTGGCCTGATTTTAGTAGATAATTGATCAAGAGCTTGACTTCCAACATTCTGAATCATTGGATTCAACTTATCCAGAGTATAATCGATAGCCTTTTTCTGCAGTTTTGGGTTCCTCAAGGCTTCTGATCCATAATATCTTCCCATTTCAACTGCCTTTTTACCTAACCAAGGGATTCCATGTTGCACAAGCATATCTAAACCGGTTGATGCTACTGTATCTAGTACGCCCGCCCCTTTCGACGGGCTAGCCCGTTTCCCGCCTGTTTAACGAATTTGGTCTTAGTGATTCCACATTCAGCACAAGTACACTTCATCATTGATCTCCCATTTTTGGCTTTTACAACTCTTTCAGAACCAGGAACGCATTCTGTCTGTTTCTTCTGTTTCACACAATATGATCTCATATACTATTTGATTAGATAAGATTACGGTTCAACTTTCACATTCTCATCACAGTACCCTTCTTTATTTTTGTCCAGAATTTCTTGCTTGTAATTCTTTTTTGGCCGAGCCATAAGCACTAACCTTCTGCCATCCCCTCCTATTTTGTTTTCCGGCAGTTTGTCGAATTTCGTTTTTGTAATACCACATTCAGCACAAGTGCAGAAGATCACTACTCTTCCATTTTTTACTTCCACCAATTTTGCAGTGTAAGGAACGCATTCTGTCTGTTTCTTCTGTTTCAAACAATAAGATTTCATATACTATTTGATTAGATAAAATTTATGGTTCAACGTACACATTCTCATATTTACCAGTTTTTGGATTCTTGACCAGACGCATAACTGTTCCCTTCTTTGGTCTAGTCCAGAATTTCTTGCTTGTCAAACCAGTTTCTTTATTAAAAGCACCTTTCAAAATATCACCAGACCAATATCTGTCAAATACGTGGTCTGTTGATGGAATTACTTTGCGAGTTATTTGTTCAGCTATTTTGGCTGCCTCGAAAGCTTTACCTAATGGATTTTCACCTCCCTTTTGGCTTTTGATAAATTTGGTTTTCGTAATACCACATTCACCACAAATACATTTCATCATAAGTCTGTTATTTTTGGCTCTCACATATCTTTCACTCCCTGGAACACATTCTGTGACCTTTTTTTGTTTCACGCAATATGATCTCATATATGTATGAGTTAGATATTTTTGAAATACTGTTCTAAGAATTTCTCATTATTCGTCGTATCATATATGTCGAAAACTTCCAACAGATCAAAATATGATTTGCCCTTATTCATCTCATTTAAAAAGTATAAACAGAAGTAACCACATGTTGTCGTCATTAAATTTTGTATTTGGTTATTTTGATGAAGAAGTGTTAAATTCTTTTTTCTTGCGTGATTGACAATTTCTTGGAAGGGAGGCAAACCAAAGCTATCAAAGTAATTGACGACGTTATCTTTCACATATGTTGATACCCAATGGCTACCGCTCATATATGATGGTTCAAGATTGTAAATGAATAGAGCCTGTCTATGATTGTGCGGCACTGATTCATCTCTAGACAGAACATCTTTAATTGGGATATTCAAGTATTTACACCAATCAATTAAATCATAATTTGACAAAGGAATATTTTGATGAAATTTGGGTTTTACAACAGAATGTTCAGAAGAGGGACGTTTTTGAATGGTGAGTTCTTGCCTAATAGTAGACCGCTGCCCTTTTTCTGAGCTTTTTTTGTTTTTTTTTTAAATTCCCATACCTGATGTTTGATCAGGCCAATTCCCATAAAAAGGCGGTGTTCTATATATTGGGACTAACAAACCACCATCTTGATTGTTAAAAGTAGTTGGTTTTGGTATAGATCTGGGAGGTCTTTGTTTAGGCTGTCCCATCCGAGGAGAACCATTACCAGTGATTTTCTTTATTGCCTCAATAGCTAAAGGAACTCCAATTGATGCAAGAAGAGTACCTAAGAACCCACCTGTTTGTACTTTCGTCGGTTTTATATGAACACCAGAGCCTGTTTGTAGAGCATTTAATATATCTTGTTTTTGTTTTGTGGTCAAAAGATGTTTATATGCTATCAACTGGTTGATTTTATTTTGTGGTATGAGAAACCCACCAGTTTGAATTCCTTTTCCAGATATCTTTTTGACGATCTGAGATGCTCCTTCACTAGCTGCTCCAGCTAAAGCCGACAATCCAAGAGTATTAGCAATAGTGGGAACAAAAGTTCGTCCCAGATTCAAAACTGTAGAGAGGAGTGATCCACCAACTTGCTTTCGAATGTTTGTTTTTGCTAGTTTGATGTCCATTCCCTTTTTCAATTTTCTATTTTTATCCAATCGCTTAACTATATTCTGAGGTACGTATAGAGTGTCATTCCCAGATAATGAATCCTTTGTCAGTCTCAAAACGATAGTTTCTCTTTTATGATACGCGTTACTAAGATTCTTTTTCTGGTTTGGTGATAAACTAACTTTAATTTCGTATAGTTGTGTCATATATTATATGTTAGATAAATTCTATTTTAAAAAACATATTCATTTAAATTTTCATCGATGTAAAACTTATTTATTTAAACTATCATCAATTCGTTTCCAACTGTCTTAACAACAACCTCACTCTCGTAAAATACGATGCTATGAGCTCGGACGTTTGCTGCTGGGGCTACATTGAGACGATAATGGAGAATCAACTGTTTAGGATCTCTCGTCACTACCTCTTTCTGATATAACAAATCGAAATACAATAATACGTACAAACTGGTGTAATTGGATACATTAAGCTGTGTTCCTGAATTGTAATCGTTCTTACGAAATGCATATGACATGAGATCATTAAATATCCGTATTTTAGAGTCACTATCATATTCCAGCTCTGGGTAAAAAACGTTATTCCCATATTCAAGCCTACAGCTTGATAGAGAGCTGTTAGCGTTAGCGGCATTCAACTTGAAAGTATCGAACAAATACGGACTCCTCTCTGCTTCAACATCATTCGGTGCGTCTGTTCGCTGGAGATAAATAAAAACATGTTTAACGTTATCAATAGCTGGACTGATTTGAAACATATTCTGAATAGCTCTGGTATTTGCCGACTGATTGTAGAGATCTCGCATATATGTCCAGGTTGTTGGCTTAAGAAACTCTGAAACGAAATTACTATACATACTGTCTTTTGGGATTAGTCTTGGTAGCCAAAGATACAATCTCTTTACTACAACACGACCATCGTCAGCTGCTGCTGCTTTGTGAATCAATTCATCATCGTCGTTCAGGGTTAGTTCAAATGTGAGCTGCATTGGAGGTAGCATTTTTCTTTCTAATTCTTGGAAAAAGCTGTATCTGTTTAACGGAATCATCTCGTTAATCGATTTAGCTCCTCCGCCGCCGTCATTCTGATTAGCCTGGGTTAAAATACGACGGGCTTCGAAACCTGTGTTTGTATCTGCTGTAGTTCCATCAGTATCTAGATACCAGAACGAATTCTTTCCAACGGATCTACTATAATCATCGCTGTATTCGAGAAGATTTTTGACATTCGTAATTCTATGTAAATTATCACTCTCGTATACTATTTTACCAGACGATTTAATAACCATATGTCTGATTAGACTGTGAGATCCGTTTATCATGGTGATGCGATCTGCCTGAGCATATCCAGCACCATCTGCCCTTTTTTGAAGCTCTTTAGTTACTTCGAAATACCCATTGAAGAAATCAAACATAGTCGACCGATCGTTGATTGTGAATCTGTAACCCGTCTTTTTCTGGCTTTGATTGTTGGCAGGTTGCTCAATGACATTATCCAAATGGAAACGAACGTATTCATATCGTTGCAGATTTTCATTTGTTCTGAAACTCATTTATATGAGTAGTTTAGATAAAATTCACTTTTTAATAACATTTTAGCGTCTTAATCCAGTACCAGATATAAGTCTATTCAGAATCGTGTTGTAGTCTTCTTGTTTTGGTTTAGTAGGTTTGGTTGGTTTCATTGATTGTTTAGTTGAACCATGTAATTTTCTCATAATAATCTCTCCGCTTTTTTCAGCTGCTTTTTTTCCCAGTCTGTCTCCAGCATGTGAAATACCAGATTCAAGCGCTTTTTTGGCAAAAGGTTTTAAAACCTTTTCTGGAACTTTACTTAACACCCTTCCAACTGGTTTGAATATGTTATCAACAATAATCCCAGATCCTTTATGCTTATACACAAAACGACCTAGTTTCGGGTGATATACACGTTTATATTCATATGATGCCATCTATAACTATTAGTTAGATTAATCTCTCTTCTCTCTTAAAATCAAACTGAATGAAGTGTCACTATGATTAAGATCTATAATTCTTCGTTTACCGTCGGTGATATAAATCCGAATTTTATTAATCGTATTTTTATTGACAGGATTGAACTGTACTCGTCTTGGCTCTTGTGTGAAACTATAACTCGGGGTGAGAGTTGAGGTACTGAAACTATATATAATATCTGACTCTTCACCATCGACGAGACTGTCACTTATCAAATCACAATGAACATTCAATATTTCTCTGTCTTGTGAGAGATTAGGAATGTAATTTCCGACATTTACACTACTTGTTAGAATCTTTTTATTGAAACCAATAAGATCATTAAAATTACTTTGAGTAAGATCTAATCTGTAATTTGAGGCTAGTGTTATTATTGTCCTGAATACAGTATCGTTGAACTCCAGAGTGATTGGATATTGAGGGTTTGATGAGGTTCCTGTTTTTGTTTTTTCTTTGATTAAATTGTCAAAATCAATGTAATTCCACACTCCAGGGTTGAATATAATTTCCGTCCAATTAGCACCACTATCTGTTGAATATCTTATTTTCTGATTATTGAGTTCTTTTGTCACATTAAACCAAGTGAATGACATCGAAATGATTCGGTCTAGGCCGATTTCATATTGTCTGTTTGAATCTAGTATTATCGGATTACGGTATTTGATTGTGAAATCCGATGGTTTATTACCATTTTGGTTTTTTACTGTATGGGATGATAATACAAGTTGTCTATTCATATATATGATTAGTTTAGACTAAAATAGTTTTTGTATATTTTGTTGTATTGTGACCTATTGAGTATTGAATTTCTTAACAAGATGTCGAGAAGAGCGACGCCAGTATTCCGTAATTCGATGCTATTATTTCCGGCAATCATCGATCCGATAATCAGTTCAAGTTTTTTAATCATTTCTGTCGGATTGTTGAAAAACATTACCTGTCCACCTCTTTTTGTTTTTTTCTTCAAACCAGATCCTTTAATAGATTTGAGTTTTTGGAATTTTTGTTGATGGTAATTCATATAATCAGTCAGAACCTTTCTTGTATCTTGAAGAATTTTTCTTCGATATTGAGCCTCAGCTTCAGTAATCAAACCACTATTTAATTTTTTAGTGATATCACTCCAATAACCATTTAGTTGTTGCCGTTTCTCTTTAGCCTTTTTAAGGGTTTTGGTAAGATAAGATTTCCTCTTTTTGTCATTCATATCTTCTTGTTGAAGTCGTAATTCAACTTCTTCATAATTCGATATTTCAAGTTCATCCAAAACTTGGTCAATTGCATCCTCTTCAAGAATTTCATAATCTGGTACTTCTTCTTCGTATTCAGGTGGAAGATCTTCAGGTTCATACATGTATTCTGGGTCAATATGAATTCGTTTTTCTCCGGATGCTAAATCCTTGAGGACATCTTCATAAGATGGAGGTTTTGGAACTATCTGTTTCTCGTTTTCAGGTAAAACAGGTTGATCAAACAAATCGTCCAATCCATAATCAGGCACTTCATCATCAATAGCTATTCCATAATCTGGAACAGGTCGCTTTTTCTTTACCAATCTTCTCAACGGTGCTTTTGGGGCTGTAAGTTCCTTTAACTCAGATGTTATAGGTTTGAAAAGTTTCTCTGCCTCGACTTCACCCATTTGATCAGATATCTTTTTTTGTTTTATTGTATCTCTTACTGTGTTAATCTTTTTACCAAGCTCGGATCGTTTCTCAGCCATTTCTTTCCATTTGAGTAAACTCATTATATCATTTGTTTACATAAAATTTCGTATTTTGTTCGGAAAAATTAGGGTTATCATATATAAAAACGCTCGCATAGCGTGTCGCATAGCGTGTCGCATAGCGTGTCGCTATGCAATAAAATTGTATAACATAATATCATATGAAGATTCAAAATTACGACATCCAAGATGATGACAATGACGATTTTGTTCAATTAAAGAGTTTCATGCCAAACCGATGTTTTAGGATGCTTATTTGTGCTCCCTCTGGTGGTGGTAAAACAAACCTTCTGCTGGATATGATCTACAGACTCTTATACTTTGACAAGATATACCTTTATGCTCGAAATCTCTCCCAAAGCAAATATAAGCATCTGTTGAAATTTCTTGAACCAATATCAAAAGATGTCGGTTATGACGTGATAGAAGCAAGTAACGATGAAATCATCCCTCTGACAGATTTGTCTGATGAAAACCAAAAATTAATCATATTTGATGACTATTTGAATACAGGTAAGAAAAATGACGAACGGATACGAGACTACTTCACCAATTCAAGAAATAAAAATTGTTGTTGTATATATTTGAGTCAAAGCTATTACGGAACCGATAAAACAATAAGACTGAATAGTTCACATTTTTGTGTTTTTGATTTTCCTTCTATAAACGAGCAATCGATGATTTGCCGAGAACTGAACATAAATAAATCAGATTATCAGAAAGCTACTAAGGATCCATATAGTTTTTTGTATGTTGATAAGGTCAAAAAAAAGGTAGCCCGAAATTTCGATGAAAGAATATAAACCATTAATATATGAGTTATACCAACGGTATCCTTAATCATGATGATTCTCAAGGACTAGGTAAGATAGGTTCAAGAGGTTTACCTGGTATTGGATTTAAATTAGATGCTAATAATGATTATGATATGCAGAATAAAAAATTAGTGAATGTAAAACAAGGAACCAATAATAATGATGTGGTTACAAAAAGCCAGTTAGATAGTGAAATAGCTAAGATTCCAAGTGTGGATACAACTCAGTTTGTGAAAAAGACAGGAGCAACTATGAACGGAGACCTAATTTTACAACCACAGCCGTACCCAATTCATGGAAACACGGATAAAGCCATCTCTTATAATACAGCCCGGAATATATTCTTGAGTAAAAAAGAAGGCGGGTCTATGCTACAATCTTTAGACATGAACAACCATTTCATAACAAATATCAAAGACCCAGTTAATTCAGACCATGGAGTAAATAAAAAATATGTCGATAACCAACTTGTGAAAAAATTGGATAAAAATGTTGATATTGATATGACAAATAAATCAATTACTAATCTTAAATTTCCATCAAACCAAAAAGACGCCACAAGTGTAGAGTTTGTTAACAAAAGACTTAGTGAGACACAAAAAGAATATCTTAAACTTGATGGCACAACAAGTATGTCTGGAAACTTGAATTTAAATAACAATAAAATTATTAACTTACAAACCGATTCAAAAAATTCGAAATCCGCAGTTAATGTTGAGTTAATGGAAAATGAAATAACAGATTTGAGAAATCTTGTCACTCAAAAAATTCATGAATCTCAGATTATTAATTCAGGACAAAAAAAAAAGACGCCTTCAGATATTTAATGGAAAACGACGACGAATCTTCAAGTGAATTAAATATTCAGGTTTTGGGTATTGTTGATTTTTCCAATTCTCCACATCAAATTAATAAAAAAGCTTACCAACTTCAACTCCTGTTTCAAAAAAGCTCACCAAACCAGTACCAATCACGCCTCGGTTTTAACCTTTATAAACTTCCAGTCGGTTACTATACTTTGGTAGTTGAATGGTTTCCGCCGGAAATGAGTGAGTTGAGTGTGGCAGTGCAAGGCACTACGATTTCAATTTCTAATTATGCAACAAAAACATTCGAAAACTATACCAAAACAGTTATCAATTTTCACCGATGGGGTAGCTCGCCTCCACAATTTATTTATCTCGATCTACACGGTACAGTTACTTTTCCATCACTTTTAACAATTGGACATCTTATTGTTTATGGTGTAAAAGAAACAATTTCAAACGTTGACCCAAGTGTCTATGACACCGCTTTTGTAATTGAGAATGGAAAATTGGTGATGGAAACAGATTTATCTTTAAACGGACATCGTTTGCGTGGTTCCGTTCATTACATAAATGGGATTTTGAATACAAAAAATGGGAACACATTTTTATTAAATGGTTGTGACAAAATAATCATTCCAAATCATAGCCACATATTAACTATAACAGTGCTCTATTTCAAAGTCAAAAGACGATATACGCCTATTTCTTTAAAAGTAAAACACAGTGACCATTTAACTCAATCAATCACTTACACTTCAACCAAAGCAACTCGAACACAGACAATAAGTATTAATTTAATACTGGCTTTTGGTCATTTGGCAGTGGAACTGGGTTCAGTTGTAAAAAATGAAGAACTCTTACTATTGATTGAATATAGAGTGCCATAGATATTTTTTCATTCATTATATATCACAATGTGGGACATATCAACCAAACATTTCAAAGCTGACCGATGTTTCGACATCGTTTACAGGATGAATAATCTAACTTATATATATATGAGAACAGCTATTTTAATTAATGAAATTCTCGAAAGCATAGAAAGATTGATCAAAAACATCAGAACATTATACTCCAATATTAAAGAGTCATTCAAAAAGAAAAAAATGTAACCATATAATATATATGGATAAACATAATATATTCAATTGGAACCATGTTTCAGAAAAATTAACTGAAAATCAAATATCTGAGTTGAAAGCATTATACAAATTCTATCATAAGAAATACTGGCTTGCCAAAATGACTTACAAATATTTCAAAAAAACAGAACTTGCATGTAATATTGGATCCGCTTTATTGGTAGCTACAGGAACAATAGTTGGTGGTGTAACACTAAACCCTATTCCTCTTGGAGTGATATCCGGTACTGGGCTCTTACTTAAAACATATTCAGAGACTAAAAATTTCAAAAAGAAGATAGAAATGTCTAAATTCGCATACACTTCGTACGAAAAGGTTTTAACACATTTACGGTCTTTTATGAGAGGACTGGAGTATAATGACAAAGAATTTCTTGATTTCGTCAAAATTCTCGATGATATAATTATCGATATGTGTCCGTTAACTGACAAATTTGAAAAAAAATATAATAAGGTGTTCATTCAACAATAGATTTTATTTTATCACCAATAAGAGACATAATACTTACCCAATATCGATTGTAAAAAGCTAATGTTTTTTTCGATTTACTAATTGGAATATTTTTGTAAGGTATTCCCATCATCTTGAATATCTTTCTCCTAATGAAATTTACGCTAATCATCCTTTTCCTTGTACCATTAACTTCATTAAGAACCTTACCTATCTCGACATATATAGCATCAATCTTATGTTTCTGACAGTTTGATATTTTAATGTTATATTTTTCTTCAATATCGAGTAATATGTTGTTGATATGATACTCTCGATGGTAAACAGATTTTCTTATAAATCTATGTCTATTTTTATAAAAATCAACATATTCTTTCACATAATTATATCTTTGAACAATACCACAACTTAGACATGCTAACATCCCATCGTCGTTAATAATATACTGATTATCACAACATAAATCATTTTTTACTAAACGATCTTTTGGTTTTTCATTAGAATCCAAATTTTTGTCACAGAAAGGACAAACAACTTCCGATTCTTTCAAGTAATTGTGAATATTTTTATCGCAATTCATTCTATACTATTATATGAGATATTATTTTTTCTTCAACATTCTGTACGTTTAAAACTACTTAAATATTATCTAAATTATATTATATAAAAATGGAAATCGCAACCCGAGAAGTAAAAATGTTAATAACTATGGATTATAATGATGGATGTACAAAAAATATAAAAATTTATGAAGTTTACACGGGCAATACGAAGACACCTGTGCTCAGATATAAGGAAGTCGAATTTAGATACCCTGACGGTACAATTGACGAAGACAGATCATATGTTTGCAAACTGATTATTGATGAAAGCGATGATTTTGGCACTGAATATACAAACCTATACGTAAAAATGTTAACAACTATTTATTATAATGATGGATGTGAAAAAACTATATATATTACAAAAGATCGCCATTTCGATATAATGAAAGTCGAATTTAGATACCCTAACAATACAATTGACAAAAAGAGATCACGTTATGGCTTTCCAAATTTTAATAAATACGGTAAATCTGACGCTGAACAAGTTATCTCTTTTAGAAACCTTTTATAATATTTTTAAGATATAACCATGCTTTTATACCACAAGGGAGAACTGTCTGATAAAAACAGACTTCCTGTTGTATGAAGACACGCGATGGAAAATGCGTTGGTTTCCGCATGAAATAAAAACATATAGTATCCAAATCCAAATAATTGCGCTCATGAAATAAAATACATATAGTTATCCATAAAATTGCGCTCATGAAAATAAAATACATATAGTTATCCAAAATGATCTCCATCTGATGGAAAGTAGATATAGAGTTGGGTTTGGTTAGAAATCATTTTAAAATGATTTCGAACCCCCAACTCTATAACTACTACCTTGACTGTACAAGTTGAATTAAAACTTTCGGCAACTCTTTGCCATGCGACATTTTTCTCACTTTCCCTTTCCCTTCCGAAAAGAGGCTGTCATTTTCGCGTCTCAAAGACATAAGCAGTTTGGTTGTTGACGCTGTCCACGACACTAGTTTGGTCTCTTCTTCAACTGCAACAATGAAAATTGAAATTAAACAAAATGTGTTTTATGAACGGTCGGAGAGAAAGTTAAAAAATCTACAAATATACCTACCACAGGCTTGCGATGTAGTGGCTGCCATTTTGCGAAGAGAAAAAAAGGCTTTCAGGACATCAGTTGTGCAGCGGCTGCAACAAGAAACGCGCCAAAAAAAAAATATTCCGCTCACTTCCCGCGTTACCTCCAGCCGGAGCGTGAGAACTGGATGGCCCTACTATGAGAGGAGGGCCAGTTTGGCCAGATCGGCCAGAACCAGTTCTTAGAACTGACGCGTACCATTTACAAAATGGCCGGACGGACCAGCCAGTTCTGACAAATGGAAAGCGCTCTAAGATTTTCTTTATCTGCTTTACGAAATGTGAGTTCTCTAGGGTCATAGGTCGCGGACCCACATGCAAAAATTGTTGATATTTTTCAGGAGTCGATGAAAGTTTCAAACTCTGCAGCAAATTCGCTCACAACGGCAGAAACAAGTTTATCTGTAAACTGTGTTTTTCAAAAAAAAAAAAACACGTCTTCCCGTTGCGTTTTATCAATGCACAAGCTAATTAAGTAAACAAGAAAGTAGTAATAAACACATGATGGAGTTTGTGTATGATAAGACGCTACAACCAAGGCTGACGCGGTCGAGGGTCCTTGAATTGATCGTTTTCCAGGATATTCTGGCTTTCTTTCATCTCTTCCACTGGAAACGGACACAACTGTGTACTCACATCTTTCTCGGTTATTCAAATCGTCTTTGAACTCCTTCAAT
This sequence comes from Siderastrea radians, assembly GCA_964017195.1. Taxonomy (NCBI): domain Eukaryota; kingdom Metazoa; phylum Cnidaria; class Anthozoa; order Scleractinia; family Rhizangiidae; genus Siderastrea; species Siderastrea radians. The sequence goes on along the minus strand of OZ024888.1, from coordinate 23,438,525 downwards.
ATGGATTTTAGACTCCAGGAATGCCATGGTACCTTGCCACGGATGATTAAGCATACATCCTTTGGGATCTTATTGAGTAGTGATGGAAAAAACAATTCCCCGTAAGTACGCTCCAGAGCCTCTATGGAATCACAGAGCTGTCTCAAGAGTTTAGGAACCTTGCTACTTGCTACTGATGGGAGGTTGACTTGGGCGTCCATATGGTCACTTATGATCTTCTGTGGATCCCCAAACCTTTCTTGGAGCAGGGATGTGGCAACTGAATAATTTAAATCTGACAACGTGAGACTACTGGTCGTCGAGGCTGCTAAGCCATGAACTGACACTTTCAAATAAGAGAATTTATCAACATCTGAGAAGTTCTCATTAGAGTCAATAAGCGATTTAAAATTCTCCCAAAACGACGGCCACTCAACAGTTTCCGTCAATTTTCATCAGTTCCAATTTTGGAAGTCTTACCTTACTATACGTGATTAGCGCTCGCACAACAACACCTCGACAAAGACAAACTTAGCAATGAATAAAAGCTGCTTTAAACGTATTCTTACCTTGGCTTTTCGATAATATGGACTCTACAGTTGAATGTCCTTTATCTTTTAAAGGACAAAATAATTTATATTTCCCCCGCTCTTTGAAGAGAAAGTTTGAAGTTTTGTTTTGAACGGGAGGAGCGTAAGATAAATGACGCGAAATGTTCAGCCAATCACTCGCTCGTTGTTCTATTAGTCAATGTCTCAAAAGGAATCGAAAGAAACTGAGAATCGTGATACAATGGGCTCTTAAATGCACGTTTAATAAATTGCAGTAGTCCGTTTTCTGTAAGCCCATATTTCCTTTCTTTTTAACAAAAACGTATTTTTGAATCACCCAAGTGCGGCTTGCATACTTAGAGTGTGAATGTTAAACCGCACTTGTTGGTTTCTCTGTTGCCCTGGCGATAAAAATGAAACAAAAGGATTCAAGTGCAGTTGAAGGTAAGGTCTACCCTTTACTTGGAAGCGCACTTGACCAATGACAGTGCAGCCTTGCAGCTAAAAGCACGTGGGCGCGCAACTTTGAATTCCACAGGGAACGAGCTCTCAGCGTTTTGTTTCACGATTTTGGAGTCACAGGCGCCTTCAAAAAGACTCTCAAGTTTTGCTTTAGCTGTTATATTTGAAGGCGTATTTCAAGCAGACTTTGAGTAAAAAATCCTTCGTTGAGAAAAACGTTGTGGTCTAATTCTCAGGCTTAGCCAGTGAACAACACTGCAGCCATGAGCGCATTCATGTTTTTGTGACAAGTATGAATAATTTCCCCAAAAGTAACAAAAACTGAGCAAAGTGTTACTCCAGGCATAAGCCCTCTCTCTTAAAATCATAGAGGTATAAACTTAAAGGAGAAGGCAAACAGAAAGAGAAGGAATTATCAATGGGTTTTTTCTTATCCTTCCTTATCATGAAGCAAAATGAAATACCGTGGCTAATAATTAATTTCACAATTTCAATTTTAATTAATTTCATGAATTAGTTTCGTGTTGTTTGTTGGACAAACAATACGACGAAGTGAAGCCAGATCTTGGTGTAGATCAGGATCAGCAGAATTAAATGAAACTTAAAACCAAAAAGCAAGGCTGATCGGAAAGCTATTAACGATAATTTTATTACCCTAGTTAAGATTATGCTTTGTTATATTTGTCAAGCGTAGATCATTGATCGTAGATCAACGGCTTTACATTTGAACACTATAACATTTGACTCCCTCATTGCAGTTCTGGATCGATGGTCTTTCAGTAGGATGTCAATTAATGGTGTTACATGCTCTTAAAATAATAGGACACCTGCTCTGTGTCCTCAACTGTATCATCTTGTTCGTTTGGTGCATCTTGTTCGTTTCGTGCATCTCATTCCTGAGAAAACGCATTGATTTCTTCACTAAATGCACTTAAACATCCGTTTCTTTGAAGATTTCGTCTTGCTCGAAAATCTTATCTTCACTATTACCACCTCTTGAGGAGAAGTTTAACGCTAGTGGAAGCATTTAACTGATTTTAGATTCCCGCTCAGGTGCGTTTTCTACTTAGGAAATAAAAGTGTGCAGACGTTGATAAAACGGTAAAAATAAAGGGCAGCACATTCAAAAGTATAGGTAGATCGATGCTTAACCAGCGCGAATTTTAGCAGCTCCCATACATTCTCACTGCGTGGTCACACTATAGTTGGCAACGTAATTTTATTCACCAGGGGAAACAAAAATAGCGCCTGATCTCAGGTTAATCGATTCTATAGTGTACACACAATCTCCCTCGCTCGGAACTCGCTCCAGCGGACGGGAAGAAGAGAGACCCTGGAAACTGAGTTGATTAACATCTTTTTTACGGTATAAATTGAAAGTACCATTGCAGGTGGTTTTCGTCCACGAAAGAAGAAACAGTAGACACAATCGCCATCTGCACGAGATTTAAAGACTTACATTTCCCTCATGCTGAGTGTTTTCTTTCCTCTGTTTTTTTTCTTCTATCTTCGCTTTCCTGCAATGTTTTAATTATGCTTTCATCAATTATGTCCTTTCCCTACATTTCTGCCTTTCTTAAGTCATACAAATTTGCCCTACAAGAATTTGGAACATTTTAACAACATTTTAAACGGCCTACTATTTTTACTAATAACTATAAGCCTAATGCTGATGACTCGAGATCGAAATGTGGCACTGTAAGCAGTTCGGGAGGATATCAGTTCTGGAAGAAACGAAAACAATTGTTCTACGTCACGAAATGTCATCGATTAAAACATTGGATCGCATTTCATAGCGGAGCCAGCGCGCTAGCGCGTCAGCGGAGCTCCATTGCTAAGGAAATTTGGTAACCTATCAAGCCAAAACATTTTGGTAGTGACGCAATAGTCACGTGACCGTCCGTCCGTACGTCCGTACATCCGTACGTCCGTACGTCCGCACCAGAGGGCTACCAATACACTTCATACACTGGATATAACCCTGTGCTGAATCCCGTGTGTTTTTGGCGCGAAATCGCCTGTTAACCCGCGTTGTAGCAAAACAAGCAAAGACAACAAAAGTCAAAAACGAATTTGTTAATGGAAAAAAAAGTTCAAAAGAACACTCAGTTGTCTGTTTGGTGGAAGGGGAAAAGTTCAATTTAGGCGAAAGAAATTAGGCGATAAAGTTCAGGCAAAAAGTTCAAATTTGCCTCGTCGGTTCTGTTCAAACTCGGTCGGCACACCGCTTGAGTTCGCAGCTTTTCGCAGCGGTTTCGACGCCAAATATAGCAGAGCTAGTGCTTTTGGGTTTTTCCTGTCCACAACCATGGTTTTTACGGCGTTTCGAACACATTTTGCCAGGAAAAACACCAGCATTTTCATGCTGATAGGCAGCTTGTCACGAAGAAAGAAATAAGTATTAAAATTAACTTCTAACATGACGTTAAACGCCCATGGCCTGGTGGACTAATCACCGTCATCTCACGCCGACGAGCCGGGTTCGACACTCAGCGGAAGCAGAACTTTTTTCTTTTTTTTTCTTTGTTTTTTTTTTAAATTTAACAACTTAAAGGAGAGTATTTTCACAAATTAATAACTGCCAGCAAAAACAAAACAAAAAACAAAACAAAAAACAAAAACAAAAAACAGACAAAACAAAAAGGGGGGCTCCGCTTTTAGGCTTGGCTAAATCTATATATTAACAATATTCTCTGCAGCCAAATTCAAGATGGCGGACAAGCGCGAGGAAAGTACATACGATTTTTATTTAATTTCGTACCGTAGAGCTTGATATAATACTGTAGTTTGCATTTCAGTATAGTGATTGGTAAATGCCTGTAGCAAGAAAGGTGAAGTGGAACAATAAATGTTGGTCTTTGAAATTGTTTTGCAGTCACAATTGCCCTTGCAGGATTCACCTGAAAATTTGATTCTGTGGTGATATAAATCCTGTGATTGCCAAAGTGTAAAAGTACATAGAAAAGTACATTTATGTTCATGTATTGCTAGCAGAACCTTTTTTCATATAATTTTAAAAGTCATCTCAGAGCCTGAAGGGTGTCAGAGGGTTTATTGTGAGTGTAAATTGAAAAATCCTTGGTTGCAATGTATTTCATCTAAGCCTGGGAACGTTTAATTTGTTCTTGTTATCGAGACAAAAATGCAAATGGAAAGAAGAAATAAGCAGTCAAAATGTTTCGGGTTAATACTATTTTATTTCGTGTCAACACTCTACATCTTATTCTTCTTTGTTCCTCCATCCACCTAGAAACAAATCACAAAAACAATTTTTAATTTGTTGATTTAATTTGCATCCATAACTGAGCAAATCATGGGGAGGATTCACAAAGCCCTTCTCATCTATGATGTACCCTAAGTATTGGTTCTTAATAAAAGCCTATTGTTATGAAACAATACACTGAGGATTATATCTTAGTTAGGAGAGCTTTGTAAAAATACCCAAGCAGGGTCGTAGCTGCTTTGAGGCAAACCAAGGCACTTGCCTAAGTCTCTTTTTACGTTGTTTTTATTTTTTTTGAAGGGGAAAGTAAATACCAAGGAAAAGAATTTAACCATGGACATTGCCACAGTTATACTGGCTGCGGCCCTGCCAGGTCATATCTGGCACAATTCAGAGATTCTTTTGATTCTCTAATAACAAGAACTATATCATTATAAATGTTTCTGACAGGTACTGTAATCTTACACCCTTATCCCCAGCATGTACATAATGGTCCGGGATAATTTAGCAGAGGGCACTGGGAAAGATGGAATGGAGGAGAAAACTAAAATAACTATTCTTCCTGTAGTTTCCCCTCTTGCACATACAAGTGCACTTTAACTAATATTTTCCAACAAACCTGTACTTCCATCTCCCCTCCCTCTTCAACATTTGTCAGGCCTGTTGTTATTGCTGCCACAGCCTCATCCATAAAATTATGCTTAATGAGGAGACCCCATTCACAGGGATGTACCCCCCTCCTGCCTGCTTGTTTTGGACCCACTATCTGGTTATAATTTGTATAAAAATGCTTATCTCATACTCAGGGAAATTTTAATATATTATGTTTTGGAATAACTTTTAAAATTATAATTACTGGTAATTTGTTACGGAGATAATCAGAATCTTTGCATTGCAAATTGAACAAGCAGTGATAAAAAAAACCTTGGCGCACAGAGATCTACATTTATTGTGCCACACATGCAAAGGGTGTACATCTGGGGAATCCAAAGCCACATTTTGTTGCCACAATTGAGAGATTTGTTGCCAGAAGAGATTACACTTTGTCTTTCGTTTTCCTTTAAGTTGAAGGTTAACTCCACAAATGCGGCAAGAGTTCTCTATAATATGATGATGAACCTCCATTTCTTACAATTTCTGTAGGCAGTCAAGACACATGAAACTAAATTTAGCAAGGAATTAAAACTGTAACAGTAGGAGCATGAAATATAAATCATCAGCAAACTTTAAAACAGCGATTGGCAAACACTCTCAAATTTATTTCGAAGTAGTAAAAATGTAAATTAAGTTCCCCTGTATCACTGATTTATCACACCTTCAAATGATGCCTATATTATGCCTCAAAACGCTAATGACTGAGCGAACATTAGCGCTCTTGTCCAGATCGAAGCGATGTATCAAGGAATGCATACAGTGTATGAGCAAAGCATCCAAGTAGTCAACTTTAAAATGGATTACCATTTTTCCTAGGTGGTTACCAGCGACGAAACAACATTTATTAACGGCACAATGGAGGAAAATTGTTCTCTTGGACTAGAAAATTCTCCATGACAGAGAAAACAAAACAAAAAAAACGTATACTTACATTTCATGTCCGCCAACATGGCGGCATTGTCCACGATCCACAAACTTTCGTTGCTGAAATATCCGTTGTTAACTCTACTTTCGTCGCCAAAATGCAACCTTGCTAGCAGCCATCTTGTTTTCTACCCGATTTGCTACTCAAAGTTCCCGAATATTGCGCCTAGAGATTGGTAAGGAGCTTTTAGCATTAGGCTCCAATTTCTCTCTACTATTTTTACCGATTTTTGCGTATTTTCGCAAGAACAAAACAAATGTGACGTCACACTTTCTTCCAGAACTGGTATCCTCCCGAACTGGTAAGGATGACGTGCCCAAACGCCTACTACGTTGATATTGACAGTGATTTATTTTGCACCTCCTCTTTACCTTATATGGTGAAATGACGTAAGAGTGGAAAAATAACAATATTGTAACGACAAAAGCTAAATAAAAGGGACCGACAGATAAAGTTCTATGATTGTACCAAAGAGGTTTTGATTAAAGTTTTAGATAATTTTAAAAAAGTAATTTAATCAACCAAATTTAATAGACGAAAAAGGACTTAATTCTGAATTTTTCGTTACATTTCTTTACTTTCTCGCGTCTGTTAATCTGTACTTACGGATGCTAAATACTCTGTCTCTTGTTTCCTTTTCAAGTCTCTTTCACACTGTAATTGTTCCCTGTACATGTAACATCCACAGAAATTTAAGTGTTTCCAAGAGAAAATGTTTCTGATATGTGACAAAACAGTCGGCAGCTTGGGTTTGTTACTGCCACGTTGGAAGTTAATAGTAATAGTAAAATAGTAAAATAGTAATAATAGTATAATAGTAGAGTAAACTGAACGACCTTTTAGAAAACATCTGCTATTTTGGACGATTAAAGTAAATGAAAAGAAACAAGTGGAAAAAGGTTGGAAAATTCATCAGTCAGTAATAAGTTTCAGGGTTGACCGGTACTTGCTTTTCCCCAGTTGGATCTTATTTTCATATGGACCAAACAGAAACGGAATAGAAACGGTATACTCTACAAAAGTTAAAAACCGCCTTGCTCCAATTTGGCTTGATCAGTTAAAACTCGCGTGCACTAGAGGGAACTCTATCTTGAATTAAAAGTTTAAACCTGCACGAATTTTTTTCGTTAACATATTTCCCTTGCAGGTTTTCCGTATGCAAGAACTGTTTTCTGGGCTACTCGCTGTGCATGAATTTTTTTTTTCACTCAATTTTCCCTTGTATGAATTCTTTTTGTACTTCGCCCGCCCCCTATAACTTTTGTAATGGTCCGCCCCTAAATCACAACAGCTATTTTAATTTGGCTTAATAAGGAACCAGGATTAGAAACGAAAATTATATTGAACCGGTTTCGTATTTATTTCGCTCCGGCTCCTGCTACAATTGTGAAATTTAAGATGTAAATTGCTGTAAATTATTTAGTTTTAAAAGCTACGGAAGTGAACCCACACTAAGAAAGAAACGTATCTTGAGTGGGATTTCTGGGCAGATCTTTCCCAACTCTGCCCGCAGGGTCACATATGTCTTTTGTAGAGTGGTGATACGTGCGACGTCTTCACGACTGACAACTCTTGTGTAATTTGCAGGTGAGGGCGAAAGAAACTGTAGTCAAATAGCGAGACAGATCATTGCGTAACGCGGGGGCGAGCTTTCGTCATGAAATGGACGATTATTAGCTTGGTTCATTGACGCGTTGACAGGACTGGCAAATTTCCGAATGAAAAATATTGATGGCGTTGTTTTCAATCCGGGTTTTGAAACTCTTTCTCATTTCTATATATGCTCCTTGCTCCTTTGCTATCTTTGTGCTTTTTGTACTTTTCTTGCTGTTCAAGTCTCACTCTACGTGATATCCGCACCGCTGTCAATGACCCCAGCATGCACCCACTCAAACCTATGTGGTTTTAGATTCCATGTTGCCAGTAGTTTTACTAGCACTCGTAACGCGACCTATCAACATTCCTCCATTCACAGGCTGTTTCCAAGGCCGAGCGAGCGCGGATTTTGGGGCGAAACGGGGGATCGGGAGTCAGGAGCAAGAGCGGAGCGCGAGCGGCAAGTGAACCCATGTCTCCCTTCGCCCCCCACTTTCCTCAATGATTAACCAAAATATCCCCCAGATAAGCGATCGCGAGCGACTGGGGTCGAGGCAGTCAACATTCCGCTGTTTTCCCGATTACTCGGGGGAAGGGGATACTTCCTTAAGTAAATTTTTTGGTGGGGATGGGCGCGCACTTCTTGAGACCTCACCCCGAAAGCAACAGCTACCCGAAAGTAACTTTAATACTGGAACGAAAGTAACGCTCCCTCCAGGGCTTCAAACTACCGATATTAATCGAAGCGCACTGCCCAATTCCAGACCAGAAACCGAAAAATCTATACTCCATTTCAGACGAAAAGGACTCGGGGGCGGGGGCGGGGGGGGGGGGGGGCACTTGACTCATGTTTGGGCTTAGGGGTGCAGCTGAGGATCTGAAACCCTGACCCTGTTTAGTACAAAATAAGCCCTAAAAGACCAACCCTGCCAGTTAGGACAACACCCTCCATTTCAGGTCCCTGTTTAGGAAAAATTACGGGATAAACACTTTTTTGTTTAACATAATTATAACGTGTAAAACGATTCCGATCTAAGCCATATTTAACGAAGACAATAGTGCAACCATACGCTGTTTAGGACAAGTTCAAACCCTGTTTAGCGCAGCCTCGTGTAAAATTATATACCTTGTTCGGGACAGAGAGGCGAAAATCATTCCCTGTCTGGCGGCAGGTCCCCGTATATACCCTTTGACGCCGCACCTACCCAGCTTATTTGAAGGAGTGCCCCCCCCGGGTGGCGATAAGGGTGGAAGGGAGCAGTGGGGGAGAGGTACAATCCAGGATTTTAGAGTGAGGGTATTTTTACTCGGTCCTCGGTACCTTTGCTTTATTCAACCGTCTTTTTACACCTGGTCTGGAAAATCTGTGAGGGGCTTTCTGTCTGCACAGTGTTCTAGTCTGTACCGGGAGTAAATAGCAGCCCTGTTAAAATGTTTTGTATTGGTAGGCAACATAGCAGGAGAAACTGGGGAAGTCCAGTGTGAAGTAGTAGTAGTTGAGAGGACAAGTCTACCGTTGTCAACACATCAGTCAGAACGTCTTCCCTTTCCTCAAAGCCCCTTAGGGAGTTCTCACGGCCCTGAAATATACCCGTGATGTACGATTGACCTTTCGGTTGGTTTTCGAATCACTTGTCACCGACAACTAACATAGCCTGTTCAGGCTCCGAGAAACGCGTGGGGCCGCGCGCGTCTTATTATCGCCCGTCCGTTTCTTTTTTTTTCCGTGCCGTCCCTGCTATCTGAGAGCCAGGCCTTAAGTTACCGGGAGTTTTCCTTTTGTTTTTTGGTTATCAAAAAGTAGAAATCCCCTGGTTCGAGCTTGAAAAACAAGTTTCGATAGTTTCGCGCACTATTTCTAAATAACCGGAAATTCACAACACGCCACTAAGACCTTAGGTGTCTCTTACGTTCTGTGATTCCTGTTATTTTTAAAATAGCTTTTTAAAAACTGACGTGTCTAAACTTTTCGAGGAAAAAACTACGGAAACGCTTGCTACGCAGGCTAAGAGTAACCTCATCATGAATCGAAAAAAAAACGTAGAACTTGACACGGAAATACGTTTTGCGTGTTACGTTGTTGTTTTAGTAATATGCTGGATCTTTGTTGCAGTGTATGGGTGAAAATTGCCGCCCGCCAAGCGCATATATTACGTAACTCCAGTTGCCACGGGGAACAGGATAAGTTGTAACGATTGTTAAGTTCTGGATGAAAACGTGCAATATAGTACCTTTTAATGATTCTTCGTTTCAATCCGAGCCATGGCGAAAGCGTTTCATATTCTTTATTTTAAAATACGTTTAACCGGAATTTTTGACTAAAGTTGTTGTCGTTGTTTGTCGTGTAACGTTGACGCTCTTAACCTGTTTCGCTGCTTCGAATCACTTTAAAAATTTTCAACGAAACTAAATATTAGTAGCGTTTTGAAACACTTTTTCCTTGCTATGTGTGCGGTTGGTGCGAATTTTCGAGTTTGCCGTGATATCCGCAACACATCCGGCACCCACTCACGTGGCTTCAGCCTCAGTAGTTTTACTACCAGTACTCGTATCACGTAGCAAACTTTTTTCGGGGGGATCTTAATATTTGGGATGAAGGTTTATAGCTTGCTCGATAACTTTGCCTATTTCACACCACAGTATACTCGGATGACTTCAAAGCGCATTTGGGGCCTTATCTCTACGCACTTTTCCCGGGACTGTTCTTGTCGTTCTTATCAAGCCACCATTCTTCCGCTGCTGACACTGGGGGCAGACGCCGTCTTTGGGCCCCGCATATGTTACCCCTCTAATGTGATTTGGTATCGAAAATAACATTTTCGATTATATAAGGTCTGATCCCGGATATCAGACCACCCTCTCTGGTCCTTTGCTAAGCCAGGCTAATTTTATCTAATGAAATGGAACGCCGGTAGACGACCGCAAATTAACCGGTCATGACGATGACCGGATAGCTACCCAAACAACTAATTTCACAAAATTGTTCCTTTCCAGTGAAAAATTAAGCTCCCATCATGGGTTCACAGTGTCGCGGGGAGCCGGGGGGGAGGGGGGTCTGAAGGCCTGGTACCCTCGCACCATGAACGTTTTGCTGTGAATCGTGCACTTCTTGGATCCTGGACGGCAGAACTGTTTGTTCTTGGTTTCTGGAGCTCCAGAGTCTTGTCTTTGAACCCTCGAACTCTATTTAGGAAACCTGCGACGTCTACGACGTTTTTTTTTTTTTTAATGACCAGGAGTTTTACGGCTACAGGGGATAGGAACTTCTCGTCGTAAGTTTGGGCAAGAATGTGTCGCTGGCCCCCCGTAGACAAAAATCTTTGATTTTTCAACCCTGTCGCCATACATCATTCTGCAGTGGCGCCAATGCCGGCAGATTGTTGTTCGCATTCTACAAGTTGTACTTATACATGAATGTTAGTCCAAAAGTGTACCCCGTGTAAGACCAACCCTCTCCAGCGGTACGACCCCGTCAAGACCAAATAGTTCCTCCCTGCCTCCTCGGGGACAGTATACACTTTTTCATGATTATTTACCTTGAGACAAAGATGGGCTAATATCTTTGTGCTATTCTATCTAAAACAGTACAAAACCTCCACCTTTTTTAATACGAACGTCGAGTTTTTGAGCTGAGTCTGAGTAAGGGCTGGACGTTCTTCGTTCATCTTCTTATTATTATTGTTTTGGCGATTTCAGCCTGAAAATGTTTTTGCGATGTTCGAAAGTTAAATAATATAGAGATGTCCAAGAAATCTACTTATATGGAGAAGGAGGTACAGAACAAAGCCACACTACATGTGTTACTAGCTACAAACTCTGATCTTGCACTTTATTGTTATTGACTTATGTTTAATGTTCACCAATTTAAATCTTTGTTTAAATGTTCACCTTTTTGAACTCTTGAAAAACATGGAGGCCTGGGTACTGGTACTAATCACAGCCTTAACATTTTTATCAAAAAAAGTTTCTTAAGGAAAACAAGAGTGTCTTCTGCCTTGGGGCGCCGGGCAAATTTAGGGGTGTACCCCATGGGGAGGACAGGATGAGGGCTTTTTTTACGTGCTGTGATATCACCTTAAGTAAATAAAACGTCTTTTGTTGTTTGCACTGCGTAGTTGGGATTTTTTGCCGCATAACCTTTCGGAGTAATGGTTTTCACATGAATTGCGCAACGTTGTGCCTTTTGGCTTGAGAAAACGGGAAAAACGTGTATCGTGCCACGGAAACACGTTTTGACGTAACGCAGTTGCATGTTATGTAATAGTGTTAACCTAAACAAATAATTAGTTAGTATTTGGTCACGGATCCTTTTGAGCGGAATTTATGGCAGAGCGATATCCCGGTTGGCCTTCACAGATAAGAGAGAAAGAATTCAATTTTTTAACTGGTAAAATGTTGTATTCTAGACGTAGACCGGGAAGGAAAAGAGAGCCGCGGAGGCGGGTAATCGAGAAAGTGCAAGCTGAGCCTGCTCGCGGGCAGCACGGGGGCTGTTCATGGTAGCACGTTCATGTGTATAAAGGTCGGTGTTGACGTTATTTACATTCATTGACCGAGGTTAAGTATTCATAAATAAAAAATTTCTCTTTTTCGGGAGCAGATTTTCCATGTATCTGTTACTTTAAACATCTAAATCTTGTTAGGCACTGGTAGTACTTTGCACTTCAGATCCTCATATCGTTTCGAGCTTAGTATGTCTAGGATACGCGTTTCACCATCGCTGACCGAGTACATTCTAGCCTGTTCCAGGCTCTCAGATAGTAGGGACGGCACGGAAAATAGAAAGGGAACGTGAAAATAAGACGCGCGGGATCTGGAGACTGGAGAAAAGAGGGCCCACGCGTTTTTTTGCACTCGTTTTCTCAATTCGCGCTTTCCCCACTATATCAGAGCCTGGAACAGGCTAAGTACATTCTTTTGTGTTACCAACTCATCCTGTAAGAGGTGCCTGTGTGTAACGAGCGAAAAAATAATCTCCTCCTCTTGTATTCTCGATGCATTGCTCTTTGTTCTTGACGATTTAATTTCAATACTTCTAAAAGACAAACAATAGTCTGCATAGTGTGGTTTGGTCAAGGTTATCTCGGTGCATTTTATAAATATAACAGTAACCGAGTTTGCGTGCGCCCCTTGGGCTGGTGAGAAATGATAACAGGAAAACGGAAATGCCATGTCGCTTGTGTTGACCTTTTGCCGATGGTCGCTGAAAAGAAAATATTAATAAGAAAACAACCTTGTAACCCCACATGTTCGTCATTCTAAAGTAAACTCAGTAAGCGGAAAAAATGGTGTTGAGTGCTCTAAAACATTTCGTTTAAGTTAAGCGCAAGACACGAGTTCTTCTTTTCATGACTGAAAAAGTACTTGTGATTTCTTCATTTGGAATTCCCTTCAGACAAAGCTCATTTGAAGGTGCGGCTACACGAGCGATTTTTTGCTTGCGATGGTGATGCGATTTTTTTGAAATTGTCGCGTCGCCAGCGCGCGGCGAAAATCGCCTGTGTAGCCACCCTCTGACGAAGTCCGTGATTTTGTCGCAAAAAATTCAACTCATTGAATTTCTCGCGATTTTTTCATCTGTCGCATCACCTGTGCGAGGGTGGTTACACATGCGATTTCTCCGCGCGCTGGTGACGCGACAATTTAAAAAAAAAATCGCATCACCATCGCAAGCAAAAAATCGCTCGTTTAGCCGCGGCTTGATCGTGAATGACTTCCCGCTGCTTTTCTTGTTACGAAATTTTACCCATCTGAAGCAGTGTACCAAAGTATCAGTTAAAATTTTTATTCCAGTTTGACTTTACGATAACTGTTTCTCCAAGCTTAGCGCTTGTTTTTCAGTTCGAATAGTTTTACCACGATCTATCCCTGAGTGAATTATGCGTCCGCGCGAAAATGCGACTTGCCTCGTGCGCGGCCAAGCACGGCTGGAACTTTCGCGCGCGTGTCTCACTAGCCTTCGCGCGAGTGCAACTTCCTTGTCAAACCTGCTCACAACATCAGTGCAGATGTTGCACGGATATTTTTAGTTAATGATGAGCTTTGTGTCTAGTGTTAGTATCTACCAAATTCAAATTCAATGAAATCTTGGCAGAGTTGCAGCTATACTAAGTAATAAACGAACAAAAGTTCAATTCATTTTTGCGCAAGAACGTCACAAATCCGCTGACCTCTCTTGCTCACGTCCATACACGTGACTCGAGTATTTTGGCGGGGTTTGTTACGCATATTTGCAGAGTATCATGTTAATCCTACACGTATACGGGATCTTTATTTATGCGCAACACTAGACTCCCGATTAAACGGCAAGAGACAGCGTGAGTAACTTAGCAGGGACAGAAAAGTTAAGACAACAGAAGTTTCCAACTTTTGCGAAATATTCAAACAACCAACGATGTCGTACAGAAGTGGACAAAGCATGAATTATTTAACGCCTCCTCGACCATACTCAAACACTGGCAGCGTGCGTAGCTGCGACTCGAACTATTCATTGTCTACTTCATCTACCTGCGGAGAGGTACACGTCAACGCTGCTTATGATTATGCGGACAGTAGCGGTGTTAGTTCGAGTTCGAGCCACGATTACGAAGACTTACAAAGTGTTATGACAGAGGCTAAAAGTATTTCTGGGCCGAGAAAGAAGACAAATGATCTTTATGAATCGACGCGGCCTTTACCGCACCGCGTGAGACAAATCACTGAGTGCTCAGACGATTCGACGTCCTCATCCGTATCTTCTGATGTTTTACCTGTAAAGAGGGATACCTGCCTCAGCAAGTTAATCCTATTTCTCATTCTTGCTTTTTCTGTGGCAGCACTGGTTTTAGTCATTCTCATTATTAGCGGCAAATTAGGCCCCAAGTGTGGATGCCGAGACCGAGAAGGTATGTCTCCTAGTGATTTTTAGGGGCGTGTCTTTATCTATGTATTTAAAAAATATGTAGTACGGTTCGAAAACCCAAAGAAAAGACCTAAAAACCATAGGATGTAAACTTGTTTTATTGTATGCGATTTTAGCCGACCCTTTCTTACTGATGAACAATTTGCGCATCAAAGATCAGTCACCAAATGCATGCTTACACGTACAAAGTACCTCTGGAGAGTATCAAAAGCTCTGAAACCAACACACTTGATGAATGATTCTGTACGATAAAGAAACGAGAAACTATTTCAGTTAACTTGCGTGGCTGTGTAGATAGGTAATTTACTCATTCATTCATTCATTCATTCATTCATTCATTCATTCATTCATTCATTCATTCACGGATTCATTGATTCATTCATTCAATGTCAAATTTAATCAAATAACGCTCTTTCCGATAGCAACCGGAAATCTTAAAGACTGTGTTAAGCAAGGTTCTCACGCTTTTCTTTTGAATAGATAAAATGATGATTTTAATGCTTGTTTTAACCCAAATTATCTTTTTGTGCCATGCTCATAAACTAAATGAAAATAGCCCACTCGTTCTACTGTATTTTGCCCGATTTGCGGCACAGAAGCGTAGTTTAAATACAGTCGGTAATCAAACTGTCATTTGCGTTTGATAACAGCCAAAGAATCTAAAGTTGTTATTACAGTGGAACCTCGATTTAACGAAGTGCCAAGGGACTGGGGAAATTGGTTCGTTATATCGAGGTTCTTTTCCCTACATTACGCTATTACTGGGCTGAAAAATGTCGTTCGTTATACCGAGGACTTCGTTACATAGAGGTTCGTTAAATCGAGGTTCCACTGTATACACCTTATTGAAATGCGTTTGCCTCCCCGGAGGCAAATATAACGAAGTGGAATTTTATTTATTATCGCCGGAGAAAGGCGTTGGTTTTGACTTTGCACTAAAGTAATTCTGAGAAATCTGTTTTCTGGGGAAGTTAAACCTAATACGTCTGTCATGTTTTTAGTGGGTTTGAAATCCTCTAAGTAGAATAGTTGCCTAGTTGGTATGAAGTAATCTCTTGAAAAATCAACAGAAAAGAGCTTTTTCGGTGTCGTGAGAGCTATTAGGAACGACACTGGATATTTATCACTTCAATTATGCCGTCTTAAAAGATGAACAGTCGCCTTCTTTCTCGACAAGGTCACATGTATTAAATACCAGAAACCCACAGCGGAAGAATAAAGAAATCCTGTTGATTCAACCTCGGAATGTAGAAATCCAAACTTTATTTGATCAAAGACACCTCAGGCGAGCGGCAAAGACAAAACACTCTTGGGTGGTGATCTTATTGCTTCCACAGGGCTTCCGTTCTATTTCGGACCATTTGCATCTTTGTATAAACAATTCTGCTTAATTAAAGCCGTGTTTGCATGAGGATTAGGGTCTTAAAGTTCCTCTGTTTAATTGGTCACAGTATCGCATCGGTGGCATGAATAAATAATCCTCATCTTTTTCCTGTTTTTTGATACCGGGGTCGACATTTTGGCGGGATATGACGTTACAGTTTTGACGGGTGTGTCGTGCGGAGAGCCTACTTAGAATATCACTTTACACGACAATCATTTTATTTGAAAAATTCACGCTATGGCAAAAAAACGTCTGTTTCTGTTTTTGCTTCAGTTCATTTGAGTTCTATTCTCAATCTTTCTTTTGTGTCTCACTTTTTATTTGTATGTGTTAATAATTTAATATACATGTCGTACATGTATTTTTTCTCTGCGATTCTACATGTGGTCTTTCGCTATACATTGGTTACATTTTATAAATCGTGTGAAGTTTCCCAGGTGACGAGCACATGTGAATGGCGGCTTTATTTATTTTCGTGATTTTGGACTTGGTGAAAATGGACCACATTTCGGCGGCATTTCCGTATATGCCCTCAGGTTGTCCTTATTGTATTTCCAACGACCCTCAACTTGGAAAGTGAATCAATCGGTTTTGTTATTCTTCTTACGCACTCAGAAAACCAGCTTCCTTCACCAAGTGCAGAAAAGAGTTTCTCCGTCCAAAGTCTGTTGGGAAGAATTCAAGACTTGGAAAGTAATATGTTGGCAATGAAGGAAAAAATGGTAAGATTCTCTTACAGATTAAAACAAGGACCGTTATAAAGTAAATATTTTGGCGGGATCACGAGGGAAAACCAAGCCAAACAGGATACGACAGTGTCCTGTTACTTTGCATGTGGGCAATTACCTATGCAGAGTTCGTGTGTGGCCCACAAAAATTCCACAGTTTGCTGTGGACTGTTTTCTGAATTATGGGCCCTGTGAGGAGAAGAGGACTCGATTATCGACAATTATACACTGTTGTCTATAAAATGAAGTAACTGATGGTTATATTTTAAAATAACTGCTAATCCGAGACAACACCCCACCCCCCACCCCCCCACCCCAAAAAACCGAGACATTTCGTTTAAGCGCCGAGACAGTCTTTTGCATCTAGTCTTTAAGTCAAATTGTTAAGTCAAAATAACACTTCAGACAACAGCTTTGAAGAAGAAGTTTGGTGCTCTAATAAAAATCATCTTTAAAAAACCAGAAAGCAAACCGAGTAGAAATATGTAACGAATCAATATTAAAAGTGCTAACATATGATTAGGTTACGCGGTCTTTTTGGCCAGCAATTCTGTTTGTTTCTTTAGAAGCACAAGCTTATATGTTTATGAAGTACTTTTCTCTGAATCTTTTTTATCCAGGAGGCCAGAAACCGTGCGGTGGAAATTTTTGTCACAAAGTATGAAAACCAGGTTTGTTTGTCTGTTTTTAATGTTGATTGCCTGATTTAATCATTCCGCCTTACGACTATATATCTCCTGTCTCCAAGACGGATTACACTATCCTCAGGAAGAGGCGGGTGTCGGGGGGGGGGGGGGGAGGAGAGGGATTTTGGCAGGGCTACTTGTAAGAAGTGGAATTATTATTTGAAAACGACTCTCGGGCTTGACTGATAGTATTTGTTGCCTTTGCTACAATTGTACAGCTTGATTGAAGCAAGAGGCAATTGTGAACAGCCTTAACCTTACCATATTGTGGTAGCTTTACCCAACCAAACAGACAAGGAATTGAGGATGGGAAAGGAGCGTACTTGTGAAACGCGTGGAGTGGGTGACTTGCAAATGAAAATTTTTTACATTAGCATATTTCGGCAATGTTCTGAATCTTTTCTGTTTTTACTCCGACAGATGGAATTACTGGAGGCACAGGTCTCTTCACAAAATAGGATAATCAACGAAACTGCCAACAAGGTGAGAACAGACAGTAATGTAATCACACTGTTTTGTGTTCAAGTGGCTCCCACACAAACGTGCTGCTGAGAAGTCTATATTAGTTGTTTACCATTTACAAAAAAATTTCCGGAAAATCTGGTTGGAAAGTCGTTCCAGTGGAAAATTTCCAAAAGAAACGGAACTCCTGAAAAGGTAGTCCTGTTTTCCCGGTCGGAATGTTCCAAACGGACATCTTTAAACCCATTTTGATACCAGTTTCAGGCTTTTGCGGTCATTTTTCGATAAATGGGATTGATTTGTGCAAATGGTAAACGAGAATCCGGAACGGAATTTGCCAGTCCTGAATTTTGTTTACCATTTCTGATTTTCTCCAAACCGTGTTCCGACCGGTTTGCCCCATGTAAATGGTAGACAACCATTGACTAGAAATTGCGTGCATGCCTCACATCGCTGATCCAATGCAATTTGAATATCCCTTTGTGTAGAGCTTAAAAAATTAAAATTACCCCGAGTTTTCGAGGCTTGCTGTTATATTCAGATGACAAACAAATCTTTATGTATAACGTCTGTTTTGGTTTCCTCGTTTCGTTTCTAAAATGGTTCGTAATAGCGTCACTGCTAAAGACCAATTTTGATTTTTAGGTAGCTGTCGTGGACGGTGTGCGTGTTAATATGAGCAGTATACATCAGGCGTTTGAAAAGAAGCTAGAGACTGAATTCAGACTACTGAACAAATCAGTAAGGGCGCTAAATAAGAATGATAGCGAGTTAACGTCAACAATTAATGAACTGCGACAAAGTCAGATCCTGACCAGGAGGATAAGCAAGAGACTGGCGGTGAATGTTACCGAACTCGAGTCACGTGTTCAAGAGCTGAAAACATCTAGCAGCAATATGAGCATCCGAGCGGGGAGACTGGAGAAAGGCTACACTCAGATGAACACTCTGATGAAAACACTTGAAGATGTTAATGATGCACAGAATGCGTCCAGTGATAACCTACGGTCTTTGTACGTTAGTTTAAGAGATTCCTTGGCTTCAGTGAATGCGACGATGAATGAGAAGGTGAGAGTGATTAGCGAAGAACCAAAGAAAGTGAAAGGGTTAAACTTCCGATATTTCTTCCGCTGTTCATCGTCTTTGTGCAGTTTTTGTTATTACACCGAAGGTAATTGTGGCAATTCACTGTTGTTGCCATCTTGTCGGATAATTCATGCCCTAGCGCTAGGATCTTTCTAGTGCTAGGATCGTCCTAGCTGAGAGATAGGAAGATCCTAGCACCATGTAAACTACCTTCGCTCGCAAGATCGTAGTACTGGGGACAGAAAAACAAATATGGCGGCGGCCGGGCGTTCAGCTGCTAAAGGCCGACAGCTTTATTTAATTTCCAGCAACTACCCCGACCGAAATTTCTGCATGTAAACCGCACGAAAATATATTTCACCATCTAGGATCTTCCTATAGTACTAGGATCTTCCTCCCTCCACGTAAACAGCCCCATAGAATGCTCAGGTTGTCGAAACGTCAGTCAATGTCATCTCAAACAGTCCTCAGGACTACACTCACCCGGACGATCACAATTTACCGAATTATGATACCTTAGTAATAGAGCACTAAATTTGCCCCGTAATGACAATTTTTTTTTTACCTGTAGCTCGTGCGTATGTTTTACCTCATATATGCGTCCTCACTATGGATATTATTTTAAGAGCCTCAATTGTAACGAATTGTAACAATTGAATGTTTCTCTTTAAGCTCAAAAATCTTGTTTCAAGTGGTGGCAAGGGAGGTGCAGACTTCAACACATGTCAGCACAAGAGGATACCAGGAACACGAGGATCAGTAACTGGAGGAAATGGGGCAGCCGCCTTCTCTGATGCACCATACACCGTACCATCGGTTAGTATGCACTCATGTTTTGCTGCATTGGAGCCTTGTCCAACTATAAGTAAATCTAAAAGAAAAGTTTTGTTTCGGCATACAAGTGTACCTCAAGGATTGATACTATTACAAATCCGCAAAGACTCGTAAATAGAAGCCTGGTGTATACCCTCCGTCTTTGTTCTTATCTTACAAATCCCCCTCCCCCCCTCTCTAAAAATACTCTAAAAACAGAGAAGAAGAAAAAGAAGGAGAACAATCTTCCTTGTTGCAAAGAAGGGCCTATTTGAATAAGACTTCTATTTCATTTTGCCTCTTTATTCTTGCCCTATAGAATAAACGAGTCATGGGGATAACATGTTCTACAGATTACGCTCAAGATTACAAGCTGTTATCACCCCGACAAAACTACTATGAATGCGCTTGTCGCGGCGTGTCACCAACTGCTGCTAGTAGCAATCCATCAAGTATACAATGCTTCTTACACGTGTGGGAATGTACAGCTAGCAGCTCATGATAAGGGCGGAGGAACAGGGGACCCTTTCCACTTCCTAGACGGAAGACGGACTCTCATGTCCTGACAACCACATGGAAAAAGGCGTGCCACTTCATCCACAAGGACTCTTGTAGTCTGCTTTGTCCACTAGACTTGTTTATTGAATGTTTCAATTATTTAGGGCATGACTATGCAAAATATTTAATGCATTATATTGTATTGGACGCCTTATGAATCGACTAAAGTGGTAAGGGGCCAATGATGATAAATGCAATTAGGTCACAGTTGTCTTGTTTGAGGGACTATAAATTCTAGTCTCAATATGTCAATTTGACTGAGATGCCGTTAAAACTCCACAAAAAGCAGTCTAGTGCGATTTCTTACGTGTGTGTCATAGCTGCCTATTTTGGTAGTTAGAAACTAGCCGATTTATTATTATTATTTTTTTACCTTGCTTTTTTTGTTGGTTTGTTTTTTTGTTGGGGGCGGGGGGGAAATGACATGTTTTCTCCTTGCCTACTGTCAAAGGTTTCTGTGGAAAAGACGGGGCGTTGGGTGCCGGGGTCGTGGTGCCGGGGTGATGGAGTCTGTGGAAAACACGGGGTAGACCCCGTCACTCCGTGTTTTCCACAGCCCCTGGCGCCCCGTCACCCCTACCACGGCACCCAACGCCCCGTCTTTTCCACCAAACCACTGTTAAATGTTGACGTCGTTAGACATTAGGCGAATATCCGTCTACACACAAGAATTTACAAACAAAAACTCGGTCATATTCATTACACGAAATGAAGTCAGTGACGAAGCTCTTTTTAGAGCCAATCAGTTTATTAAAAAAAATAAGTATGTGTAATCAAATGGTGACGAGTGAAATTAGGAAATAATTTCACGCGCGTTTTGTCAAAATTTTAATAATTTCCCGAGCCTTTAGGCGAGGGAAATTATTGGAATTTTGACAAAACGCAAGTGAAATTATTTCCTTATTTCACGAGTATACCACTTGATTACCTATTAATATCATGGGTGACAAATTACGCTCACAATCGTACGGTTTTGACTTGTTTATCGCATCGAGAACTCCAAGCATTGAAAAGTTTAAAGCAGACAGTTTGGCCAAGCTCACAATTTTCTGAGAGAAATGATGCAAAAAATATTGTGGGAAGTTTATACCGCACTTCAACGATTTTAAATATTTGTAATCGACAGTAAAATACACCAGACTCTGCATTTTTACTTGAAAAGTACCAAAACAAATCGCCCGGCAAAGGTTACCCGTGTTTTATCTGGCAAATTCATTGAATCGAGCACCACCTTGCTCAATCGAGCAAGGCTTCACAAATGCAGTTCAAAATACGCACAGCAAACTTGTTTTAACGAAAGTAAACTTTGGAACAAATTTGTACAAAACTGACCTCTATTCTATTTGAAGAAGTGCCCAAATCCACTGAATTACTGAATTACTTCTCTGAGGTCGCGGTCAATCACTCGATCAGCAACTCACAGCTTGCCGTTCAACAATTTTCGCTGTCACACTATCACAAATAATCTCTTCTTTTTGCCTCGCAGTTGGTTTCTGAGAAGCTCAGTCAATTAAAAGACAAAATTTACAGATTACGGATTGTGTCCTCAACGAATATTTCCAGAATTTCTGTAGTTCTAATTCTGCACAAAACATCTTCATCCGTAATGTCTTGGCACTGAGCTGTAGGCATGTGAAATTATAAATTAACGCTAAAATTTCGCGCCAATATTAAGGAGTAATTTGTCACCCATGATATTAGGGTACAAATACTCCCGGCGAGTTACTTGAGCAAAACAGGAGGTTAGTTTGAAGAGCATATTTAATTTCACTTATTCTACTTTCTGTAGAGAAGTGACAAGAGCTAAATATTTACCGGTACTTGTAATGTAGTTTTTTAGTAAATATAAGGATACATATTCTTTGATATTTTATTTTTTAATGAAAAACAAATATTGTACAAAATAGCTCATAAGGGTACAAAAAAGTAAAAAGTAATCATTGAATAGCATAGATGAATATAGGTTTTAAGTACTTTAACAACATATGAAATATTGATACTTAAAATAATTGTAAATTACACATTTTGATGGAATAGTGATGAAAAAAAATTTTATACGAGTTTAAGTAACGGAGGTCGAAAAATTGCTAATAGAATCGTGAACAGCACGAGAAAAAACTAGCAGTATTGCCGGGATAGTGTTTGAAATACTCGCTGGACGATAAGCTGTTGATCTTTGATAGGCCTCTTTTTTACTGTAGATAAGTATATCGAGTATTGATTACGGGGAGTGATCCTCGTGTCAACAACAAAAATTCGCGTTGGGATTCTCGTATCTGATATTCAGGAATATAGTCCAAGAATCATGGTTGACATGTAACTTATATTTTGCTATAAATAAAACTTTTTCGAAGTTAAATAGGAGTCATTTCAATTGATGCATATATAGCTAGTGAACTACTATATGCGGTATATAACTTATGAACTATTGTATGAATAAAGGTTGTTTTTTGTTCATTTTCAGTAGAGATAATTTGATATGCTGGCCTTTAATGCGCTCGCGCCATACAAACTAAGAAGATGCGACTTTAACGCTTTAATGTTGCAGAAAGTAAAAGCGACATCCACTTTTTGCAACATGAAAATTTGTTGCGCGAGAAGGTGGTAATACGCGCAACAAACAATCTCAACTTGCAACGGCAACATTGTTGCGCGACAAGTTGCACGAAAATGTTGCCCGTATTACTGGGCCTTAAGCGATGAAGGATGTCGTTTTCATGTTGCATACGTCAAAGATTGCAGTTGTACCGGTATTTTAGTGTTGTGAGTACATTTGAGGTTGAGCTCACAGCTAACAAGGCTTCGCAGCGTCCAGATGGCTTGTTTGGGTGGATAACAAGAAGTTCTATTTAGTGACCCAGACAATTTTTCCTGTGAGAAAATGCACGCTTATCTGATATGATATGAACAGGCAGCTTATGGTTAGTGACCTTTTCAGACCACACGTTTGCTCGTGTATGGTAATGTCGATATATATTGCGTTTTACAGGTTTCCTCCAATTTCTGTTAGCGTAAGTTGAGAGTCTTTCAAAACATTTGACAGATAAAAAATAAACTTGTTTTACGAGCTTGCGTGCTGTTCTGCGCGATTCCCGGATATTGGTTGGAAGACGTGGCTGGCTGTGGTGCAATTACCTCAAGGCAACTATTAACTGCGTCAATAAATTTTCATGATTGCTTGGCAAAGTGCGAAAATTAGTTGCAGTTTTCAATTTCTAATCTCAGAATTTACCCTTTTCCACTGAGCCACTTTTCCTTTCTATCATGGTATTGAAGTTTACTATTGTGTTCTTGTTGCACGAGTTTAGACTGCCTAGTCCATAATCTGTGTTCACTAAACAGATTTCTTGTTTACCTATTGTTCTTTCTTCCGGAATGTTATTTTTCACTCAGGCCCTGAAACCTGTTATTTTTGGCTCGACGAAATCTTTGCAAACTGAACGCGAATTTTAAACACTCAGGAAATACAGCATTTCCAAAAGCGCAAATTTGGAAACCCGCGGCCTTTTAATCCAAGTCTTTTCATTGGTTTTTTAACTAGTTGCCGAGGTTTTGAAATAAATCGGAAAAGGAAAATTATTTTATGGCAGATTCATGTCGAATGTGAATATTATGTATATGGTAAAGGCTACCTCAAGCTCAACTCAGGGTATCTCGTGAAGTGTAACTCTGAATATAATGAAGACCTGCTAAGTAAATGCCTAAATTTGCTGGAGTGTGACCGCTGACCTTCCACGGACACTTATCGAAATTTGGGTCACTTTTCACTAATAGTTGCTTAATAAACAAATGACTCCATTTCCATCTAATAAAAAAAAACGGACTTGACTATTTTTTACTATAATGAGGGATTTACTCTCCACAAAAGTAAAATAGTTACACAAGGAATGAATCTTCGATATGAAAATGTTTTATAATACTATCATGGTCAATTGTCTATTATTAGTAAATCTCTTCAGTGGTTTTGTCGGTGATGATACATAGCATATCAAATTGTACACTTCACTGAACACATATATTTTGTTAAGCAAGGTCACGCGTATTCTTATTGACTGAGCAGGCTTAGAAAAGTATGAACATGAGATTGCCTTGGGGAGAGAAACATGCGAATAAACATAGCGTTTGTTGCATATCTGCTTTTTTTTTTATAAAACGCAATTCCACATTCAAGAAAACCAAGTGACCCATTTTATTGTGGTACGGATAGTCGCTACGGGTATGTGTTATCGATTAATCTTCATACATGGTCAACCCAAACTTTCTTTACGCAATGTCTGCCAGTTTTTGCATCTCAGCGTTGCCTGTTTCAAGGTGCATGTTTTCTGATAGAATTATTCTTGAGCGTTACGCCTTATTGTTCCCTAATCGTATT
This sequence comes from Siderastrea radians, assembly GCA_964017195.1. Lineage (NCBI taxonomy): Eukaryota > Metazoa > Cnidaria > Anthozoa > Scleractinia > Rhizangiidae > Siderastrea > Siderastrea radians. The sequence goes on along the minus strand of OZ024888.1, from coordinate 23,414,145 downwards.
GTATTATATATTTAAGTATAACAGGCACTGACGAGTACAGATTTGTTTCACGAGTAAAATCAGTCTAATTTACATTAAAAGACACACTTTTGTCGTATTTCTTTTGCCAGCTACTTACTTCAAATAACAATACAGAGCAGGGAGACAAATTCATGGTAGAGAGCTATTTTTGAAAACTCTTGAAACAAAAATAGAAAACGCACAGTCAACATGTGGCAGCAATATTCTGGTCTTTTGTGATTAATGATCAACAAATATTGATATTGACAGAGAAAACAACAAACAAGGACCTTCCAACTTTATAAATATTTGTGATTATTTTTCAATTTACCTCGTGCGTACCTCGTGGCCGCCAACTGTTTTTGAAATAAATCACAGTAAGAAAGTGGATAATAAGAAGGAACACTCGTGTCCAGCTGATTTGAGAGTGCTTTAGATGTTGCCTAAGAAGTGGTAACACACGCCATGGTCATTCCGTCGGCTTTTGTTTGTGAAAAGAGGGTCTAATATAAACAAATAGTGATCGTGCGTGGGACTAATAAGTGAATAATGATGTATTACTGAAGAACAAAACCACAGGTAATATTGCCACTAAAACCACACGCATTTCAGATATCACGGCTGCCTTAGACTGCATGTCAGCTTATTTACCTTTCGCTTTTGCTTTACGATCTAGCGATGGGTATTACAACGTTTATTTTAATCATTTTTGTTGTCCCTAGTATGGGACAAAACTTGTATTCCAATATGATTTCCCTTGACAACGGTAATTACAATGTTTCGTGGAGTTTTAATGCATCTTTGGATACACTGGAGTTTTTGGTTGAAGTGCGAGGCACAGGTTGGATAGGATTTGGTTTCGCTTTGAATGCTCCCAACAATATGACGTACTATGATGTTGCTGTGGGAGGAGTGTTTGAAAATGGAACAGCTTATCTGCAGGTACAGCAACAAAAACTCACTGTGACTATTTGCCGTACAGCTTTGTGTCAGTTTGTTAAAACATTTCTTATCCTGGCACTTTTTCTTTTCTTGTTTCTTCATTTTTTCTCATCCATTTTTTAATCATATTTTTATCCATTTTTTTAATACTTATTTTTAGTGTTGGACATGGCAGTCACCTAAAAAATCCTACACAATACCTAAAGAATTTCCCGAGGGGTTTCATATAGATAATACAATGTTGGTACAATGTTAACAATAATAGTTACTACTGTACGTCATAACAAACTCAGTTACCTGGGAATGATTCTTACTGCGCTAAAAATATTCCAACATAGTTTAGAACATCTATTGCCGCACTAACAGCTGATTAAGCATAGCTAACGCTGGGTGTGTAAACGCTGCCCAAAAGTTATAAGGATATTTCACTTTCATAATTTCTATCAATGTTGTCTTCGTAGAAACTCTTTTTCGCATTTTCTTAAAACACTGAGTCATGAGAGATAGTTTTGTGTGTTGTCACTGATAACACTGAACGATATCCAGTATTATACATATTTGCTTTTGTTTAAGTAATTACCAAGGAAACATCAAAATAACAATAAGCTGAGTCATTTGTTAATCTGATTACTGGACCACATGCAGGGCGCTGATATCCACATCAATAATTGTCGAACTTTTGTTTAGTGAACAAAAGATTGACAACTAAAAAAGGTTGCTAAATTCGAATTTTAACCAGAGAATCAACAACAACAACAACAAAACATGTAGGTCAATAAAATGGAATGCAAAGAATGAAAATGCCCAAACTTTCCGATTAATACGGATGAAATCCGCGAGCGAGTAACTGGTAAACTAGAAAATGTAAGACGTTCGTCTTCGGCAAAATGCATCAGATTTTTAAAAGCCTTTGTGCAGTTCACGTCTTATCACATGAAAACGCAAGTTTCGTTTTGTTGAAAATAAACAACATTTGTCCCCAAAAAAGCGTGCCGAAAAAGTTGGCGAGTTCTTTTTCTCGCCAATAATTGATAACAAAATTCCGATACAACTCAGTTGTACGTATTTGTAAAATGTTTTTTTCAAGTAGTTATTCAAACACGAGAAAGTCAGAGTGTTTCATCAGGATATCCAAACATCGAGAAGTGGGCTGAAGAAACGAGGCGCAGCCGAGGTTTGAAAACCGGCTTCGAGGTGTTTGGATACCCAACAATAAGGTTCTTGTGACGTATTTAAAAAGTTTGTTTTCTTTTTATGAATCATTAATGTGTTTGAGAAAAGAAGGTAGTCTTATTACCCTTCTGAGGCAGCAACTGGACAACTAAAACTACTCTGAGTCATCTCACCTAAACAGTTCTATCAACGTACAAGGGCCTTGTATACCGTTAATATGCAACAAAGAAATAGATCGCAAGTTGAACACTATATATCGTAATCCAGAGTATTGGCTTAAAAGACTAGTAGTTGAAATCATTTGTTAATTAAGGCCAACATTGTGTGAAGCTGGGTGACAAATATATAATGGAAGATTGACAACGACTTACAAGGATGCACACAAAAGAACACTCTTACCTTTGTAGAATTATTTTGCCGTAAGTCGTGAACTTTACCCAGAATAATATCTAGTATTCTTACAACGAACGGAGCGTTTCTCTGGCAGGATTACTATACCCAGGGATTTGGCCAACCAACACCAGAACCACAGCAGGACTTCATGTTAATTAACGCCACTGAGCAGAATGGGATTACTAGTTTGACATTCAGTAGGAAGAGAGACACAATGGATGCGAACGACGTAGTTATTCAGGTGAGCGATCTATTGATTCAACCTGGCGACTGAAAATGAGTTCAGAAAAGTTTTGAGTTCTTCACGACCACACTAGTTGTTATTATAAAGTTATCCACAGCAGAAGGGGATCACCCCTGTCCACAGGCAAAATGGTTTAGCAACTCAGCCCATTACGCTTGACATTGGCAGGTTTAAATGTAACTGAAAGTGTGCCCTCGTCTCGTTTGCTATAGAGCACTATATTGCAGTGTAGCAATAAGTGGAACTGTTCAGTGGCACATTCTAAGGGATGGGACGGCGACCCCCCTCCCCCGCCTCATTCATAAAAGAAAACAAGGCCCGGTGAATCGAGCATTTAAAACACTGAAACAATTTTATTGCCTCCCTCCCCCATTTCTGCTCCCGACTCTCACTTGACACGAACCTGTGTATTCGTCATTGCTGCTATTAACAAATCACAAAAGCAATGAGCCTCCGAAATCCCCCAACAGAACAGCAAAAGTGACTTGGCTGTTTGAACGCAAAACAAAAGGGAATAGCAGATTGTAAATATTATGTACCAAAACATATTGCATATGATATCAAAATAGCACACAAAATTGTACTTTATACTTTTAAAATGGGTACGGTAAGAGTACAAAGACCACCTAGAAGTGGTTTCTTCGAAAAACTGCTCATGAAAAATTATACCCATAATTTCTCAATTGTCGCTGGTTTACTTAGATGGATTGGCTTATTAACGGCAAACGATTTTGTTACCCCATAGCGAAACCAGGAGCAAAGTAGCGATAGTAAAAGCCCGGTCTGATCCCAAAGTAATCAGGGTCGTTACGTTCGGAGTCTTCGGTATTATAAACAGTGACATCAGTAAGATGTTGACAGCTCACAAATTACAAAGAGTTTCTTGGAAGGAAATAAGCAACACAGTAATGTTAATTCATAGTGTGGCATTAGTGTCAACAAGTATTTTTGTCATGTATGTCCATATCTTCAACTATGAAGAAAAACCATTTGTAGCTGACGTACATTGCACTAGACGTCTTTCCATCAATGTTTTCTCCTTTATTCATATCTTTGGGTGTCACCTCTTAATTTCCAGCAAGGAATGCCAACATTCCTTATATGGGCATACCAACAGACCAATGATGTCAATAATTTTCAAAAGCACAGTTTTGAGGGCTCCAGGGCAGTGACTTTTCTACCAGCCCTAATGACTACACCAGCTCCCACAACAGGTAAGAGAAAAAAAAAAGCATGCTTGTCTGCAATTCAAACACAAGCTGAAAAGACGGCTAATATCACTGTAGTTACGTGCATTTTGAAGTATAGCAAACACGGCTCCAGTTGTAACAGCCAGGTCTGTCATAAAAGTCCCACCAATGCATTTCGCTAACTTTCTGTCCTTTGACGGTGGTAACTGCAACGTGTCCTAGATGAACAAAAGCAGCATGGATACTTCTTGCCCTTTCTAGTCCTAATTTCCTTTTTCTGAATGTAATGGCTATCGAGTAAATTGTTTGGAAGACAGTCCAAAAGTCGCCTAAGGCCTGCACGCGCTATAGACTCACAGTGGCGGCCTCATACGTGCCATGGCCAGTCAGACAAACATGGTGGTATGAAATAACAATTTGTGTCAAAAAAGGAAAAGAAAAGTGACAGTAACTCGTCAATTGTTAAATGAAACGTCTTCCAATTAGCACATATAAACAATTCCTGCAAATAAACTGTAAATATGAAACGTTAAAACGTCTCAACACTAAAAATTAAGGTTCGTCTAAGCTATTCTAAGGACTAATACTATTAGTCTAAGCTTCCCTCTATCTCGCTAATTTAAATAATATATTTTTTGTGTTCATTAGCAACCGCCACTCCAGTTGTAACAGCCACGCCTGTTATGGAAGTCCGACCAATGCATTTCGCTAACTTTCTGTCCTTTGACGGTGGTAATTACAACGTGTCCTGGATGTACAATAGCAGCATGGATACTTTACACTTTATGGTAGAGGTGAATGCCACAGGATGGATTGGATTTGGTGTGGCCACCCAAGCCCCGAACAACATGATGGGATATGATGTGGCTGTTGGAGGAGTCATGTCAGGTGGAATGGGCTACTTAAAGGTATAAAAACACTTAAAAACGCCAAGAGGATTTCACTAAACTAAATGAGAATAAAACGCGATTTATTTGGTAGCTGCCCAGCCCTGTTTGCCTGGAACGAAATGGGAGAGAATAAATAAAAAAATGATCGATTGAAACTTCGGACTAAAGATTTTAATAGATGGAAGAACTTCCCAGTCGTTTACGCAACTAAAGCAGTCCTGAAAAGACGCCTGAGAAAATTAAGGCTTGAATGAGATTTGACTGTCTCTTGGCCCTGCGATACCGGTAGAGCACTTTTACCAAGTGTGCTATCAAGGTAACTGGGAGCTGCTCATTGCGTGAGTTGGTAATCAAACTTACCCGTCAAATATAGGAAAGAGAATATATGAAAAAATCATGTATCTGAGATGGACAAATGCTCATTTGAATTATTCTTCTAGGATTACCTGACCGTTGGTCAGAGGCAACCTCGGTTGGATGTTCAGCAGGACTGGATGTTGAGCTACTCCAGAGAAGAAAATGGCGTGACAACGTTACGATTTTATCGCAACCGAGACACCAATGATGCTGCTAATGATACCGTGATTCCGGTGAGAGTCCTGCCGGCTCTGAAAGCTTTCATTGGCGAATAGCGATCATCTAAATTTAAAGAAACACTTTCTGGCTTTGCTTTCAGGGTTTTTCCGGCTGGCACCCAGTGAGACTTTGTGAACAAAATTATTGTTCTCTCGTAGAGTTCAGTTTTACTTGCGAAGCACAATTTGAGAAAAACGTATTTTTCTCTTTTCGGACGAAAAGTGTGAGAGTCACAGAACAGCCAAGACTAAGGACGTTTGAAATTAAATTTTTCTGCTTATAAACGGCAACTTGGGAAAACAAGACACACTGTGTCAGCTTATGAAGATTTTAGAGCTTCACTAATAAGCTTAATAGTCAATCGTATAAAAGAAAAACAAACTTCTAGCCCTTTCTAGTCTTTATTTCCTTTCTCTGTAGCCGTTATCAAATGAACTGACAGATAATTCATCATAAATTTAGCTACGTTTTATTAGTGCGTTTTAAATAAGAATGTGAAATTGCCAGTGCCTTACTGGGCATTACTAATTGAAAATTTTATCACATGGCATTGGATCCATAGCGAGGGATGTCTTTGTATCTAATATGGGCCTATCACATGTGGACTGATGCACAACCAAGTTCGTTTCCTGAGCACGATAAACGGGGTATTCAGTTGCAAGAACTTATACCTGCCGTCACACCGTCACCGACACCAGGTAGGTTTCCCAAGCCTTAAAAAGCAGACATTACCGGGAGATGTGTGGTGACGAAAACGGAAAACAACTACAATAACTTCAAAGTATTAACGAGCAAAAAACAAACAAGGAAATAACCAAAACCTTTTGGACTGTTTCGAAAAGAGTCAAAAAGTCGCCTCAGGAGTGCATGCCCTTTACACTTACAGTGGAGGGCTTAGACGTGCAGTGGCCAATAAGATGACCATGATGATAGAAAGTGGCAATTTGTGTTCCCAAAAAACTGACAGGAGAGTGATAGTAGGTTATTATTTGTAAACGAAACGTCTTGCAATACTTGGAATATGGCAAGGGAAGTCTACAAAAAGAAAATATTGAGACTTTTCAACCTAATATATATTAATAAGAAGCTCGAAAATTGTCCTAACCAAATCAACAGCACAATGCTCGATATCCGCAGAGAAGAAATAAAACACGCTGCTTTAATTAATATATATTTTTTTGCTCATTAGCAACCGCTACTCCAGTTGTAACAGCCACGCCTGTTATGGAAGTCCCACCAATGCATTTCCCTAACTTTCTGTCCTTTGACGGTGGTAATTACAACGTGTCCTGGATGTACAATAGCAGCATGGATACTTTACACTTTATGGTAGAGGTGAATGGCACAGGATGGATTGGATTTGGTGTGGCCACCCAAGCCCCGAACAACATGATGGGATATGATGTGGCTGTTGGAGGAGTCATGTCAGGTGGAATGGGCTACTTAAAGGTATAAAAACACTTAAAAACGCCAAGAGGATTTCACTAAACTAAATGAGAATAAAACGCGATTTATTTGGTAGCTGCCCAGCCCTGTTTGCCTGGAACGAAATGGGAGAGAATAAATAAAAAAATGATCGATTGAAACTTCGGACTAAAGATTTTAATAGATGGAAGAACTTCCCAGTCGTTTACGCAACTAAAGCAGTCCTGAAAAGACGCCTGAGAAAATTAAGGCTTGAATGAGATTTGACTGTCTCTTGGCCCTGCGATACCGGTAGAGCACTTTTACCAAGTGTGCTATCAAGGTAACTGGGAGCTGCTCATTGCGTGAGTTGGTAATCAAACTTACCCGTCAAATATAGGAAAGAGAATATATGAAAAAATCATGTATCTGAGATGGACAAATGCTCATTTGAGTTATTCTTCTAGGATTACCTGACCGTTGGTCAGAGGCAACCTCGGTTGGATGTTCAGCAGGACTGGATGTTGAGCTACTCCAGAGAAGAAAATGGCGTGACAACGTTACGATTTTATCGCAACCGAGACACCAATGATGCTGCTAATGATACCGTGATTCCGGTGAGAGTCCTGCCGGCTCTGAAAGCTTTCATTGGCGAATAGCGATCATCTAAATTTAAAGAAACACTTTCTGGCTTTGCTTTCAGGGTTTTTCCGGCTGGCACCCAGTGAGACTTTGTGAACAAAATTATTGTTCTCTCGTAGAGTTCAGTTTTACTTGCGAAGCACAATTTGAGAAAAACGTATTTTTCTCTTTTCGGACGAAAAGTGTGAGAGTCACAGAACAGCCAAGACTAAGGACGTTTGAAATTAAATTTTTCTGCTTATAAACGGCAACTTGGGAAAACAAGACACACTGTGTCAGCTTATGAAGATTTTAGAGCTTCACTAATAAGCTTAATAGTCAATCGTATAAAAGAAAAACAAACTTCTAGCCCTTTCTAGTCTTTATTTCCTTTCTCTGTAGCCGTTATCAAATGAACTGACAGATAATTCATCATAAATTTAGCTACGTTTTATTAGTGCACTTTAAATAAGAATGTGAAATTGCCAGTGCCTTACTGGGCATTACTAATTGAAAATTTTATCACATGGCATTGGATCCATAGCGAGGGATGTCTTTGTATCTAATATGGGCCTATCACATGTGGACTGATGCACAACCAAGTTCGTTTCCTGAGCACGATAAACGGGGTATTCAGGTGCAAGAACTTATACCTGCCGTCACACCGTCACCGACACCAGGTAGGTTTCCCAAGCCTTAAAAAGCAGACATTACCGGGAGATGTGTGGTGACGAAAACGGAAAACAACTACAATAACTTCAAAGTATTAACGAGCAAAAAACAAACAAGGAAATAACCAAAACCTTTTGGACTGTTTCGAAAAGAGTCAAAAAGTCGCCTCAGGAGTGCATGCCCTTTACACTTACAGTGGAGGTCTTAGACGTGCAGTGGCCAATAAGATGACCATGATGATAGAAAGTGGCAATTTGTGTTCCCAAAAAACTGACAGGAGAGTGATAGTAGGTTATTATTTGTAAACGAAACGTCTTGCAATACTTGGAATATGGCAAGGGAAGTCGACAAAAAGAAAATATTGAGACTTTTCAACCTAATATATATTAATAAGAAGCTCGAAAATTGTCCTAACCAAATCAACAGCACAATGCTCGATATCCGCAGAGAAGAAATAAAACACGCTGCTTTAATTAATATATATTTTTTTGCTCATTAGCAACCGCTACTCCAGTTGTAACAGCCACGCCTGTTATGGAAGTCCCACCAATGCATTTCCCTAACTTTCTGTCCTTTGACGGTGGTAATTACAACGTGTCCTGGATGTACAATAGCAGCATGGATACTTTACACTTTATGGTAGAGGTGAATGGCACAGGATGGATTGGATTTGGTGTGGCCACCCAAGCCCCGAACAACATGATGGGATATGATGTGGCTGTTGGAGGAGTCATGTCAGGTGGAATGGGCTACTTAAAGGTATAAAAACACTTAAAAACGCCAAGAGGATTTCACTAAACTAAATGAGAATAAAACGCGATTTATTTGGTAGCTGCCCAGCCCTGTTTGCCTGGAACGAAATGGGAGAGAATAAATAAAAAAATGATCGATTGAAACTTCGGACTAAAGATTTTAATAGATGGAAGAACTTCCCAGTCGTTTACGCAACTAAAGCAGTCCTGAAAAGACGCCTGAGAAAATTAAGGCTTGAATGAGATTTGACTGTCTCTTGGCCCTGCGATACCGGTAGAGCACTTTTACCAAGTGTGCTATCAAGGTAACTGGGAGCTGCTCATTGCGTGAGTTGGTAATCAAACTTACCCGTCAAATATAGGAAAGAGAATATATGAAAAAATCATGTATCTGAGATGGACAAATGCTCATTTGAATTATTCTTCTAGGATTACCTGACCGTTGGTCAGAGGCAACCTCGGTTGGATGTTCAGCAGGACTGGATGTTGAGCTACTCCAGAGAAGAAAATGGCGTGACAACGTTACGATTTTATCGCAACCGAGACACCAATGATGCTGCTAATGATACCGTGATTCCGGTGAGAGTCCTGCCGGCTCTGAAAGCTTTCATTGGCGAATAGCGATCATCTAAATTTAAAGAAACACTTTCTGGCTTTGCTTTCAGGGTTTTTCCGGCTGGCACCCAGTGAGACTTTGTGAACAAAATTATTGTTCTCTCGTAGAGTTCAGTTTTACTTGCGAAGCACAATTTGAGAAAAACGTATTTTTCTCTTTTCGGACGAAAAGTGTGAGAGTCACAGAGCAGCCAAGACTAAGGACGTTTGAAATTAAATTTTTCTGCTTATAAACGGCAACTTGGGAAAACAAGACACACTGTGTCAGCTTATGAAGATTTTAGAGCTTCACTAATAAGCTTAATAGTCAATCGTATAAAAGAAAAACAAACTTCTAGCCCTTTCTAGTCTTTATTTCCTTTCTCTGTAGCCGTTATCAAATGAACTGACAGATAATTCATCATAAATTTAGCTACGTTTTATTAGTGCACTTTAAATAAGAATGTGAAATTGCCAGTGCCTTACTGGGCATTACTAATTGAAAATTTTATCACATGGCATTGGATCCATAGCGAGGGATGTCTTTGTATCTAATATGGGCCTATCACATGTGGACTGATGCACAACCAAGTTCGTTTCCTGAGCACGATAAACGGGGTATTCAGTTGCAAGAACTTATACCTGCCGTCACACCGTCACCGACACCAGGTAGGTTTCCCAAGCCTTAAAAAGCAGACATTACCGGGAGATGTGTGGTGACGAAAACGGAAAACAACTACAATAACTTCAAAGTATTAACGAGCAAAAAACAAACAAGGAAATAACCAAAACCTTTTGGACTGTTTCGAAAAGAGTCAAAAAGTCGCCTCAGGAGTGCATGCCCTTTACACTTACAGTGGAGGTCTTAGACGTGCAGTGGCCAATAAGATGACCATGATGATAGAAAGTGGCAATTTGTGTTCCCAAAAAACTGACAGGAGAGTGATAGTAGGTTATTATTTGTTAACGAAACGTCTTGCAATACTTGGAATATGGCAAGGGAAGTCGACAAAAAGAAAATATTGAGACTTTTCAACCTAATATATATTAATAAGAAGCTCGAAAATTGTCCTAACCAAATCAACAGCACAATGCTCGATATCCGCAGAGAAGAAATAAAACACGCTGCTTTAATTAATATATATTTTTTTGCTCATTAGCAACCGCTACTCCAGTTGTAACAGCCACGCCTGTTATGGAAGTCCCACCAATGCATTTCCCTAACTTTCTGTCCTTTGACGGTGGTAATTACAACGTGTCCTGGATGTACAATAGCAGCATGGATACTTTACACTTTATGGTAGAGGTGAATGGCACAGGATGGATTGGATTTGGTGTGGCCACCCAAGCCCCGAACAACATGATGGGATATGATGTGGCTGTTGGAGGAGTCATGTCAGGTGGAATGGGCTACTTAAAGGTATAAAAACACTTAAAAACGCCAAGAGGATTTCACTAAACTAAATGAGAATAAAACGCGATTTATTTGGTAGCTGCCCAGCCCTGTTTGCCTGGAACGAAATGGGAGAGAATAAATAAAAAAATGATCGATTGAAACTTCGGACTAAAGATTTTAATAGATGGAAGAACTTCCCAGTCGTTTACGCAACTAAAGCAGTCCTGAAAAGACGCCTGAGAAAATTAAGGCTTGAATGAGATTTGACTGTCTCTTGGCCCTGCGATACCGGTAGAGCACTTTTACCAAGTGTGCTATCAAGGTAACTGGGAGCTGCTCATTGCGTGAGTTGGTAATCAAACTTACCCGTCAAATATAGGAAAGAGAATATATGAAAAAATCATGTATCTGAGATGGACAAATGCTCATTTGAATTATTCTTCTAGGATTACCTGACCGTTGGTCAGAGGCAACCTCGGTTGGATGTTCAGCAGGACTGGATGTTGAGCTACTCCAGAGAAGAAAATGGCGTGACAACGTTACGATTTTATCGCAACCGAGACACCAATGATGCTGCTAATGATACCGTGATTCCGGTGAGAGTCCTGCCGGCTCTGAAAGCTTTCATTGGCGAATAGCGATCATCTAAATTTAAAGAAACACTTTCTGGCTTTGCTTTCAGGGTTTTTCCGGCTGGCACCCAGTGAGACTTTGTGAACAAAATTATTGTTCTCTCGTAGAGTTCAGTTTTACTTGCGAAGCACAATTTGAGAAAAACGTATTTTTCTCTTTTCGGACGAAAAGTGTGAGAGTCACAGAACAGCCAAGACTAAGGACGTTTGAAATTAAATTTTTCTGCTTATAAACGGCAACTTGGGAAAACAAGACACACTGTGTCAGCTTATGAAGATTTTAGAGCTTCACTAATAAGCTTAATAGTCAATCGTATAAAAGAAAAACAAACTTCTAGCCCTTTCTAGTCTTTATTTCCTTTCTCTGTAGCCGTTATCAAATGAACTGACAGATAATTCATCATAAATTTAGCTACATTTTATTAGTGTGTTTTAAATAAGAATGTGAAATTGCCAGTGCCTTACTGGGCATTACTAATTGAAAATTTTATCACATGGCATTGGATCCATAGCGAGGGATGTCTTTGTATCTAATATGGGCCTATCACATGTGGACTGATGCACAACCAAGTTCGTTTCCTGAGCACGATAAACGGGGTATTCAGTTGCAAGAACTTATACCTGCCGTCACACCGTCACCGACACCAGGTAGGTTTCCCAAGCCTTAAAAAGCAGACATTACCGGGAGATGTGTGGTGAAGAAAACGGAAAACAACTACAATAACTTCAAAGTATTAACGAGCAAAAAACAAACAAGGAAATAACCAAAACCTTTTGGACTGTTTCGAAAAGAGTCAAAAAGTCGCCTCAGGAGTGCATGCCCTTTACACTTACAGTGGAGGGCTTAGACGTGCAGTGGCCAATAAGATGACCATGATGATAGAAAGTGGCAATTTGTGTTCCCAAAAAACTGACAGGAGAGTGATAGTAGGTTATTATTTGTTAACGAAACGTCTTGCAATACTTGGAATATGGCAAGGGAAGTCTACAAAAAGAAAATATTGAGACTTTTCAACCTAATATATATTAATAAGAAGCTCGAAAATTGTCCTAACCAAATCAACAGCACAATGCTCGTTATCCGCAGAGAAGAAGTAAAACACGCTGCTTTAATTAATATATATCTTTTTGCTCATTAGCAACGGCTACTCCAGTTGTAACAGCCACGCCTGTAATGGAAGTCCCACCAATGCATTTCCCTAACTTTCTGTCCTTTGACGGTGGTAATTACAACGTGTCTTGGATGTACAATAGCAGCATGGATACTTTACACTTTATGGTAGAGGTGAATGCCACAGGATGGATTGGATTTGGTGTGGCCACTCAAGCCCCGAACAACATGATGGGATATGATGTGGCTGTTGGAGGAGTCATGTCAGGTGGAATGGGCTACTTAAAGGTATAAAAACACTTAAAAACGCCAAGAGGATTTCACTAAACTAAATGAGAATAAAATGCGATTTATTTGGTAGCTACCCAGCCCTGTTTGCGTGGAACGAAATAGGAGAGAATAAATAAAAAAATGATCGATTGAAACTTCGGACTAAAGATTTTAATAGATGGAAGAACTTCCCAGTCGTTTACGCAACTAAAGCAGTCCTGAAAAGACGCCTGAGAAAATTAAGGCTTGAATGAGATTTGACTGACTCTTGGCCATGCGATACCGGTATAGCACTTTTGCCAAGTGTGCTATCTAGGTAACTGGGAGCTGCTCATTGCGTGAGTTGGTAATCAAACTTACCCGTCAAATATAGGAAAGAGAATATATGAAAAAATCATGTATCTGAGATGAACAAATGCTCATTTGAATTATTCTTCTAGGATTACCTGACCATTGGTCGGAGGCAACCTCGGTTGGATGTTCAGCAGGACTGGATGTTGAGCTACTCCAGAGAAGAAAATGGCGTGACAACGTTACGATTTTATCGCAACCGAGACACCAATGATGCTGCTAATGATACCGTGATTCCGGTGAGAGTCGTGCCGGCTCTGAAAGCTTTCATTGGCGAATAGCGATCATCTAAATTTAAAGAAACACTTTCTGGCTTTGCTTTGAGTGGTTCCAGCCAGTGAGACTTTATGAACAAAATTATTTTTTTTCTCGTAGAGTTTTACTTGCGAAGCACAATTTGAGAGAAACGTATTTCTCTCTTTTCGGACGAAAAGTATGAGAGTCACAGAAGAGCCAAGACTAAGGACGTTTGAAATTAAATTTTTCTGCTTATAAACGGCAACTTGGGAAAACAAGACACATTGTGTCAGCTTATGAATTCTAGCCCTTTCTAGTCTTTATTTCCTTTCTCTGTAGCCGTTATCAAATGAACTGACAGATAATTCATCATAAATTTAGCTACATTTTATTAGTGTGTTTTAAATAGGAATGTGATGCCTATGTTATGCGGTTTAAATAGGAATGTGATGCCTATGCTTTAAATAGGAATGTGGGCCTTACTGGGCATTACTAATTGAAAATTTTATCTCATGGCATTGGATCCACAGCGAGGGATGTCTTTGTATCTAATATGGGCCTATCATATGTGGACTGATGCACAACCAAGTTTGTTTCCTGAGCATGATAAACGGGGTATTCAGTTGCAAGAACTTATACCCGCCGTCACACTGTCGCCGACACCAGGTAGGTTTCCCAGGTCTTACAAACCAAACATTACCGTGAATTGTGTGAATAAGAAAACGGAAAAACAACTAAAATCACCTGAAGAATGTCGTGATTATTATTATTATTATTATTATTATTATTATTATTAATGAATAAAGAACTTTTAAGTCAGTTCATTTATTTGGCAGCTTAAAGTCGACTGAGGACTGCACGCCTTATAGGCTCAAACAAACATGGTGGTACAGAGACGGATCCAGGGGAGGGGTTGAGGGGGTTGCAACCCTCCCTTTGAGCAGCATTTTTTTTTTGTTATCTTGCTTGATTCTTCCTAAAAATAATAGAATAAAATTGTTTTTTACAAAGTTGTTTCAGTTCCACATCATTGGCGTTAAAGGTTACTACGATAGTGTACAACCCCCCTTTCAGATATTCCTGGATCCGCCCCTGTGGTATGAAATAACTGAAATAATAAGCGAGGCGATAGTTGCTAATATCACGTATTTTATTGATCTTGAAAGGCTAACAGGGGCTCTCCACGTTAAGGCCATGAGGGTTTGTCGTAGGCTTGGATAAGGTTTGCTCGTAAAATGGCTTATTCTGCCTGCCGGCAGAATTGATCGAATTGATCGGCGCATAAAGAAATATACAGGTCTTGCAGAAAACCACAAGCAAACATCAAATCACGTTCTTAAAAATTTAACGGATCCTTTCAAATAACTTCACTTATTTAGAGGCTCCTAGAGATCTTGCATTCAAACTGAGCCCGAAAACCATACCAAGTGCCATCCACCTAGCACACAGGATGACACAAAGTTTTTTAAACGGCTCTAAGAACGTCTATTAAACCCTCCAAATAAATCACAGCCTGAGACTTCCCTCTTAAATATAAGGTCAGTACTAGGGTATAACGAAGGTTTCCCCACCTGGGTGGGGGTTTTTTACCAGACAATATGCCCCAGTAGGGTAGGGGTTTGTTAAGATTTGCAATGATGTCAAGTCAAATCCCCACCTTGGCCCGGGGTGGGGGGGGGGGGGGGTCGGGATTTCAATTGATTAGTGCATTAAATCCCGCCATCACTTGTGTAAAATGGACAGAATTATCGACAAAAAAGGTTTTCTAGCCAAGAATTTTATTCAAATAAACAATACATTTGCTTTTAGTAGCAAAAAACTCTAGATTTTCTTGTGTGCATGGACACACGCAAGTAACTCTTGCAGACATGACTTTAATAGTGCAGTTAGTGGCGACCGGTTGATCAAAATTGGAGCTGCTTTGCGAACAAAATGTAAAAATCATAGAAATCTGGATCAAACGATCAGTTAAACAATTTTTGAGAGGCAAATCAGCATTTAAAACAACATTTACCGTACTGTAGCGTTTACCCAAGTCTTGTAAAACCTATATTTGACGTCCGCAGTTCGCTTCTTTTAGCTTGTGTAAATATTGCGGTTTCCCGACAGCACCTTGCGCGCCTCGCCTTTATTCAAGTCGAGATTTCATCTGATATACAACAATTTCCCATGATTACGCGGGGACTTGAATTCTGCCTCCTCAAAACCCTGCGGGGGCAATTAGACGAAACAGTAAATTTTTTATTAGCATTTAACAAAAAGGAACATCGAGCAAATGCATAAAGACTGTGTAATTATTTTTGTATTTTTTTTGCATTTATTTAGTTTTCATTTTTTCTGACAAATGTTTTGCATATCATTAGTGTTACTGATTTTCCGTAATTCTGCTCAAATTCTGCTCGAAAATGCCTTATTCTGCTGGCAGAATGCTCCCCTCAAAAATCGCTTATTCTGCTCGAAATTCTGCCGGCAGAATTTATCCAAGCCTAGTTTGTCGAGAGTGCCTGCTCCATTCAGTGTTATCAAAATGCATGTATCTATGTAATTAGACTAACTATAGAGCGAAATAAAGATTGATTGATTGATTGATTGATTGATTGATTGATTGATTGATTGATTGATTGATTGATTAATTAATGCACGCAACCGACACGATGTAAGTTTGGTCGGGGACATTAGTCCCCCATAGTCAGTCGAGGGACTGGTTATGAAACCTTGCAAGTTTTAAAGGCCATAGCAAAAGCGCTGTAATTTATGTTGAAAGTACTACGAACGTGCACAATCTTTTGTTTTAAGTTCGCACACTATGGCTGAACAACTTAACAGTAATATTTTTATTGGTTAGTTGCTCATGCAAAACTCAAAACCTATTGTTGTTTGTGCACGGCCAAGGCTAAAAACGGTAAAGAAAGCATAAAACAAAGGACTTTGCTGAGCAAAGTCCTTTTATTAACTGTGTACTAGCTTACCGAATTTTAGCATGTTTTATAATTATTTTACCAAATATATGTATGGCTGAGTCGCTGGTAATGTTATTATCCAATAGACCCCGCGACCACACAAGCAACAACAACTGGACCTGACCAAGGCCGTGGCGACGAACAAGACGGCGGTCCTGATGGTAATACACGTGATGCACGATAAAAAATCTATTTAAACGCTGTTTAGCTCAATACGGTTTAAAGTTGTTTTATGACCCTTGTGAATTCCGCTTATCATTCATCACTATGTCGTGCCTTTTAACAAAGCCGTATATTTCCTGTTTTCAGTTTTGTTAGAAACCTCCTGGTACATTATCTTGTTATCCCTTGTGCCATGCTTCCCTGTTATCATACCAACATTGCCGTAGTCACTTTATCATTGAACTTGACAATATGAACGTAGATTGTTTGTATCTCATTGGCTTGTTTTAAGTGTGAATAATTCCAAAACAAATCCTTTCTCTTATTTTCAGAAAAAACGAAGGAAACTCGAGAAACTATAACCATCCTGCTTGCTGTTTCGCTGGGGCTGATTGTTGTCTGTCTCGTCTTGATATCCATGGGCCTTGCTTACTTTAGCAGAGTGTAAGTGAACAAATATTGCTTATTTGCTCTGTTTTCATGGGCCTTGTTTATTTTAGCAAAGTGCAAGTTAACAAATATTGCGTCAGTTCGTCTGTTTCCAAGGGCCTTGTTTACTTTAGCAGAGTGTAAGTGGCCGCCATGTTGGATCGTACAACACCCGGGAACGAGGTTGGCTCTCAGTGTATTTTAAGTCAATATCAAAGGGAGAACTTGAAGATTCTAACGAGAGGAGGAGCCTCACCATGCGTAATGTCCTTTAAATATCGATCCACTCGACCAAACTATCCCCCCCCCCCCCCCAAAAAAAAAGCTCTTCCCTCATTCACGACAGAGAAATTGTCAACATATTTTTCCTCTATGAGCATTTCCGGTTTATACCGAAGTGTTTTTGGCACAGTTGTAACAGTTGTCGATTACAGTTGTCACAGTTATTGATTTTGGTACAGTTGTTGATTAATTAATTACTTTTCAAAAATAACTGTGTCTTCTAATCATTAAATGTTTTAAAATTGTATTTCAGAATGAAGGCTGCAACGTAAACGTCGAAATCAAAACTTGGTAATTAAAGTTATTTCCTATCGTCGAACAGCAACAGCATGTTTTCCAAATGTCCACTGTTCAGGATCTTTTAGAAGATTGTCAGTAAATGAGTGAATGGCTTTGACTCCAAAAGTTGTAATTAATTAATATTATTTTTGCCCTAATTATGTAAACACATTTTGGTATATCTTTTAATAGATTCTTGAAGGATTATTCTGTTTTAACATGAGTTTCTGATTTTATCTTATTTCTTTAGGGTAGATTTCAACTGAGGCAAAAAAATTCCAACTCTAATACCGATGATTGAAGATCATCAATGGATTTTTTTCTTGCAACAACAAAATGTTTTGAAGTTGTTGAAAGCCCTTTTAAATTCTTTGTTTAGCAATTGGCCAATTTGACTAAACGCAATTGTCTTGAGCTTATTTTGTGAATAAACATCAAGCATTGCTATTTGTGTAGTGTGTTTTGTAATCTTTATGAAGACTTTCTGTATATTATTGCCAACTATCGCAAGCAATGGCACGTTGATGGCTTTTTCCATATGTTAAATCCCAGTTTTTTCTTTGTGAGAACGAAGGGCTAACGCTCGAAACGTCAGCTTTCAAATCCTTTACAGTGGCCAATTTACCCTATCAACACAGTTGTTAAATCCAGAAACATTTTTGTGTTTCACTTCCTCATCGACGCCGCACCGTACTTTCTTTAGAAACTAACCCCTTTATTTATTTGTGTTTGCTTTGGTTTTGCCTTCTTTCGCTCTGTGATTGGTTCTAAAAACTTACATTTCTGCACTTTAGCGTTCTATTTTCTCTTTTGATAGTTTTGGGAAGTTTTAGAAGTTTTAAGGTGGTACTACGATCAAAAACTCACTTTTATTTTTTCTTCGGATTTCGAAACTATGTTTGCTAAACACTCCCCAAGCGAATTTTAAGCGAATTTTGAGAAGAAGACTATTTGTTAAAACTGCAATTTTCCGATTTAATGGTCTGCCATTATTACACCAGAAAGGGTACAATGACGTCATTTACTGACGAGCTTGAGAATGCAGGTGTGAACACAGCTTGTTAACTATGCAAAACACGAGTTGGAGAGTCTGTGGCTTATTTAGTATGCAGCACGGGAGTTTTGAGCTTTCTTCTCAAAATTAAGGCTTAAAATTTTGCTTGGGAAGTGTTCAGTAAACATAGTTTCGAAGTCCGAAGAAAACAATAAAAGTGATTTTTTGATTGTAGTACCACTTTAAATTTCTTTTTTCTTTCGTTTTTACTTAAAATTAATGTTGTGGATGTTAGATTTAGAATTGATAATTGTTTTACCCTTATGGTATTATTTCCTCTTGGGCGTGTCATTGACCGTGGTTCTTAGGCGGCGTCAGGCTGTCAGCGACATATGGTACCCGGGCAAGGTGCCTCGCGGCACTAATGTAAACGTGGCTTTTTGTAACGAAACCCATTCAAAAAGGAAAAGAAAAAATTTCTGCGGTGCTAGGAAGTCTTGTCTTCGGCATTGAATCAAGCACCTGCTAAAGGTTGGCATTTTGTCTTGGTGATCGATCAAAACCCTTATAAATAAACTGGATGTTTATTTTGTGAATATAATCTGTTGATCCACAGCGTTTGAATATTCCTACACGCTTTTCCCTTTAACAGTACTGCTCATTCTTAGCATTTCTTAGTAAGGGTTACAGTTATAAGAAACACTGGTACTTTTACTTTTTTTATGAAGTTCTGAAATGAATAAAATTGTCCTTAATGTTGACTTTAGCATTAACTGGGCATGTCTTGACTTAACTTTTAGATCACAGCTTTAATGTTACAGAAAAACTATTCAACTGGGATAATTTTTTGGTCCAGTTCTGCTGCCAAACAAACATTTTGTTTTGCAACCTGTATGCAGTGATACTTTCCTTCTTTCTCAGCTCTCGGCTCCTTGAAAAACAGAATGCGTTTAAGATCATAAAACCATATGTACTAAGTGATTTTTCCTATCCGTTCAAAATTAGTCTACACACCTTTTTAATATTTCAGTAAGATAGACGTGGGTGGTAATGGATTCTCTTATCTGTGGACTGATAGCTGTTGATGAGTTTTCACTCTGTCGGGGTCGGCAGGCTTTGTTACGCAAATTTTCTCACTATGAGTTCCACTCTTCCATTTTTTATTTGATGCATCTCCATAAACATCATGAAACCATAGGGTTGATCATCATAATTTCGTTACCTTTATATAGGGAAAGGAGAAGACTAAACAAAGATTTTACTCGATTCGTGTGTAACCACTTTTCGACCACGTACAATGAGAGATTATTACGGTACTTTTATTTTAAATGATGCAGAGATTATGCGGTTATAACATTTAAAACTCAACCATCAACAAAGAAAATCAAAGCAGAATTAAACTTCTCTTCTAATTTGGAATAAGAATGAAACATATCAAGTCTTTTATTATCTGTTCACAGGCACTCTTTTTCTCGATGACACCGCGAATAAACAATAATTAAAAAGAGAGAAAATCGTCCAGAGAGGAGATATCAGTAGAAAAATTAACATCATTTACTTTCCTCTTCGTCTAACTGTTTGGAGTTACGAGTTTAGAATAACGGATTCTGTTCAAAGAAACTGACACAGAGAAGTATTGATTAAACTGATATCTTGAATTTTCATACAAAATCGTCATTTAACCTGACAGGGTGGAAGTGCTTTTATGAAAGGCAGAAGCCGACAGTTATAATAGCAGCCAGGTGATACGAATAGCTTTTATTTTATTACTACCTGTTTATCGCACATCATTTCGGCCTTTAGACAATATTTTCCGACAACCAATAGATGGCACTTTCATAATTGTAATTTGAATATATTGCTTGTTTTGAGTGTCAACTGAAAAGCTTTGAATTGATTGGCTATTGTTGTCGAGTGCGTGGTAGTACTGTATAAGAGCAGAGGGTTTTCCCTTTTTTGCATCTCGGCGTTGAAGACCATTGGTCAACTGCGAAGGTTTACTCAGGTCAAATATTTGTTGTATTCAGGTAAGCTGCTTGGTCAGTGTTTCCTAACATTGTCGTAGAAGAATAATCAACGTCCCTGATACTGAAATAACAAACCAAAACACTCTAGCCTTTTGTCATTATATAACTCTCTTAGTTTTGCCATTCACTGTCTGAATGCCAGAGAGGAATAATATTTTATCCGTAATAAGTGAACGTAAACTGTTGCTTATGTTTGTGATTCGTTAGGTGACAACAGACTGTTTTTTTTCTGCTGACAAGCTAACAGTAGACTTGTCTTTTACCTTGCCTTTATCGCCGACCTTTGCTGGTAGCCTGTGGGCGTCACCGATTTATAAAGCCAGCTGTTAAACCTAAGGTCTCCTCTCTTAGATTCAGCGTGAAATTTTTCGCTAACAAGCCAACCGCATCGGTTGAAAACATTGAAAGCAGTTATTATTCTTTTCAAAACAACGTCATTATCCCGAACTGAATAGGTTTCAAGGGGATATGAATCTTGTGTATCGTTTAGAGTAATCTGGTTTTACTAATAGTCATTAGTTTGCGAACACGGACCATTTATGTGGTTAACAAATAGCACCAGGTAACCAAGAAAATAACGGGACTGTTTAGAAAGCTGATTATCAAATTTTCTGAAAGATTGATCTTTGAAACACCTCATCGATATAAAGTCTCAGTCATAAGGCTAACGTTGTATACGGGGGCCACAAACAATCACTGGTAAAATAAGAATAGGAGGAGGGAACTACCCGAGTGCGTACGAACAGAATCATTCAATTGGATTCATTTGAAGACCTTGTCCACAGAAAACAATATTAAATGGTCACCAGTCATATGCCGCAAAACACACATTGAAAGCGTCAATGTTCATCCATAATTAAAAGAATTGAAAGGAAATATTTTCAGTTGTTGGTAAGCGTCTTCCGGTCTTCTTTTACCATCCATAGGAAAGGGGTGAAAAAAATCCTGTATCCTACCAAGTTTCATTATGATTCTTTGAATAGCCAAAGTCGTGAATTAAACTCATTGTTTCTGTAAACAACTTACCACTTGTATGAATAAAAAAACAACAGAGCTCGAAGCAGAGCATTGTATATCATTGGAGTTAATTCATTCGTAAGTCTGCTCGCACTTCGTAGGAAAAGTTCGTAAAATGAATGAAATTATGAATTTGCACGCCAATTAACACTGTCACACACTGATGGTCAAAAGAAAGAAAACTTTTTGATTCCGCTATCACTGCCTTTCATCGCTAAACGAACGGCAATAGCTGCTGCATTTAAATATAACTCTGAAAAAGAAATTTGAATTAAGGAGGAAATAGCCGAAAACTGGAAAGAGAAGCGTATTTTTTAACACACACACAAAAAGAAATGAAACAAGACATTAAGAGAAAACAACAACAATAAGAGCTCTTTGTCGCCTACAGAAACCAGTGTTTTTTTTTTTCAATTTCAAGCCATATTTTTTGATAAATTACGATTTTTTACTGAAACAAAGAACACTTAGGCAAAGGAACCTAGGCAGCTGCATGGTGTGTGTAAGAACCGCGGAAATAACTTCTGCCTCACGCTGTTTTGATAAGTATTTTTTGTTAAGGCAAAACACATGTACACACGTTCACAATAACTGATCGTATTGAGTTTTGCCACTTCATTCGGAGTGCTTTTGACTTGATTGAATATAAGTACAGTTAGATTTAGCAAGGTGTTGATGTATTATAGCATTATTGGTAACGGTCTTTACTTCAAAGCGTGTTAATTTTAAATCTCTAAGGAACTTTAATTTTACGTCTAATTCGCACAAACGATTGACATAATTACCACCAAACGCTTGTGGGCGTTAAATATATATATATAAGTCAGGTCATCGGGTGCATTCCACTGACACCAGCAAGTGGGTTGGTTTTAATTTTTTTTCAGTTGCAAATTTTAGAAAAGCAGGTGAAGCTGTAGGAGGAACGTTTTAATGAGGATATTGAAGAGATTTGATTTCAATCTCTTTAGCCATTGGCAATTCACAATGTGAACATTATATTCAAAAGAGACAGCCTTTCCTTTCATTTCCTTTCGCATTGTCGGTACAACCAGCACAAATGATGACACAATACAATTCAAATGATTGTAGGACCGGTAACTTCTTATTTTACTCTATTCCGGAACATGGAAGAACCTGACCACACGAACAGGAGGATAAACTGAGAAACGCTGACGATTAACCGCTGACGATTAAACGATTAACAAAACAACTGACTTACTGACCTGGCTGAAAACACTACAACCAAATAATTCTTTGAAAATAATTCTTTGCAGGGTATGGAAATGCTGAGCCAGCACAAACCCAAAATTCATTGATCAAACAGCGTGCTACGGTGGCTTCTAAGTGTTTCATTGACCATTTGCATTTTAGAGATGAGACAAAACCAGGACAAAACAAAAGCCTCAGTTTACATCGTAAAAAATTGAAGAAACGTTTTTCGTGCAAGTTATTCACAATTCTGTTTTTTTTTTCTCATTTGTCACAGCATCCAGTCAGCGCGAGGAAACTCGAAATTATTTTTGCAGAACAATTTGGCGTGGTGTACACCGAGGCAGTTTAGCGACATCTTTACCGTTCGCAATCTTAGCTTTAGTATACCATGTCGTAAAATCAGTATTTTTAGACCGACCTTTTTCTGCAAACATTGTTTTTAAGTATTTCATTGAGTACATTTTCGGTCAAGTATAATTAAGTCGCAAATCTATATCCTTCGTGTCCGAAATACCGCATCCTTAGAACAATATCGTTGCGCAAGCTTTTAAAAGACAATCGCCGCTCAACATGTAGACGACAGAAATGGAATCGGTCGTCATAGTCTGAAATTTGTCATTCACGAACCTTATGGATTCAGTACCGGGACTTAGTAGGCCACAAATAATCACCACAATGTGCTAAACTGTTAAAAGATTAGTTATTAGATTAGTTATTATGCTGACATTAAGAACTCCGTTTACCCACAGAATTCAAATCACCACAAGCCATGAAGATTGTAATCGTTTTGTTTGCGATCATGTTGGTTTGCTCAGCGAGGTATTTAGAAGACACTGATGGCTTGGACTCCTGTGAGTATGATAGTTCTTTTTTTTAATTTTAACTTATAACTGACCTTAATATTCCAAACGGAGGTAGTGTCAAACACAGGCGGCCCAAGCTAAAATTGAGAGCTGCGCATAAATTAGACTGTTCCTTCCACGCTACGCATCATAATGACATCGGCAACATTTTTAAAAATTTGTATGGAAATGCTGGTAAGGATCTCAAACTGGCACAAATAAGCACGAATTTAGACTTAAAATAATTTGTCTTATTGTTTTGTTGTATTGGTCACTATTTGAGGACCTTTGAGGGCTTCATCCGTAGACTGGTTTAAAGCTTTTTGGGTTTGCTGAACGTTTGGAATTAATTAAGAGCTGGAAAGAAATTGGCACTGCACCTCACTTGAAGTTCGATAAATTCAATCACAATAAAGGAATCGCCATAAAACCTCAAAAGTGTATTACTGGATCTTAGGCCTACCTGTGTTCTTTTCATATGGGTTCCATATTTTAAACCAGCGTCGAAACTCCTCCCAAATACTAAACTCGCCTTTCCTGGAACCCCGTGAAATTTACAGTGATGAAATAAGGCAAATTATTTGTATTTCGAATTCTTTCTTCTTTGTTGCAATCTGACCTCTATTGTAGCATTTCCATACAATCTCTTACATGTTGCCGATGTCATTATTATGCATAGCGTGGAAGGAACAGTCTGATGTATGCGCAGCTCTAGGCCACAGTTCCGTGTCAGTAAAACGTAGGGCAGCAGAGAACGGGAGGGCGAAAGAGGCGGGCAGTGTTATGCTTCACTTCCCCCATTTTTTATTATATGTTTATTACGTCTTACGTAGGATGGGGTTATGACGGAAAATAACGTTCTCACTGACACTGGACAGAGAAACGTCTTAAAGTTCAAACGTAATTTGTGCGCTAATCTTGAGTGTTTTTGTTCTTCGCAGCTCTTCACGTAAAACGTTGTTTTGAGCGTATGAGTAGCTGCTTTCTGGTTCAGAGAAATCCTACAAATTGTGGTTTGCGAATGTACCGCAAACTTTGCCATTGTACATGCGGAAAAAAGTAATCTGGTAAGCAAAAAATCACAGTTACTACAGCGCAATCAAAAATATTTTTGTTAAAAGCAAAACGTTTACGTGTTGTAACCATAGAGTGTGCGTAATGAAACCATTGTGTTACGATTTGAAATTATTTGAAATTTGAGACAAGTTCTCTCTACTATCAAGACTAACGCCAAGATCTGCGTTGTCTCGTTCATCCATGTGGCGTAATTGAAAGATTAGGTTTAGCTGTTATGTTTTAAAAACATTCAACACCTCCTAAGGAACGTCTTTAGGTCAACTTTACTATTAGTGCAAAAACCTTTCGCATAACCTGTAATTAGGAAGATTGGGTCAGAGATCAATAAACGTTAGCGTGGTAATCCAGAGATTCTCGGTTTAAGCTCAACAACAAAAACGTATTCCACTAATATAAAAAGGAATGATTTTCTTTTGCAGCTCACGGAAAGCTGTTCTCCCTGGTGTGAGAAAAATTATCAACAAGCTTTGTGAAGCTGAACTTGCTGTGTCTTGGACATGCTACAGATTCATTATCGTTTATTCACATTTAAAGTCAAGGTGTAACTCCTCAGGAAAAAAAATAAAGAGCTTTGTTGAAAAAACCTCTCTGCTTCTAGCTACAGCGCCACAAATTGTCCTTTTTACGTGCACTGATATATAAAAAGAAACACCCTCTTTCACTGTGAACCAAATAACCAACAGAGGTAGCGGTATGTTTAAGGCAAGGTTTTATAATGTGGGCTGGCTCATCAATTACGCTTGTCCAAACGAGTCTGATGAATAGATACATCTTATTCGATGGTTTAACATACAATACGCGCGGATATTTTGCGAGTTGCGTTGTATTTGTATGTTTTTTAAATACGAGAAATAAGCAAAATGTCCGCTCGTATTATATGCTAAGCCACCAAACAAGAGATTTATTATTCCACTTAAAAAATCACGTCAAAAGTTGTGTTTGCAAAGCCTTCGGCCAGAAAACCTGTGAAACCTGGATTTTGCAGTGCAATATATAATTTTACTGTGTAATACCGTGGCGTAGTTTGCACGTTCTCTTGACCTTATATGGTAAAATGGCGCAAGAGTGGAATAATAATACAAATTAGCACGATTTTGATCTAAGCAGCCATTTTGTGAATTATTGATACCTTGTTCGGTTACCTAAGCAAGTTAGGAGAACACGTCCGAAAAAAGAAATTATACTCCATTAGAAAGAAAGAATCGGGTGTACCAGACAGAACCAACCGAAAAAGAATCTATGGCAGAGTATGCTAGGAGAGTGGAACCTAGTGCTAAATAACAGGCACAATACAAAACTGCCAGTAGATGGGAAGTGCCCCCACGAGAGTCAAAGAAGCAGATATGCATTGCTACTCAACACATAAATTGGTGAAGGGCGCTGGATTAAAGGCAGAAACAGATTTAGTGTTTGGACTCCATTTTGGGCTAGTTTTTACCCTATTTTAAGAGGGCTTTTGCTCTTGTAACATAGAATTTATCGAATTATAGGAGGGATGAGGATTGTCCAATTTATTCAGCTAAGGAATTTAAAAATGAGGTCACAAGAAACTCAATTGGAAAATTTGATGCACAAAGTCGGCAGTTCATCGAAAATGAGAGAGAGCAGTAGGCCGATAGTAGTACTAAGTTACGATTTAGGCGAAAGGTGGGGGTACATTTCACCTGAAAATACATTGTTGTTTATGTAGACTAGGCTGTTTAATTCACCAAACGAAGGACCAGTAAGGTCAATTTCTAAGGAGGTTATGAAAAAAGTCGATTCGATTTTGTACCTTTTTATCCGGAATGGGAATGCTATTACATCAGAAATTGAGAATGGGGGATTAAATATGCTCGATATTGATTCTATGACACCCACGAAGCGAGTGCTACGCCTAAAAAAAATATTTGGAGGATTACAAAAGTCCTTGGAAAGTAGAAAGTATGCAGCAAGCCAGTATTTGACAAAACCTTGACAATGACGCCATCAGGCTTCTGCAACAACGTCACCTCGTGGCTGAATAGTGAATTTAAAACGTGCAGCGTAGGTGCGATCCTTTGACATCTAAAGTAGTTTTTGAAGGTTGCGAAAAAAATTGAAGAAAAGATACTTCAGAATAGGCGTGAAGGCAGCTTCTTTTTTCTAGCGATCCCTTGCTGGCTGTTGTGTCAGCTGATCAGCAGATTGATATTGTGTTTGCTGATACCCATTTTGTAAACTAATACGTTCCATAACTGAACTGGCTTTATCGAAAATGATGGCTGCCACATTCTTACTGTAACTTTTTGTATTTCACCCCACATTCAACCACTGGAATCTAGATTTTTAAAATCTTATTTGTTCTCGTGTTTGAAACCAATTTTCATTATCAGTTAGTAAGATAGATAAATAAATACCTACGTAAATTACATAAATAAATAAATAAACACCTTGATCAAAACAAATGCACATGGGGTTAACGCGGTCAATCCAAACTTAACTTCGGTAACTGTAAATTGCTGGGAGGGTAAAAGAGCACTGTTATCCCTGATGCCAATCTAGTGAAAAAGACTTGTGTTTTCAATATTATAACGGAGCCGGATGTATCAGAAACAGCTGTGGCATAATAATGGTTGATTTGAACAGCTGAGCCTGTAAACCATAATTCATGTACGTAACGCCGATCACACTGATAAAAGGACAAAAAAAAACTGATGTTTGGTTTAACGAAACCGCCAATTCCATTCACAGCTTTTTGTTAATTGCATACTACTTATTATCATTGGTTGATCCTTCGCGTGCAATGAAATAATAGCTGCTAGCATCGATAAATATAAACCTCAAAATAAAACAAATTATATAAATTTAATGCTCCTCAAACTAATTGTTTCAGGGTATTCTACAGCTTAATCTGTATTTGCAAGCAAACTTTACGAAACACGGAAGAAAAGTTCAGAAGGATACCGTCACATTACATGATGAAGGTAGCTGTTGTTTTTTTGGCAGTGCTGGTGGTATGTGCTGCTATAGATTTGAATTTCGATGATGATGGAGAGATGGAGAACCTAAGAAACTGTGAGTAAAAAATGAGCTTTCCTTACATAACACGCCCTGGTATATCCTGATTAACCTACTAAAGTAAACCTTAAACCTTGCTGAGATCACTATGACAAGCTGCTGACAGGAAACGCTTGATTCCTCGTATAAGTGAAATAATTCCCGATTTGAAACTCGATTTCAAGGAACTGCCGCTTTATTGAACAAGGGCGATTTGCTACCTTTTCTCATTCAGTAATACTAATACAACAAAATTAGCGTAAAATCAATGTGGTCGCGAGTTTCATGCGACTCCAATGTGTTTAGTAAGTGAATAAGGGTCTTAAAGAACGTCTCCAGAAACGCTGGAGTGAGCCGTGGTATAGTGACGGGCTGTAAGGGATAAAATCACCTTGAAGTAAAATCCCACACTTTAAAAAAAAGAAAAACTTAGAAGATGAAAGGAGACCAAATGGCTGGAAAATATGAGCCAAATGGCCACCACAAAATAAAAAATGTTACAAATTACATTTTGCTACTACTCAGTAGCCTAAACTGAATAAGTAACATACACAGAGAACAGATCTTGAATAGTGTGGATGTCAGGGTAGATGCAATTATCTGCTCGTTTTCGCTCCGTTTTTGGCGTCTTTCATGCAGCCGTTGCTGAAAGGAAATCGTACCTAATCAGGCCTAAAGGTTTCAAAGGACTTGTCGTATTTTTGGCCTCAGGTATGCTTTATTTGGTAGGGCTGGAGTGCATGTGTCCAATGAGTCCTTCTTTATGTCAGATGAATCGTGTCCCTCATGACAGACTGGCAAATTCCATAGCTCTCCAAGGGTAAAACTGAAACAGACAAGATGGTGTCTGTGGATAACCAAAAACTACCATTTCTCATTTGTTGCTGGGAAGATTTTCTTAACATTAAATTATACATTAAAAATTGCTTTTGAAATGATCCACCCCGGTGACATACTGTTCTTCCAACTGTTAACTCTGAACTTGATCTGTTACAGTAATACGAGAGGGACGTTCCTGTGGTGACAAGCGTCGCTTTTTCACCTGTTTCAATGCTAGACGAAACAAAGCCTTATGTAAAAGAAAGTTTTTCGCCGTGGGCTGCAAAGCGACTTGTGGAAAATGCTGGTGAGTTAGTCAGTTTACAAAGTTTGTTTTCCTCAGAGTCCAAGAAAAAAAAAACATATTGCAACTGTCTATTCACAATTCTTTCCCACTGGCATTTCCGCGAC
This sequence comes from Siderastrea radians, assembly GCA_964017195.1. Classification (NCBI taxonomy): domain Eukaryota; kingdom Metazoa; phylum Cnidaria; class Anthozoa; order Scleractinia; family Rhizangiidae; genus Siderastrea; species Siderastrea radians. The sequence continues at coordinate 23,385,168 of OZ024888.1, read as the reverse complement.
ACTTCACCGAGTTATTCATAACAGTCAACATAGAGTCCTTGGTAACAAAACACCACTAGAATCGATTCAGTTCAAATGACTTCTGTTTTATGAAATTATAACGTTAAAAATTCTTTCGATCTTACTTTGTAGATGACTCCTGGCAAGACCCCTGGAGGACAATCGACTGCTTTTTTGCAGATGATTTAAAGTGTGTTCAGAGGATTTGTTCAACCTACTAACAACAATAAAACAATCATTCTCTGTGAAGAATTTTGTCTGTCGCCGTTCTTTTTAATAAAAGCACAGAGTTTTGTTCCAAAAAATAAATAAATCCAGAAAAAAATTTTGGGGACAGATCGGAGTTCCTTTAGGAAGCTTTTTTCTCTTTCAAGTTTGAAGGTTTGACATGCCGATATTGCCCTAGCACTATATGCTTCAAGCTCTCTTAACAACAACAACAACAACAACAACAACAACAACAGCAGTCGAGCAGCATTAATTTAGAAACGGTACAAAAATAAGTAGCTGACAGCCCCGATGCTGCCTTGCGAGTAAAAACCCTTTCTTAAGACGAAGATTTGTAAAACGTGATTTGTGTCTACGCACTGGAACTTTTTTCTATTAACACCATTTCTATTTCTATTTCTATTTCTATTAACACCATTTCATTGTTAGTGGCTGGATGAAGGGAGGAAGATCCTTTCACTAGGAAGATCCTAGAAGGCGAAACCAATTTTCGTTTGGTTCACATGCAGAAATTTCGGTCGGGGTGGTTGCTGGAAATTGAGTAAAACTGTCGGCCTTTAGCAGCTGAATGCCCGGCCGCCGCCATATTTTTTCTGCCCCTAGTACTAGGATATTCAGAGCGAAGGTAGTTTACATGGTGCTAGGATTTTCCTAGCGCTAGGATCTTCCTGTCTCTCAGCTAGGAAGATCTTAGCGCTAGGCCCAAGTACAACATTTTGCATGTAAACTGAATATGGCAAAATATGGCGCTAGGATGATCCGCCTTCTCAAGGATCTTCCTAGCGCTAGGATCTTCCTCCCTCCCTGTAAACAGCCCCTAAGTGTAGTCATCGTAAAATATGGACATGAAATGCGCCGCCGACATTCAATAGCATAGTTGGAATATATATCTCTGAGGGGCTTTGTCATCTGAGCACAAACGCTTTACTAGGTCTTGAATACGGCCCAAGGCCACAGGCCGAGGGCCGTACTGAAGACCGAAGGCACAGTTTTTCCCTATACGGACCGACCTAGGCCGGTGAATAACGTGTTTATTTTTTCTGCAATTCTGGAGGTGGAACGAGGCGAATTGGTTTGAGAGTTGTTTGTAAACAGTCCTCCTACGCGCGCTAGTTCCCACGATCAAAGCTAAGCTAAAATTATTTTAGTGCCCGCAACTTGCGAAAAAGAGCCGCTAGCAAACCGTAGGGATAAAGGATAGAGTAACGATAAAACAGAACTAAAAATATATCATAAAACAATAAGTGTTAAGAACAAACCCCGACGTCTCATAGCGAGAATAAAGAAATAAGCTTTGTCTTGTTGACATAACACGTTGTTCATGACATCACACGTTTAAATTTGGTTTTCGGTACCGAAAGATTTTTAGTGAAAGTTAAGGCTTACACGGCACAAATTCCACTGCGTATCTTAGTATTTTAAACATTTTTGTTTGTACTTGGTCAAGATTTTTGCAAATCGATACTTAGAGAAAACTAAACTGTATCAAAAAACCTGTTGACATGCAGCAGTTCTTGTCGATCCAAGACACAGCGTTGCGAGGTTTCTTGTTCGTTTATTTTAGCTAACAATCATTAATAATCACATTGTCTTGAATGAAGTTAAATGGGAGGAGATTAGAAAAGAGATCTCCGAGGAAAATAACGAAATGTCAACCGAGAAACGGAAGTCAAAAAACTACCTTGCAGTTAACCCGTGTTACACTCAAACGAAGAAAACCGTGAACACTGAAAATATTTCTGGAATGTTAATGTGTTTTGACCAATCACATGCGAGACCTTGTAACCGCAGAAAACAAGTGGGTTTCTCAGTCACGGAATCGAGTTGGTTCTCCATTTGTTTTGAAAGACCTTCATCTTAACTTACAAGAATTTAAATTGTTATTTCTTTTTATCTGAGAGCCACTTCGGGAGCGAAAAATCTGTGAGTGGTCTTTGGCTTGTTGCGGCTGCATTGTAGCAACGACCGCAGACTGTCAAAAGCGGCGTTCGTTATTCTTCAATAGCCTCGTGTACCGTTGCTAAATTAGAAAATATGTCATTTTCAAAATGTGCAACTACACGTTATAAAATATGATGCAAGCCCGGCTCGAAGGCACGGATGATTCGGCCTAAATAAATCGAGTCAGCTGTGCTGTCAATGGGCGAATTTGGAGGGTGGTAAAGGGTATTTTCGTGATCCGTGATCGGCCCTTTTTTTTTCCCGTGAAATGTGAAATGGCTATTTTTTTTCTCGTGAATCGTGATTTCTATAGTAGCCGTGAACCGTGATTTTCCAAAATTATTTTTCGCGAAATGAGAAATAAATGTTTATTTCGTCGTGAACCGTGATTTTTATTATGTTTTTTGTTATTTTTGACATCCGTCATTACGTAATGAAGACAAAAATAATATTGCTTGACGTGACAGGACAGTGGATCCTTGTGTTGACCACGTGGTGTGTGCTCTGGTGTTCGGTGACCTTTGGCCAAACCTGTCTGGACAGCCATCATTGTCACCCACCATGGCGGAAACACGAGCTGAACAAGATCGACAAAATCGTCAAGAAGGTTTCAAGGTTTTACCAAATGGGACGGTCCTAATAAGTTTTTATTTAAACGAAGGTGGCAAAAAAGTTTTGATTCATAAAGAAAAATCCCGTTTTCCGTTCTCCACCACAGCCGACCAAGATCTGATGAGAAACTGGGCAAACACACAAGGTAAGTGCGTTAGACAACGCACCGTCCGACAAGAAACCACCAAGTATAAAGCTGGAACTCTTCCTCTAAATATGTATCAGACCGCTACCCATCAAAGAGAACGGTTAGAATTCGAAGAACAACCTGGATTATCTGAGGACGAGGGAAGAGAAGGCCCGTCTACATCGAGGGACCCAGGAGACGATCAGCAATCCGAATACGATGACGACTCATCCGACAGCGATTCTGATGATTTTGTAGTGGAGAAAGATGGTGCTGTTCATCATATACAGAACTCAGAGCTTGGTTTCCTTTTTGAAGCGCCCAGAACGCGAGGCGGACGGATAGTGAAAACCTCAAACAAGGCTTTGCTTTGGATGTAACTTTTCAAAATGTAACGGTCTGTTATGTCAGAAAAAAACTTATTTTTTTTTCGTGAAGCGTGAAATTCCATTATTATTTTTCGTGAATTGTGAAAGGGCCGATTTATTTTTCGTGAAACGTCATCTATACCCCCCCTTTACCACCCTCAATTTGGAGAGAGAATATTGCAGTTTTTACTTCAAGGTGAAATATTAAACTGCCGCTTGAGTTGGTTTTATTTCAATATTTGAAATGTCGGAAACACTGATCGTTGCGTCGGTTTGTCGAAAAATTTTATAAGGCAAAAGCGCTCAAACCTATTTTCGCTTGCGTAGTGCGTGGGGCTCTCAGATAGAAAGGAACAGCACTTCCAATTTCTGTAAGATAAGTATGGGAAAATCCGGACCGCTGGAGCACGCGTCATTAGCCAATCAGATTCAAGGATTTAGGATTCCGGACCGCTGAGATGCTTCAGAAAAAAATAAAATAATATCTTTCATTTCCAAACCTCCTTCCTTTTTACATGTTTTTAGGTTTGAGAAGAGACGACTTTTTAATCTTAGCCAATTTGTGGTTCTATATGAAGTCGAAAAAAACTTTTCACTTTTTTGGCGAAGTTTTGGTCATAGTGCTGCAGATAAAATGAGCTTAAAAACAGCTAGAATTTTAACCATAGCTATAATATTGATCCATGAACTGAAATGTCTGACAAAACGGTCAGTGTTTTCTTTACCTTTATTAATTTGTCGAAGAAGTTTCTCTTAACTTCGTCACCTCGTGAAAAATGTGCACCTAAATTGACACCACAAAACTTTGGATTTATCAACTGAGTTGATAAGATAAATTGGCCACCGTAAAGAAATTGAAAGCTGACATTTTGAGCGTTAGCCCTTCGTCAGAGCGAATCAAGGAATTGTGGGTTGAACGCAGGTGAGCTATGCAATTGGTAGAAACATGACAACGTGAAAAACAGGAATAAATTATTTCATGAAAAGCGTTCATTGATGCCATAGGGATTAAGTGTGACGATTTGAAAAATAAATTTTTGTTCTAGGTTTTTACGGCTTTCCGTGTTACCCTGGTGTAGGGAAAGGCTGCAAATCGCCATGATCTAGGAGACTGAAATGTCGGGCGACTGGTTTGGATGCGTCTTTGTCATTTTTTCACCGTCTTCGTAAGTGTTCGCAGAAACGGTCGCCTGTCTCCGTCTTCTTTCTTGGGCCCTGTTATTTTGTCTGCATTGTGAATGAGATGGTTTGCGCGGGCACTTAAAAGTACCGGGGAGATTATCAGATTTAAGCACACCTTTCTGAACTAGAAAGTTCCCTATGTTTTTGTCGCGTTTAATCAGTGGGGGTTGTGAAAAGATTCTACCTGTTTTGTTATCATTTTGGAGTAATTTAAAGTTCTTTAAAATGATGTGTTTTTGGCTGCGACTTGTGTGGATGACAAAAAATGAGCGTAACTGGAATTCTCTCGTTCTTTTCTTTTTGTGGCATTTGCACCGCTGACTTTCGATCAATCTATTGAGCACGGTGTTGAGCCATCACGCTTCTTGAAGAATTACCCATTTTTTTCTGATTTGTGGGGAAAATCAGAATCATCATTGCATTGGACTTAGGATTTCATCCGTCCTTTGCGGCATGGAGCCAAGCCATAACATCTCAGATTTTGATCGATTTATTTTCAACCCCGAGCATTCTTCAAACCGAGAGAGCAAATCAGACAGGTTAACTACGGACTGAACATTGCGGGCAAGGATAGTCGTAGTGCCATCCACGTATTGTGGTTTGTTGTCGTGTCGTGTAATGAATTCCTTCCACCCCCATGGAGCACCTTGATTATAGTAAAACGCGTGCGGAACTGAGAAAGCAGCCTTGACGTACACCCCGCACTGGGAAGTTTACAAACACGAAGGAAAAACTTCCACCGATAAGAGAATCACGTGACGAACAAAGATTATCTCTGAGAATTATATACCTCACATTCACACGAACTGAGCTGTCTTCACTTTTTCTCTCTCGTTACCCTTTGATTGGAAAGTCGATTAACATTGACATTAAAAGCATTTTCACTGATAATTAAAGTGATAATTTTGAAAGTGGGCACCAAATGTAAGACACATCCCTGAGTTGTAACACAGTAAAGAATATCCGTAACCCTGAGTACAGCTTAACCTTGCTTTGAATAACCGGGTCCAGGTGAATCAACATCCCAAACGGGGATACAAGCAATCCTCTTGTTCCTTGAGCAATCGGAAGACAATTAAACATTTGAGACATAAAATATCAGTTAAGATATCAACCAGTTGAAAAAAAAAGGAACCCGAAAAATTTGGCGAGCCTCGATATGGGTACAGCACTGTAACCAACTGAGCTGATCATTTGTGAGTTCTTATTTAGCCCGTTGATGGTGAATCCTGTGGGATCGTAAAAATCTCACATCTGCACATTTATTTATTCACCATCTAATCTCAGTCAACTGGTTATAGCACTCAACTGGTTTCTCAGGAATCACTGCTTGAACTGCCTTTCGTCTGATTTGCTTTTTCAGGTTTTCTGCTTTCTTCCAAAAAAGATTTAATATTTTCACTGCGATGGTTGCCATCTTCATCGCGGTCAAACGAGAAAAATGGGAAAAGTACTTCAGAGATAAGGGAATTATTTTGACTGTTCAAAGTTTGATACTTTACCAGTGTCGTGTTGATTTATTAAAATCTCTCGAACTTTACTACAAAAAACTTCTTCTAAGTGTTTGAAAACGGTAAACGGACTTGTCGGCGCAATTTGTGAAAGAATTCTTGTTTAGGTGCGGGGCATTTAAATAGCAAAGAAACTCGTTTATTTGAGAGAAATAAAATATATTTACACTCACCCACTATTTTATATATCCTTGCTCATGTTTCGACTGCATCGTAAATAAATCTTAATTACGAATTAAACGAAAAAAACTGCCCAAACGTTTGATCGCGGTGGAGTCGTCATCATTTCTTATTTTATCTGCAGTGCATAAATTTGCATATGATTTTAATTTTTAATATAATCTCATTGCTTGTTGCTTGTAGTTAAGCTTCAGTCGCACGGGTGGGTTACCTGTGCCTGAACTGCAATAGTGCCTTTACCTAATTGCTTCTTATGGTTTCAAAAGAAACCCAACGGTTAGTTTAATTACTCTCCTTTTCTCGTCTCAAACCTTGAAATCAACTCGATAATCCCTGGAACCCAAAGAACATCCCGCTCGTCGCTCCTCACTCGACTGTCCCTCAGAAAGAGGACCTATTTTTGCGATTTTGTCCTCTATCCGCAAATAAACAAATAAATAAATATCAAAAGTAAAATAATTTTATGGTATGTACACATGTATACAGAGATTATTGAAGTTGAAATTCTACACTTTCGAGCATGGAAGAGGGCAGGAGTAGTTTTCGTTTGTTGCGGTGCTTGAATCGGACTGGATGAAAAAATATATAGTTCCCGAAGGACCAAATCACTCGGCAAGCAATAACAATTGGCAAGGTTATGTGACTACGTTTGTTCTGGTGCTTCAGTGGGACTGAATGAAAAAAATTAGTTCCCGACGGACCATGTCCGTCATACCGAATCGCAAACTGCTTTTGTCTCAAAAAAAAAAAAATAATAACAACAACAACGATCCGAGCCGGCAAAACATGATCTCATGACAATCCTGATAGCCTGTCGGTTGAAACCAGACATAAATTAAATCAATCGATCGATCAATCAACCAATTTTGCTTCATTGCTAGTTGATGTAGTCCTCTTACATTGCTTTGGTTTTTAAGAATACAAACCTCAGCGTGGTTATTTTCAAACTTCTCAAACCCTCAGAGAGCGAAGGGAGGGAATAAATTCTTGAAACAAAATCTAATTCCAAAAATTATCTGAAAACTGAAGAAAATATTTAGCAAAAAATGGAGATATAGAAAAGCATTTTGTTCCACTGTTTTCAACCTACCCAGCTATGACAGATTTTTAAACTTAACTGAATGAACTGAGAGCTCTGTCGCAACAGATTTACTGGAGAAAAGTCAGAAATATTGTTGGAGAACGCGAAAAAGTATTTTGCGCGACGCCCAAAATCCTTTTGTCTCATTTTGAAGCTTTTTTCCTTGTTTAAAAGACAAATATAAGAAAAATTGAAATAACGACAACAATATGGACTTCAACAGGTGACGTTAAAACATATAGAGTACTGAAAAATCAAAACAAATCATATCCCAGTCGAGTAAAAGCACTGAAACGGGCAAATAAAGTGAGATACGTCTGTGGCAGATGAAGATGATAATGAGAACCAAATAACGAAATAAAAAGAGAAGAAGTGAAGAAAACAATTTGAAACACCCGTGTTCTAGAATTCTAGTCCACAATTATCTACTGTCAAAACAGAAAGTACTAATGAAGCTTGAGATTTTTGACTCAACGAGATTACTAATTTATAGATTATTTGCTGTTAAGAGTCCAACAGTAAGCCTTATGAATATTCAAACATCCTCTGGCGTTTTGGGAAAGAAAAAGGCTTCGGAAACAATACACAATGCAAGCGCGTGCGGCATGGTGAGCTATTAACTCTATGTTCCATGACCAGCTGCGTGGGTTCACTGACGCTGCTATCTCGCGGCTTTACACAAAAAGTATCACGATACATGGCTCTGGTTCGTGCTTTTGTGGTTTTCTTGTCGTTATTTTGCTCTTCTGAGGCATTTTTGGCGACTGCACAGCTAGGGCTTGACAGTGACGCTGCGCTGAAAACACGAGACCATGCGATTATTACAAAACTCGGACTCTTACAAAGCATGGCGGAGTTCTTCAAGGAAAATCCCCAATATATCGACGCTGCAGGCCTCGGCGAATTCTCAAGTATTTTGATATCCGCAGATAATCCAACCGACGTTGAAAAGTTTCTGAGTTTTATAACATCAAAAATGCGCCTGCAAAATGTCATTACAGAGATACAAAGTTCAAATGCGGAAGTAAATTCAGCGCCTTTGAAGCACGTCGCTGCCGCTCATTTTAGCGGAGAACAGTTTAAGGAAGGATCAAAGCGTCTGCTGGAATTAAAATCAGCGATAGTCACGACGTTATTAAAAGGGGTCAAATTTGAACACGCTCGACAACTCGCTGGTCAATACTTACACACATTACAAGACTTTTACAGTCACTCGAATTGGGTCGAGCTGGGAAATCGAGTTAAAGCTTACGACACTCTAACAAATGGAGGAAATTCGATTCCTCCAGAGTTCATTGCAGATGCAAACGAAGCTACATGCATTCCCTGCTCTTTGGTTCAGGCGGAACAAAATAACAACTGTGATAATAACTTGATAACACAGAAAATAACGAGTGGATATCGTGGAGAACAAGACATTTCTAAGCCAGCGAACGCCAGCAAATGCATTCATGGAGGAATTTTAGATAGCAATGGCGATAAAGGCAAAATGGGTGGAATAAATAAAGATTCAGCCGCACGTGAATGGTCGCCGCACTATAAGTAAGTGGAATCACTGTTTGTAGATGTAAGAAGCAACTTCTTCTAAAATGAAACAGTGACTGCTAAATATTTGCTTTGAATCTTATCTCAGTAAACATAGCAGCGTGAAGTTCACTTTAGGCTAATAATACAGTTTCATTACTCCAGAAGAACAATTTCTCAATATTTTTGATGATGTTATGTGTATAGGTGTTATATTTTATTTGCCATTTAATTTATTTGCATTTTTTGAAAATCAATGAATACAGATCGAATCGAAAAAGAATCGCAAAATTAGCTCTTGCTCAGCAATGAACTGCTGAACATTGAATGAAAATGAAATCCAAACCGAGAACAGATTAATAATTTAAAAACAACGCCGCGTCCATGAATTTTACATAACACTTGCCGTCCAGCTTGTTTTAAGGACAAAGAACCCAAGCCAAAAACCAAAACTGTGTGATTTACTTTCCCGATAAATAAATGTTCTGGCGATAAGGGACTCCAGTGAATAAACTGATTATTGTCAGACATAATATTTTAGATTTTCAAGCATTACGCAAACATGATATTAGTTTTTTGGCAATTAGTTATGTTTACCAGGGCTTCGTCGAGAACATTTTGGTTTCTTTTTCTGTCAACTTTTAGACAACTGAGCAGAATTTTCTAACCACAGCTAAACGAAAATTACAAAGACACACCCACAAACCAAGAAGTAATCAGCCGCCCATATCATTTAAATTTAAGTTTAACGTAAACTCGATCTAATGGAAAAGATTCCCAAGGCATAGATTAGCAATTCAAATTACAATTCTCTGTAGGGGCGTGTGTTTTGATAACCTGCATATTGACATTTATTTAACTCATTGTTGCGAGCAATACCGTCAATATTAATCCAGAGTTTGAATGCGTTCAGTCTGAATAGGATTAATGTGTAACATACGGGAATAATTTTCCAAAAAAAAAAAAAAAAAATCAAATATTTTTAAACATCTGACTGAGATGAATTGTTTCTTTTCAAACCTTCTATACATTTAATACTAAGATGTTTAAAAGGAGGCAAAACTCGCTGCATTTTCATAAAACAACATTAAAAAAGCGACAAGAATTGTACACCCCTTGCCTTCAAATATAATCCATATATCTCATGAAAGCATACAAATAACGCTCTCTTGTAATATGCAGTTGTCAACTAACTGGCCTGGGTATTTGATATACCTATCGCAACAAAACAGTCAATAAGTCGTTGTTATACAACGTGAAATCCTGCTTATAGTGACAGCAGCAGTTTTATTCCCTCTTAGATACTAGCATACTTCATCTTCTAAAGGCAACGTTATTGATAAACTTACACTAAACAGCTAAAATAATGGTTAATATCAGCTATTATTATATGGCCGTGTCTCAAAAGGACTGGAAGCAACCAAATAGAAGAATTTGATTGGCTAAAATCGATATTGACCGCGGTCTAGATTTTCCCATCTAGACCGGCATTTAGACCGATGTTGTTCTAACATTTGCCCTCAAAAAGTTACAAACAAAAAAGTACAAACAAATTGGCTTGTTCCTGTTAGTAATACTAAGTGGAAGAACCAGTAGACAGCGAGGAAATTTAGCAAGGAAAGAGAATGAGCAAACGTTGGCAAATTTGAGTTCAGCCGAGGAAGCCACGCGCGAAGATGAAGTCGAAATTGAGAAGCTTTTGCAAGCACAGGAATCCAGAAACACTCAGTACAAAACTAAGAGCGACTTAAACGCATGGACGAAATTTTGTGAGTTACTGAAAGAGTCTAGAGCAATTGTAAACATACCTGCCAAAGAGCTCGTCCTTCTTTTGTCCAAATTTTTCATCTCCGTTCGCAAAACAAGATGACACCGAGTACGAACCGTGTATACATTAAGCCAAACTCGATGACACAAACAAGAAGAAGGTTTCTGATCACTCCGTTAGGAGGACCAGTGTTGGACGACTCCTCAAGGCAGACGTTCAGCCAAAATTCGTTGCACAGCTTAGCTGTGATAAAAATTTGAAAAGCCTCGACAGCTACATTCAGCATCTCTGAAGCGACAGCGATAAATGTGTCCTGTCTTGAATCGTGGGCAGGGTACATCCGCTCAGTCCGAAGAAAACCAAGTCAGTGCTTCCACTACAACACATCAAAATGTCTTCACAGTCCAACAAATCCAGCCTCAGGCAATTTTTGCCGGAGCGCATATTGACAAGTTCGAAGGCTGCACATTCAACAGCAACGTTTTTGTGGTGATCAGTCGAAGATCGCAAGGCTAAATGAGAACTGATCGCTGATCGATCGATTAAAATTCGTTGCACCTTTGGTCACTTTCCATAAATTGTTGTTTAACCACAAGCTTTTTCATTGAGCCCATATGAAAAAGAACGGTTATTTTGTCTTCGTTCATTGACGAAGTTTGTACAAAGCTGGACTTTTGTCCCGTTTGGACTGGAGACTAGTGACAGAAGTAAGCCAGCTAAATGCTTGAGCCCGCGCAGGGAAAAAAATAATGGTTATTTTTTGTCCTTTTGATTTCTTGTTTGGCCATATAATAAACATCTTATTAACCGAGCTAGGTCGGTCTGTATGGAAGAATCTTGACCTCGGTCGCTGGTACAGACCCCACTGCGTTCGGTCTGTACTGGCGACCTCGGTCAAGATTCTCCCATACAGACCTCCCGCTCGGTTAATAAGAACTAAAAACAAAACCACTGCGCACGTTAGTTCCCACCGTGTTTGATAGTTGATTTGGGGCTTTTGAACTCGCGTATTATTTAAAAAGGCACTGATTCATAATTTCACATATTGACAACCTTAATTTACTCAGTTTTACTGATATAGAGCAAAACCAACAGACAAGAACAAAGCCTACGTTTCTAGGACTCACTGAAGACTTAACATTCGAAAACGAGGGTTTCTATTTGCATAAGTGTCATACCCACAACTCTTTGAAAATTTTCAGGTTTGAAACCATTTATCGGGGCAAAGTAAAAAGAGTAACCTTTTTCACAATTATTTTTCATCCATTTTCTTGTGCTTGCTATTAACCGCTACTGACGTATATCATTATTTTACTTTTTAGACTCCACGCCGTAGCAGCAGAGCTTGCCATAGAAGCGACAAAGAAGTTCTTTGAGGATCTGCGAGCGGCTGTTGGTGACCACAAATTTGCGCGCTTTTTAAATCTCCAGGCAGTCCGGACTCTGGCACTAGTTATAGATGATACTGGAAGCATGGGAGGTACGGCTCTAAATCCAACACAAGCTAAATAACGTATACTGAATTATGAAAATGTTATATTTTCATCCATTCCAAGTTAGCCTTCTATTAACAGTTCGCCTCTCCCCTGTTCCAGATATTTATTTACCTGAGTTAATTACACCACACAAGCAACTGGTGTAAATGACACAAGCAATACACAAGGCTTAAAAGGGAATTGGTTCATTTGTTCAGGCAGACTATTTTTCGGTGATTTATGGTGGCTTGGTCGCTCAGTATAGCTCTCAGTCAAAACTGAGGCGGGCAAGTGTAATGGGGTCAACGAAAAATTAGAAACTTGAAAATCAGTAAAAATAATAGTAATAATTTAGAATTCGCTACAAACAAACTTTCCACATCAGCGAGAAATAAATCAGACCATAGAAAAGGAAGTCTTTCAGTCATCCTAAATTAAAGCCTATCCACTAAGACAAGTGATTATTACCTGGATGTTTGATTTTTGTAAGGCATAATCCTTCCTTAGAAGGAATGGAAATGGAAACTAATAGCTGTACGGAATGCTGGGTGCGGATCTAGAAATAGCGCTTAATAAATAACTAGGAATATTCAAATGCTAAATAGAGAGGATTTCGAGTGACCCTTTTACCGATACAGCAGCAGCTATATTGATTTTGCCTCCGGGGCATCCCATAGTACATTATAACAACAAAAGAAGAAGTCACTTTTAATGAGCTTTGTGGAATGCCCCGGGGGCAAAATCAATATAGCTGCTACTGTATCGGTAAAAAGGTTAAATTGTCAGAGTGCTGTAAAACACAAACCAAAGTGATCTCTCAGGTCAATCCGGCTAACTGATTCAAAAAAAGACGGAACTCGAAGCTAATGCATGTAACAGACGTCAGTTACAGCGCGTAATTTATTATGCCAAAACAAAGTAACGACTTATTGGAACTCAATTGAGACTTAGAATGAAATGATGTGAACTGCGGAAATACAAATGAAAGCAGGAGCAGGCCAATTTATTGATTTAATTGCCCTGCTACCAATGCATGGGTCTTCATAGGTCAGTTGGTAGAGCACTGCAGCGCGAACGCAGAAGCCACGGGTTCAAACCCTGTTGAAGCCCCTAAAATATTTTTTCGGGCTTAATTCGCAATTGCTTAAATTGTGATCACAACTGCTATAGTCGCATCTTCATTTCAATTGAGACTGCTCAGACAACTGTCAGCGGTAACGAATTAGTGGAGTCCAGCCTCTTATGAAAAATAATTTTCCGTTCTGCTTAGAGGATACTATTAATGAGTATGAAATAATCACTTTTTTATGATATGAACTTTGCCATAAAATAAAACAAGATGACGAGCATCGCAGCCGGGAAGTTATCAACTTAAGCTGTTAAAAAGAAGATCCTACCTGTGGGAGTTGGTCATTTGTGAGACGTATACACCTAACTGGAAAAACTTTGTCGAGTGAATTAAGCACAAAACGTCAACGATACTAATAGTTTTCTGGGAGGCGGGAAAACTTGCTCTCTTCTATATAACACAACAAGGCTAAAAAAACTTAACGGCAACGAAAGCATCTGAGTAAGGGGAACTGAGGGCCAAACATGCCAGTGCTCCCTCCCCAGAATTCCACTGTGTCGCATCATTCATGAGTTATACTTTTAACCTGATAATGTCTTTTCAATCGGCTTGGGATGGCAGTAAAGTTATCAACTAAAGCAGTTGAAAAGAAGAACCTCAAAAAATTCAGGCTTGAATTTTCTCAGGTTTAGAACACTTTTACTTCTGCATCTGATATCAGCTTATGTTTTTTGTGTTCTATTTCACAGAGGAGATCAAGTCAGTAAAGACGTTATCTACAGATTTTGTGCAAACTAGTGACAAGTCTGCGGCAAATACTGCTTTTGTTTATATCCTCGTACCATTCAACGACCCAGGTAACCAACGACGTTTTGCTGTCAGTGTACATTCTTTAACAGCGTTCTATAACAACATCGCATCGCTAATTTATCAACAACGGCAAAACAGATTCTGAAGAGAAAAAATGTGCATAGTCACTAATAACAAGTTATGTGTGTTCAAACAGTAAAATTCTTGTACTACAAATGATCCTCTACTAAAACATAGAAGCTGTTTAAGTAATTGTAACCGCGCTACAAACTATAGCAATTTTTTGGCCAGGGAGAATGTCGTAAAAATAAATTTAACACTTTGTTGTAACTTTTTTAAAATCAGTTTTAAAATATTGAGACGTTGAGAATGCTTTATTGTATTGGGGACAAGATTATCATAGTAGGCTAAAGGGCGAGAAAACTGCCGACATTTCAGTTGTATTTTGGCGTACTTTATTGATTGTTCGTTGTCATCACAGATGTGGGTCCAGTAACAGTAACAAGTAATCCAAATGAAGTTATTGAAGCCGTCAACTCTCTCAAAGCCCATGAAGGAGGAGACTGCCCAGAGCAAGGAATGAGCGGATTGTACCAAGCGCTTCTTCAAAGCGTCCAGGATTCTGTTATTCACTTCTTCTCTGATGCTGACGCTAAAGATTTAAACTTGGCCCCAGTGGTTCTTATTTTAGCCAAACAAAAGAGGGTGAAAATAAATTTTATATTAACTGGAAAGTGCTCTTATAAACGGAAACGAAGATCTGTGCTAGGATCACAGGATTTGTACCAAAACTTAGCTGCAGCAACTGGAGGCCAGGTTCTTGTGACCAAAAAGAGAGAGGTGTCAGTTGTTGTGGATATTCTTGGCTCACAAAGTTTAGCTGGAGATTCTGATGATCTGCTTGAGGTACAAATTTTACGACTGCTGAAATTTTTGTTACTTATATGTTTTTTATCTGTTGGTTTCACGCACATTTTAAAGAGTTATCGGTAGGTTTAACCCTTCTGTAAATAAACCTTTCCGCGGGTATGCTATCTGATTATGCAACGATCAATACAAACTGGACACATGTGACGCAAGGGAACAATCTGGTATGAGTCAATTTGTACTATAACGATATTTTTAATGCGACGCACGTAAATGATCAAAAAGAAAACTGGCAGGTTACAAATTGAAATGTGCTGGAGCTTCGCTATACAGTTAAGGACTGAATTTTTATAGTGTAACCATTAATACTTCACAGCAATCACTTCCGGGAATATCGTTTTGGCGAAATCTAGCATTCATTTTAATGTTCATGGTACTGTTACGTATTATGTCTACAACCACCTTGAAATCTTTTATTTCAGGTTGTCTTATTGCACGTGAGTAGCGACTCCAAGGAAGAGGTCCGAAACATGTCATTTTCCATTGAGGTGGATAACACTCTAGAGAACATTCTCATAGTACTGTCTGCTGAAGGAGATCCCAGCATTACACTGTTTAACCCACCAGGTAAGATTACATGAGAAAGCTCATATGTCCTGCTGCAAAGCACAAGCTTTATGGCAGCAGTAATGCATCAAGTTGAAGTGTGTGTGTCAAACGGTAGGTGCTGGGAGCCATATTTTTAATTGGGGAGAGTAGTTTCACGAAGGAGAGCTGTTGGCTAAATGTTTATTGTTTGCCAGAGACCCAGAAATGAGAATCAAGCTCCTCTCATCTATCCTTTAAATAATTCAAACATAAGAAGAGGTTTGTGTGTATTAGAGAAAAACGAAATGCATAATCGAGTCATGCAACACGTTATGTCACGTGGACAGTTATATACAGTCATTGTAGTGCACGTTGGAGAACATTTTGGACTGTAACGCTTTCAACCCAAGTTTATCAACCCAAGTGAAAATAGCAACTAAGAAGAAGAAGTCTTGACTTTAAGCGTAACTAGGCTACAGACTTTTCCCGAGCTTTTGGGTCGATAAGTAACGTTGTAGCGGTAGATGTATTGGGAGTTAGGCATAATAATCTTTAAAATCATGAAGCTATTAAAGATTGCAATCAAATCGCCAAGGGCTCTGCAAAAGCTGATTGCACTTCTCTCGATTCTTGTTCAACATTATTTCTGGCAGGAGCTGTTTGTGTTCTGTCAATTATTTAATGAAGTATAATGTTTTCAGAAAACCAACCCATAACAGTAAAGATGAAGAGGGAGTATGATCATATACAAGTGACCGAGGTTGGTGTTGGCAGTTTTGAAGGGGGTGCGCTAGAGATCCGTGTGCGGTGCACTGGGCCCTACAGTCTGCAGGTCACTGGCCGCAGTACCCTGGACTTCACTTATCATCTCTCTTCAGTCCATAATACCGACACTGGTGAAACAAAGCCCTTACTCGGAAGTCCTGTTAGAGGTATTATAACGGCCTGTTTGATGAAAATCTTATTTTCGGCAGTTTATCCTCGCCTGTGATTTACGCTATTTTTAATTATAAAATTATCATGGTCTAATATCACATTTTTAGGGGAATTGGACGACTTATTTACTGCTTTTGTTCGTTCCACTCCGTGGTGAGTAGCGACAACAGCAACAATAACAAAGAAAAATGCAATCAAATCCATGCAACATGCTAGCATAAAAAGCACACTGAAACATTTCAAATGCTTGCCTTTGCTGCAGTCTAATTCTACCTTTTTACCCACACATAACACCATCACACCAAGTACTTAGAAAATCTCATCGGTTTATTCGTGTGCTAGCCTTCCCAGTCAAACTGTTACGAATGTCTGTGGTGGTTATTTCACAGGTCAAACATTGCTGCTAAACATGGCATTTACAAAACCAGAGTTGGTTGATGAGGTGACATCGCTGTCGTTAGTGAGTTTAAATGGTTCAGTCATGGAGTCGTTTGCAGCGGACAGGAGCCAAGGAATATACAGTGGTTTATTTTACGTCCTCTTCACTCCATCTACTCAAAGATTCCGCCTCCAGCTGACTGGAAATACAACTCAAGGAAGATTATTACGGAGAGTAAAACCAACAGAAATCACAATAGAAACAGTTGAGCTTGGCTTTGAGTCGGCCAAGAACTCAAGTAGAATCTTCCCTGGCGCCGCTCGTAAAATACCTTTACAGATAAGAAATGTAGGACGCTCGCAAAACTTCTCTTTGAAGGCAACAGATGACCTCGGATTTGTCAAGGCTATGGTACCGAATTATTGCTTTGTTGCTCAGAATGAGACCGCTGAGTTTGCTTTGGAATTGCGGGCACCACGTAATGCAAGTGCTGGAGAGACGGGCACTGTTACTGTATATGCCACACCGACCGACAGTGGCAAGATATCAAACTACATGGTGTTTTATGTCAGCGTCACAGCAAAAGTAAGTGAAAGATTTGCTCTTGCAATACAACAGGCGCTTACTAGAACGTCATTTTAATGGGTTTAGTTTAGGCGTGTTTATTTGTTGAGTTTTGTTGCACTGAACACTAGCATGATATACAACACGCACACACAGTTATAAGAGAAACTATGAGATATTTACACCTTGTTCTGAACTGAACAATCAGCCAATAGAATTAACGGGCAGTGCCCATTCTCCTCCCCCCTCCCCCTGCCAAGTTATCAAATACACGACAGCAGTGCTTTTCCGTTTCACCCTGCCAACAGTCAACAGTTGAGGAATACTGACGTTCTTATTAACCAATTATTACTTATTATTATTTACTTTCTTTGCAGGAAGCTGACAACTTTCCACCGAAATGCGAGGTTGGTAATCAAACAACAAAGTGCGATGCTATGCACAATTTATCTAACTGTTCAGACGTAAAGTGGAGTTCATATTTCAGCGTATTTGAAATTGGGCAAGGGCTGCTAACAATTACACCAAGGAATCCCAAGCTAGGACAACTCACTGGTATGAATAAATAGAATATGAAATAATAATGACTGCTACCTATCAGGGGGTGAAAGCTTCTCCCGAGAGAATCAAATTTGCTGGAGAGATAGGAAGTAAAATTCTGGCATTCTATAAGAAAGCATGATAATATGCAGAGGAGAAGGACGTTAATTTACCTTAAAACAACTGAAGAAAATTTAAAAAAGTAATGGCAGTAAAACTTGTTGAATAGTTGGTTGTCGGTTCTGCTCTTTTCTCTGTCACGCAAGGTCACGTAACGTGAACGCAGCGTTGCATGGGTAAGGCCCTGCACAGGACACATGGGTTCTCTTTCTAACGAGCATTATTGCAAAATACCAATCTTTAATCCGTGCCTGTTCGTCAGGAGCAAGCGTCTTTCGGTCAATCTTTCCTCAGATGTCAAGCCATTGTTTTGTTTTGTTTTTTCTTTTTCTTTACCAACAGTTGAACCCTTCAAGGAAGGTTTATCCAACAGATCCGTTACAGCCATCTACACATCCACGTGTTGCAATCCTACAGCCAGTATAATCGCAGTTGATATGAGCGGTAACACAGGTTCATGCGAATTGAGTGCAGTAACACAAGTTATAAACATCGAAGCTGATACTGAGAATGCTGAACTGAACCTCAAGCTGAGAGAAACGTCCAAGCTTGAATTTTTAATCAGAAATTTAGGAACCAAGGGATCTTTTACATTACAAGCATTAGACAACAAACATTTCATTAGTTACGTTGCTCCACTAAACGTTAATCTGGATCACAATGAAGAAGCGAAAGGAGAGGTTATCCTGACAGGACAGAGAGAGACTGGGTCTAAAAAGACAAGCCTTTTGATTAAAGCTGTACCGCTTACCAAAAAGGTGAACGTTTCACACGTGAAGTTACTTGAAATCAGTGTAACTGTTGGATCTTGGCTGGGATGGAATGTTACTGCTGATGCGTATCCTAAACTCCTAATCATTCAGTATGGCGTTAAAGCAGTGTTAAACATCACGCTGAAAAACAATGGCTTACCTGGGAGATTTGATTTGAAGGTGAGTGTAGAAACTAAAAAAGCTCTACTTGCTGCTCAAAGCGTCTGCCGTCGAAAAGTTTAAATTTTTATTAGTTTAATTGCGAAACGACTGAGCAAAGTGAATTTTAATGTGCTTTCTTTAAAGTATATTTCCAAAGTAACCTTAATTGAATACCGTAATATAAAAACGTGGAGTAAACTATGAACACTAAGTGAAGCACATCCGCGCTATAATGTATTAATGTATTATTCAGCCTTATTTATTTGATTTTCGGACGACGAAAGTGAATGGAGACATGCTGAATGAAGCACAATAACATCAAACGTGCATAGATTTAACCATATCGAGTCTCTTCTTGCCCCGAAATCAAATAAGATAAGACTAGGTAGGCGTGGGCAAATCCTTGCTCTCCGTTTTTTTCCGATTAAAACAAAGGTCTGTAATCAGCATCTGTTAAAATATGAAACTTTACGTTTCAGGCGTCGCCTTCGAAGGATATCTTGGCTCATTTCACACCAAATTCAGTATACCTCAACACCAATGAAAAACTCTCGCTTAAGCTGACAATGGTTGCCAAACAAAATCGTCTTCTTGAAGAGACTTTAGTTATCAGCGCGATGCCGCAGCCTAGTGGAAAGAAAATCAGACTTTTTAGCCAAAATGTTAAAATCATCCTCAAAGACGAAATTATACCCGCACTAAAGAGTCTGGTACCAAGTGGTCAAAGGAGAATTACTGCAGGAACCACAGTGAGAGTGAATTTTACGATTATTAATGTCGGTCACGATGAAACATTCACCTTCAAGGTAAGCTATTGTGGCTGATAGTTGTAGATGTGAATGATTATCGCCTTTATCTGTCGGGATAACCTTGTTCCCACATTCGTTTTGAAAATTACGAACAAATAAAGAGCTGAGGGGAGGGTACACAGTCGGGGAACCATCGAAGAAAAACCAGTAATCTTCATTGGAAATTCAGACATCAGTCGTGAAATATTTGAGTGTCGCCTTCGCGAAAACAACTTTTCATGTATCATTCAGGATCCTGCTCGTAAATATTTCCCTTTCAGGATAAGCATTTTTCTGATTTTGAATTGTTACATTGTATAGTTCGACTTTTCAACCGTTTTCTGCAGCCTGAACTCTTCTCTTAGTGGTAGAGTGTGTCAGATGTTTTTCACCTCGAAATTTCTGGTGTTAAAGACACCGTTTAAACAACTATTCGACGTTTTTCGCATTAATTTTAGGTTTCAAGTCCGGTTTTCCTGACCTGTCATGTGACTCCAGAGTCCGCCTTGCTAAAACAAAACAAGGAAATGTTGGGCCATCTGACGGTGAAGTCTCCAGCTTCCGCGGAGCCTGGGAACATCCGAGTCACGGTGACGGCGATATCTACGGCAGCCAATACCAAAACTGATATTTACACTCTTGAAATCATCATACTGCCAAACAAGATCATAGAGGAAGAAATTACGGAGAAGGAAGGCAGCACAGGATTGATGAAAATCATTGGCATTGTGCTGGGTTGTGTGCTATTGCTTGTTGTTATTTTGTTGGTGATGTGTTTTTGTATCAGAAAACGAGGTTCGTGGACTGTATGGAAGAAGAAATCGAAACAGCCAAAAGAAAGGGTGAAAGTAGAGATTTCAAAGCGAGAAAAGAATGGCGACAAACCTGAAATGGTGTGATGTACTATGCGGTAACAACACTAAAGAAAAATCAGAATAGTCTTAACACGGCGAAGGTATCTCTATCAATTATTTCGATTTCGGAAACGAATTGTTCTGATATTAACAATTTTAATGCAAACTTCTGCAAGAGTTAATAGCACTGAGTTGGGTTGTCGCACGAACGTGACGAAGGAGGTGAAGTGGCACACGTGATATGAAATATTATCGAACAGACAAAATGCAAACTCTTTGCACCGCAGACCTTTTTTTACTACTCAGCAGTTGTTAACTCAAGATTCTATCAACGATAGCCCAATAAAGGTCAAGGCAAAGATCCAAGTCATCTAAAAATACATTGAGTTAGTAAATAAATTAAGTAACAAATAGTAAATATTGAAACAAATATACGTACATAGGAATGTTAAGATTAATTGGCAAACCGCGGGTATGCCGAAAACCAAAAAATTTGCCGGGATTTGTCAGTTCACCATCAAGAACTTAAAAGGCCGACGTTTCCGTAAACTGAAAGCCCTGGCCATTTGAGGTCTGTAGTTTAAGTTCATTTTAGTCCCCTCTGACAAAAACCAGAAAAATTGCCAGTTTGACGGTTTTAATGGTCTATCAGCTGTTTACATCCCACGTCGAAAGCTGGCATGCCAAAAGATGGTCGCTATCCTCTGCTGTGTACCTAACACTGAAAACGGTTATAAACAAAGCAGTGAAATATAAATTGGTTGGATTCACGGTAAACTGAAGTTATAACTCCACGTGGCGTTCAACAGCACCGCATATCGGGTAACCTTTCCAAACGTGTGCCGCTAAAATTGATCAGGTTATATAAGCACTGGAATGGAATAAGGGTTGGACAGTCAACACTAGTGTTGCTTGCGAGCACACGAGGCCCAGCCCGAGTGGCCTTCTTTCTATGCTACGGGCACTCTACCTCATAGGAACCGAACGTTTTTGTCTCTTAGAATAAGGTCATACTCTCGAAGAATTTCATCTTTTGTGTAGATTCTTTTTTTTCCAGTGCATTTTAATTTGCCGTTCACACTTCAGATAGTGAATTCTAATTTACCCACAATCCACCTGTGCTTCAAAGCCCCCATCATTTACATATCTTCAAACAATAGGTTATAAATGTATTTTGTAATGTTTTGGTATGTAACTGAAGTATGTAGGAATGTATTCATAAGATTGTGTTAATGATTTAGTTGTTTATTAATCCTGTGGGATTCGTTTGGTTATTTAAGAGATTGTAAGTTATGCAGAAACCATTCGAAGGCATCTCTTTATAGCGGAACTCCTCCGCGGCCGTAGGCCGCGGGAGTGGAGCCCCATAGTCATACTTAAAGGCGTGCTGGTAATTTTTTATGGTCATGGCAAGCGGAATGGCTCGCGGGCGCGTGCGCCGTACATACATACATACATACATACATACATACATACGTACGTACGTACGTCGCATTTCATGACATTCTTACATGAGGCAATTTTCGCTGGAAGAGCAGAGACGAAGGAAAAGAGACGGAGATAGAGAACAACAACGGAAAAGAAGGAGAAACGCCACTGAAGAACAGCGTCAAGCACCCGGTCAAGCAGAGCAGAAACGAAAACGAAAAAGACGAAGGAACAGTACAGCAGAGAGATAAAAGCAACTAGAAATAAGACGGAACGGTACTGAAGAACAACGCCAGAGGAAAACTGAGAGACGCCGACAGAGAACTGTAAACATGTCGGGTACAGTTTTCTTGATTTTTATCTATTTGTGATTGGAAATAATTTTGTACCACCGAATAATTTACGTCTACGTTTTTGTATTTTATTCTACAGATCATCAAGGGGAAGGAAGTCGTAATCGAGAACGGAGAAGAAATTTACGCCAAGGACAGCATGAAGTTACAAGGTGTTCAGTTAAAATCAATCTCCGTGCTTTAGCAAAGTTTGTTTAACAAAAAAAAAATGCACTGTTACAAAAGTGAACTTTTCGTCAAAACTTAAACACCGCACCTTTTACGGTATGTCATTTAATACTACTCATAGAAAGTGAAAAAAAGAGGAAAAGAAACAAACCAAAACAAAACGAAAAAAGGGAACGCAATTTGAGGGGGTAGTGCAAAGGTGATGGTATCATGTTACAAGATTTCGCAATCTGGCCGCGCGCGTGGCTGAGAACGAGGACACAATACCTTTTCAACGTTAGAAATGAAAAGATAGGCTAAAGAAACTCGACTGCCGGTCCTAAATGCCTATTAAGTGGAATATGGATGTCTTTATTGAGAGGAGAAATATGGATTGCTTTGGCCCGATGCTTTAACTGAACCAGCGTGAAGACCTGCTTGCTGAGTTTCCCGGGTGAGTTTCTCGGAATTTTTCAATCATTTCACAGAATATTACGGTATGGGAAATTCGCTTTTATTTATCTCAACTCAACTGGCTCATTTCCAATTCCCCGTTATCTCGAACAAAGAGAAAGTTGTCTTGGCTTTGGTCATAAATATAATATTTCCAGTTATTTACTTTTACGACGATAACCCGCTTTTCTCAGCTTTGAAGAATACCAGTGTGTTTTGTTTTCACGGAGCAAAGTGTAGCCAGGCAAAGGAGAAAACAGCTTATGAAAGCATGCAGTGAAGTAAAAGGCGAAAACAAGTACCAACGCGAATCGTCAAGATGTTAACTCATTGACTAAACAAAAGAATAACAAAACAGGACATCATTGATATATGCCTCGTTCTTTTTAACTCTGAATCCAGTCATTGTTTACAATATCCTCGGCAAAACCCCTACCAAAATCCATGCAAGTAACGAATCGATGAAAAAGCACATCCTCATTTGAGCTTATGTATCTACTGAAGTAGGTCTTAAATATTTTTTGACCCTTATTCTGATTTCTGAATTGTTTGCTTGAATTTCAATAATTTCATTTGGCTTCACTTAAGCTCAAGACCAATAAGCTTATGTGTGAATTAATTGTGTTTATCACTTCTGAATTGTTTGCTTGAATTTCAATAATGTTATTGGGCTTCACTTAAGCTCAAGACTTAAGCTTATGTGTGAATTAATTGTGTTTATCACTTATGAATTGTTTGCTTGAATTTCAATAATTTTATTGGGCTCCACTTAAGCTCAAGACTTAAGCTTATGTGTGAATTAATTTTGTTTATCACTAATGAATTGTTTGCTTGAATTTCAATAATTTTATTTGGCTTCACTTAAGCTCAAGTTAAGCTTATGTGTGAATTAATTTTGTTTATCACTCAATATTATGCATGGTTCAATTCTACCTGTTACCATCCCCCCCTTCCCGGGCCTACCCCCGGGGATTTGCATTTTTTTTTTCTCACTTGGCAGTCTATTCCCCACCCCCGGGCACACAGAAAGAGACGATTCCCCAACCCCGGGACTCCTCATCGACCACAAATACGTTGTTTTGTGTACAAAACCTAAATGACGATATTGATTTCCATACAATAGCAAAACCAGACGTTTTGACAAGAACTTAAACGCTTTTCTAGAGTTTATTGAATGAAGGACACTACATGCATAATATAATAAAAACATGAACAGAAAACTGAAGAAAAAACTCTACCTGCACTGGCATACAGCTGGCAAGTAAAGAAATTTTCTTCGCCATGTTTTATTCTAAATATAGCGCATACGCACAAGAGGCCCATGAACAAATTGATGGCAGCATTTAAGGGAGTTTTTCTTAGCTTGTTTCATAAGAACACTGGACTGAGATCTCTGTTTAACATAAAGCTGTGCATCCGTTTTTATATAGAGTCTATTTAAGTCGTCTTATTATAAATATAAACACACTGAAGAAATATTTCTTTGTTTGTGATGACCACCATTCATTCGAGTACGCATCAAATGCACATTCGTCCAACAATTTATGATAAACATACTGTCAAACACAGATTTTAATTTTGAGATATTATTCTTCTCTAAACAGTCTGCTACAAATACTAGAGATTTTCACTGGAAATAGGCAATCTTCTCCACGCGGTCTGGGGCTGTCATATCAACTGAGAAGTGACGTACTTTACAAGAACAACAAGAAGTTATTTTCGATTTGCCCCACTCTTCTACCCCCAGGACAAGACCACTTCAAACAATTCCCCACCCCCGGACTCGAGGGCTGGACTTGTCCCCGGGGTTGCCCGGTGGGGGGATGGTAACAGGCAAAATTGAACCATGCATTAGTTCAGAAGGCGACTGCAATTTGCCATTTTTTTCGATCTCAGTTAACCTACATGTATGAAATAAAAGCACTGCATTGTGGAAAGTGCTTCTTACTATTTGTCACTTATAATGGAATGTTCATGTTTTAGAAAGTTCAAATAAATACTGCATGCATTGTTTGGTTTTCTCAAAAACCACTGTATTCCCAAGGGGGGGGGGGATCCAGATGTAAGCAAAGGATTTTTTTTATGCAATTGACATATTTGTACTGATGTGTTTTTGCTTCCTAAAGGCAATCTGGCTTGTTTAACTGACAATTGTCTGCTGGGATTAGTTAGAACATGTTTGATTAATTGCAACTGGCTTTTTACTGAGTTAAGCAAAGGAGACTGGAGATGATTGAACATCCAGTAAACTTAAATGAGGTCCTGCCATTTTGTTGCTCATTCAATCGATCGATGTTCAAGTGCTTTACCTTACCTGTATTATAGCAATGAACCGTGCAAAGGGTGGAAGACATAACCACTTTTTAGACAAATGGTTAAACGTGTTTGGATAGCTGCAAATGAGGGGTTCAGGCGATGATTTATTAATCATTTGTCAGGATTCCACAAAAGCTGGAAAGAAGAACACTTTCACGGGTGCCGGGATGCAAAAATTTCCAACAGTAGGCACTTGTACGTCTCATGAATCAGGTGGATCACAAAAGTAAAGCAAAGTATAGCTTTGGCAACAACATTTCAAAGCTGGAAGTGACATTATGCTAGCAAAGTGAATGACGACTCCCTTAATAATTGACATTGAGTATAATTACTATTCTGTTCACCCATTCTTTCTGTTCATTAATGTCACATTGGTCAAAAATTGCGTTGTGAATGCTTTAATAATGTATGTTACATATTTGATGTTGTCAAAAGAAAAACAATAAAGTTAATATTATTTTAAGGATGAAAGTAATTTGCCAGGCGCTCGCTCTCACGAATTTGCACTCCAAGAACTGAAAATTTTCTTCAATTGATGAACTTAGAGTTGAGGAGGGGAAATAAAACAGAGATGCTCCAATGAAAGTCTAATTTATTTGAATTGTAACTACAGTGTAACTTTTATTTGCAGTCCTTTATCAGGCATTTAAGCCTTGACTTTTAGTGGCCCTGGTCAGTTTTAAATCGCCACTGGCGACTGGGCGACTGCCAATTTTTAGCCCTGAATTTGTTTTGTTTTGTGTTTTTTTTTTCACTGATCCTTTTTTTTCCGTTCTAGGCATATATGCCAGCAGTGATCAGTGATGCAGCATTTTCTTACAGTGAAGTTAAGGTACGTGGAAGATATCAGTTATATAATTAGCCCAGCTTACGTATCTAACTGTTCAGTAAATTGAACTGGATTGAATGCAGTCATTGGGTAAATTTGGGTTCGGTAATTGAACACAATAATTATTAACCAAAAATATGCCTATATATACAGCTGCGTTTGATTCCATTCAATTTCTGAACCCAGTCAAACATAATTAAACAGTTTTAAAATCATTCAAATATATAGATTTAGAGGATGCAAAATTTGAAGCAACAGTTTCTAGAGATTTGCTTTATTATGAATATAAAAGTTATGATGGCCAAGCACATATCTTAGTTTATACATTTTTGTGCTGTACTTCTTCTATTCTTTGTAAAAACAGTAATTGCATGCTTCGGATTGTAAAGAAGGGTGGGGCGATTCGCCAAAAAATCGGAACTTACTAGTTTCCTCTTAGTTTTACTGATTTTCTTTTTAATGTGCGGTTGGGGACTGGCAGTAGCTATGCACGCGCAATGTTCAGTTGTGGAATTCAGATGTTCTTCATTATTTCACCAATATAGCGGCACGAAATGCTGAAAACAGCGTATGACAGAATACCATCCACAAAAATCCCCTAGGAACAATGCGAGATCTGTAGTTAAGAATCTCCCTTCATCAAGTTACAAAATCCTTTTTCCATGGTGATGTGAGATTTATCTGGATGGCTATATGGTTAATTAACTTAATGCAGAATGAATCAAATAGTTACACCATGTTAACATGATACCGGTATGAACTCACCCAGGTATGGCTCGCACTGTTATGAGATTTTGTGCTGTAATCATGTAACAAATACAGAGAAGCAAGAGGGAACTGGGGTGAACTTGTATCAGAATGAAAAGCATACAATGAACTGGTGTCACGCAAACACCCCCTCAGACTAAAGTTGAGCAGCTCTCAAGAATGTTTAACAACATCCTCAGATACCCAGCGGCAGTAAAACCCTGATTTCATTAAAGCACTGTAAACTCAGACTGGTGCAATTTCTGGTGCAGTCTGAAATTCAGACTGGCATAAGTATTTACATGAGACCAACCATCTCTAAAAATACAGTTAACCTTTTGTCCACTTGGAATGTTTCAATGCCACTTGTTTAAATGCACATGCTTAAAACTCAAAACAAATACTGTAAACTGCCGCTTATAAGCCCGCCTACTTACAAGCCCCCCCCCCCCCCGGCTATAGGCCCATCCACCTGTAAACAAAAAATACATCCGGTAATAAGCCCCCCCCCCCGGATATAAGCCCTCCTCTAGTTTTCCCTGTTTCCTTAATATTAAGCACTCTCACAGAAAACTGCAAAGATTAACTCTGAGCTTCTGTTTTGTTATGTTCCGGTTATGTTCGTGTTGTTGCAGTTTTGATTTTGTTGTTAAAATCGAAATGAATTTGACTTATTATGACATTTCAAAGGTTAATTACAAACTGGTACATTAAAAATGTATTCCGATCAATACTGCTGTGGCTCATTTCGTAACGTTTTTCTTACTCCGCTTATAAGCCCCCCCGGATATAAGCCCCTCCATTTATAAGCCCACCCAAAACCCTTTACAAAGTTGTATCACCCTAGGGCTTATAAGCAGCAGTTTACAGTGTCTTAAAACATTTGGGGTAGTTTTTCATGTGAGCGTGCATGCTCAGTGCATGACACGGCATGACATAATGCCAATGTTGTGAATTGTGTGCACAGTATTGATGCGTAGAAAAAAATTGCGCAAATATCCTTAGAACCTCCCTAAAGCCATGGGCTTACTTTTGGCAACTGAGATAATTAAACATTTACTCTGCTTTGTTTTCCATACAGGTTTTTATTCCATCAACCTGATGTCAGAAAAAATATGGCAGTTTATTGTAAGGATTTGGTTAATAAATTTGTACTCTTAGCTACATGTATGTTCCCGGCAGACATTATCAATTGAAATAAAAAATTTTAAGAGCAGTTTTGAAATAAGGTTTTATATTTTTGGGTTTTTTTTTGCAAATTTTGATGTTGGTGATTAGTTTGACTGTATCCACATACACTTTATGTTCCCTCAGTAACACATCCATACACGAGTAGCATTTATTTGGGAGTAACCCTACTCCCCCCCCCCCCCCCCACACACACACACACACGCACACACACAACTAACTTCCCAGGAATGATGATTCGGAGTTATCTGACTGAATTCACTTGACAGGGAAAACTATTTCAAATGATGGATTCACCACAGTCTGATCCCCTCTTGTCAGTTCATTACATGACAGGTTTCAGACTATCCTGAAATGATTTATGAAGAGGCTTTCTTTTTGTTTCTCTTTGCTACCAGATTATGGCAATCAGTAACATTGCTCATTGGTGACATTAGATGCAGTGTAAAGGCTAATGATCAAACCAAAAACAAATTAAACCACAAGATTTACTACCATCACAGTCAGGGGTAGTAACATAGTGAGTCATAATCTGTGCATCAAAGTCACTTAAGTGGTTACTGGACCATTTGTTATTCGTGTTGGCAACACTGTTAGTCACAAATTTTTTTATTGACTGATTGACCGATTTATCAACTAAGTGGTTGAGTGGTTGATTCACGACTGATGGGTACTTAAAGAGATTGATTTTAATATAATAGTCCCTGGGCATCAATAAGAGTAAACAAGGTACATTATTATTCCACTATAGCATCAGTTTATCATATAAGGAGAAAACACATACACGAGAGTATGAGAGTGCATTGCACTGTAGAAAGCCTATTGCACTGTAGTGTCCCGGTTTCAAATCACTCATTGAATAAATCATTTAAAATGATAGGCAAATATTGTAGTGGAATAATAAATATCATTCAGTGGTTTTACAGATAATGGTCAAGGACATTTTACCGGTACTCATTGCTCGCATTTTTCCTCGCTCTATACCACACAACTTATCTGTCAAACCATTGAATGAGGTGGAGGTATTTTTCAATTAGTACCTTGTCTATACAATTTGACAACTCTGCAATAATGTAAATGAATTAAACCGTAGACTTGTGGCAGAGAAAAGGCCGAGGTAAGGTGAACAAAAATAATTATTGTCCCCAATATTTAAGTTTACAACCTAAAACTGGGGCTTATTTAGAATTTTGTAAAACAGGTTCATACCTGCCATCCGTCCCCATTTAATGGAAATTGTCCCGATTTTTGAGTTTCAAAACCTAAAACAATCGGGACATTCCGATTTTCAAGAAAAAAAAGACAATTTGGAACTGGATTGTTAAAGACGGGTCTTCAATGACTTTTCTACATCCTATCGTTTTGTGCAATACATGTGGTGCTTGAGACCATTAAACAACACCTGAGAATTCTAATGCTAAGACAGTACAGTACAGGAAATATTTTTTAAAATAATGCAAAAACCTTAAAGCAACCTAGATCCTGCTCAGTGTTGGGGGGCAGTGGGGGCAGGGCACTACCCCAGGACTGGGGTGAACATGGGGGGTGGTCCCTATTTCTGATTTTATAAGGTTGGCAGGTATGCACATTCTAATTTGATGAGAGTGTATTTACTAATAATTACCTAAAATATAATATTGCTGTCAGGTACCACTTGAAATAATAATTATAATGATAATAATAATAATAATAATAATAATAATAATAATAATAATAATAATAAATAAATAAATAAAATAATAATAAATAAAATAAATAATAATAAATAAATAATAATTGGAGTTCCGCTTTTAGGCTTGGCTAAATCTATATATTAGCGGAACTCCTTTGCGGCCGAAGGCCGCAAAAGTGGAGCCCCATAGTCATACTAAGAGGCATGCTGGTAATTTTTTATGGTCATGGCAAGCGGAATGGCTCGCGGGCGCGTGCGCCGTACATACATACATACATACGTACGTACGTCGCATTTCATGACATTCTTACATGAGGCAAATTTTCACCCAGCTTATTGCCAATGGCATGGTAAACTGGACGTTAGCTTCGCATTTTTTTTCTTGACTTTTCATGTTAATAGGTCCATTTATCTTTTATTAAACTTTAATGTAAATGATATACTGCGAAAAATATGTCAGAAGAGCAGAGACGAAGGAGAAGAGAAGGGGATAGAGAACAACAACGGGAAAGGATGAGAAACGCCACTGAAGAACAGCGTCAAGCAGAACAGAAACAAAAACGAGAAAGACGAAGGAACATTAAGCTTACAGCAGAGTGAGAAAGGTAACGAGAAGTAAGACGGACGGTACTGAAGAACAACGCCAGAGGAAAAACCTGGGAGACGCCGACAGAGAACTGTAAACATGTCGGGTACAGTTTTCTTGATTTTTATCAATTTGTGATTGGAAATAATTTTGTACCACCGAATAATTTACGTCTACGTTTTTGTATTTTATTCTACAGATGAACAAGGGGATTGAAATCGTAATGGAGAGAGAGAATGGAGAAGAAATTTACGCCAAGGACAGCATGAAGTTAGAAGGTGTTCGGGTAAAATCAATTTCCGTGCTTTAGCAAAGTTTGTTTAACAAAAAAAATGCACTGTTACAAAAGGGAACTTTTCGTCAAAACTTAAACTGCACCTTTTACGGTATGTCATTTTTACTCGTAGAAAGCAGGAGTGAAAAAAAGAGGAAAAAAGACAAAACAAAACAAAACGAAAAAAGGGAACAATTTGAGGGGGGTCATATTACAAGATTTCACAATATGGCCGCGAACGAGAACACAATACCTTTTCAACGTTAGAAATGAAAAGATAGGCTAAAGAAACTCGACTGCCGGTCCCGAATGCCCATTAAGTGGAATATGAATGTCTTTATTGAGAGGAGAAATTTATATGGATTGCTTTGGCCCGATGCTTTGAACCAGCGTGAAGATCTGATTGCTGAGTTTCCCGGGTGAGTTTCTCGGAATTTTTCAATCATTTCACAGAATATTACGGTATGGGAAATTCGCTTTTATCTAGAAGGATCCCACTATCTCAACTCGCTTATTTCCAATTCCCCGTTATCTCGAACAAAGAGAAATTTGTCTTGGCTTTGGTCATAAATATAATATTTCCAGTTATTTACTTTTACGACGATAACCCGCTTTTCTCAACTTTGAAGAATACCAGTGTGTTTTGTTTTCACGGCTATCGTTACTTTTAAGGGACTCGCGCTACATAGGAAAAAAAACAGTGAAAAACTGTTTGAATGCACGCGCAAAAATGACGAGTGACAAATTTGATGACGAGCGTTTATTAGCGAGAAAAACAAATGAAAACAAAATGAAAAACGGTTAAACACTCATCTACAGTATTAAGGGTTAAGCACTGATTGATAGTGATTAGGCCTAAGAACTCATCTATACTTCTGCTTAGGGTTAAGCACTGATTCTACGACGGTTAGCTTTGTTATTGTTGAGTTTAGTTATTTCTAAACTTTGTAAAATTAATTGAATTCGTCATTTTTGCGAGTGAATTTAATTCGTCATTTTTGCGCGTGCATTCAGACAATTTTTTCTCTATATAGCGCGAGTCCCCTAAAAGTAACGAAAGCCGTTTTCACGGAGCAAAGTGTAGCCAGGCAAAGGAGAAAACAGCTTATGAAAGCATGCAATGAAGTAAAAGGCGAAAACAAGTACCAACGCGAATCGTCAAGATGTTATAAACTCATTGACTAACAAAAGAATAACAAAACAGGACATAATTGATATATGCCTCGTTCTTTTAGACAGACTCTAGCCTGAATCCAGTCATTGTTTACAATATCCTCGGCAAAATCCATGCAAGTAACGAATCGATGAAAAAGCATACCCTCATTTATGAATCTACTGAAGTACGTCTTTTTAACCCTTATTCTGATTTCTGAATTGTTTGCTTGAATTTCAATAATTTTATTTGGCTTCACTGAAGTTCAAGACTTAAGCTTATGTGTGAATTAATTTTGTTTATCACTTATGAATTGTTTCCTTGAATTTCAATAATTTTATTGGGCTTCACTTAAGCTCAAAACTTAAGCTTATGTGTGAATTAATTTTGTTTATCACTCATGAATTGTTTGCTTGAATTTCAATAATTTTATTTGGCTTCACTTAAGCTCAAGTTAAGCTTATGTGTGAATTAATTTTGTTTATCACTCAATACTATGCATGGTTCAATTCTACCTGTTACCATCTCCCCCCCCCCCAGGCCTACCCCCGGGGATTTGCAATTTTTTTCTCACTTGGTAGTCTATTCCCCACCCCCGGGCACACAGAAAGAGACGATTCCCCACCTCCGGAACTCCTCATCGACCACAAATACGTTGTTTTGTGTACAAAACCTAAATGACGATATTGATTTCCGTACAATAGCAAAACCAGACGTTTTGACAATAACTTAAACGCTTTTCTAGAGTTTATTGAACGAAGTACACTACATGCATAATATAATAAAAACATGAACAGAAAATTGAAGAGAAAACTCTACCTGCATTGGCTGGCAAGTAAAGAAATTCTCTTTGACACATATTTTATTCTAAATATAGTGCATACGCACAAGAGGTCCATGAACAAATTGATGGCAGCATTTAAAGGAGTTTTTCTTAGCTTGTTTCATAAGAACACTGGACTGAGATCTCTGTTTAACATAAAGCTGTGCATCCGTTTTCATATAGAGTCTATTTAAGTCGTCTTATTATAAATATAAACATGCTGAAGAAATATTTCTTTGTTTGTGACGATCATCATTCATTCGAGTACCTATCAAACGCACATTCGTTCAACAATTTATAATAAACGTACCGTCCAACACAGATTTTAATTTTGAGAGGTTATTCTTCTCTAAACAGTCTGCTACAAATACTAGAGATTTTCACTGGAAATAGGCAATCTTCTCCACGCGGTCCGGGACCATCATATTAACTGAGAAGTGACGTACTTTACAAGAACAACAAGAAGATGTTTTCGATTTGCCCCACTCCCCTACCCCCGGGACAAGACCACTTCAAACAGTTCCCCACCCCCGGGCTTGAAGGGCTGGACTTGTCCCCGGGGTTGCCCGGTGGGGGGGGGGATGGTAACAGGTAAAATTGAATCATGCATTAGTTCAGAAGGCGACTGCAATTTGCCATTTTTTTTTATCTCAGTTAACCTACATGTATGAAATAAAGGCACTGCATTGTGGAAAGTGCTTCTTACTATTTGTCACTCATAATGGAATGTTCATGTTTTAGAAAGTTCAAATAATTACTGCATGCATTTTTTGGTATTCTCAAAAATCATTGTATCCCCAAGGGAGGGGGGGGGGATCCAGATGTAAGCAAAGGATTTTTTTTATGCAATTGACATATTTGTACTGATGTGTTTTTGCTTCCTTAAGGCAATCTGGCTTGTTTAACTGACAATTGTCTGCTGGGATTAGTTAGAACATGTTTGATAAATTGCAATTGGCTCTTTACTGAGTTAAGCAAAGGAGACTGAAGAGGATTGAACATCCAGTAAACTTAAATGAGGTCCTGCCATTTTGTTGCTCATTCGATCGACTGATATTCAAGTGCTTTACCTTACCTGTATTATAGCAATGAACTGTGCAAAGGGGGCGGAAGACAATTACAGGTAACCACTTTTTAGACAAATGGCTAAAAGAGTTTGGATAGCTACAAATGAGGGGTTCAGGCGATGATTTATTAATTATTTGTTAGGATTCCACAAAATATGGAAAGAAGAACACTTTCACGGGTGGATGCAAAAATTTCCAACAATAGGCACTTGTACGTCTCATGAATCAGGTGGATCCCAAAAGTAAAGCAAAGTATAGCTTTGGCTACAACATTTCAAAGCTGGAAGTGACTGAATGCTAGCAAAGTGAATGACGACTCCCTTAATAATTGACATTGAGTATAATTACTATTCTGTTCACCCATGGATTCTTTCTGTTCATTAATGTCACATTGGTCAAAAATTGCATTGTGAATGCTTTAATAATGTATGTTACCTACGATATTAGTTATTTGATGTTGTCAAAAGAAAAACAATAAAGGTAATATTATTTTAAGGATGAACGTAATTTGCCAGGTGCTCGTTCTCATGAATTTTGCACTCCAAGAACTGAAAATTTTCTTCAGTTGATGATCTTACAGTTGAGGAGGGGAAAGAAAAGAAAGATGCTCCAATGAAAGTCTAATTTATTTGAATTGTAACTATACAGTGTTAAGTCTTTTATTTGCAGTTCTTTATCAGGCATTTAAGCCTCGACTTTTAGTGGCTCTGGTCAGTTTTAATTCGCCACTGGCGACTGGCGACTGCCAATTTTTAGCCCTGAATTTGTTGTCTTTTTTTTTTTTCACTGATCGTTTTTTTCTGTTCTAGGCATATATGCCCGCAGTGATCAGTGATGCAGCATTTTTCTTACAGTGAAGTCAAATGAGGTACGTGGAAGATGTCAGTTATATAATATAGCCCAGCTTACGTATCCAACTGTTCAGTAAATTGAACTGGATTAAATGCAGAGTGATTGGGTTAATTTGGGTTTGGTAATTGAACACAATAATTATTAACCAAAAATATGCCTATATATACAGCTGTGTTTGATTCCATTCAATTTCTGAACCCAGTCAAACATAATTAAACAGTTCAGTTAAAATCATTCAAATATATAGATTTAGCCAAGCCTAAAAGTGGAGCTCCAATTTTTATTTGACAATCCTATTATTCACAATGGAAAACAAAAATTGAACCAACGATAAAATTGAACCACAACATTTACATGAGTGTGCCATCAAGACTTCCATTTGGGTGGCAATGAGAGCCTTTACATCTGGACTTAAGGGAGGACACTCTTAATCACCATATTGTTGCTGTGGGAAGTTCCTCAGAACCATCATATCTTGGAACCCTATTACTTCCACAGATAAGCTGCTTGGCCACGTTTGTTTTATGGGAAAGGTTTTCAAGATTTTCAAGTCGCAACCATATTCAGCATGACACTTGACCTGAACAGAAAAAATGCTCAAACAGCATACAGTTCTCGCTATTGTAAACATTGCGAACATTTAAAGATTATCAGGATGCAAAATTTGAAGTAACAGTAGTTTCTAGAAATTTGCTTTATTATGAATATAAAAGTTATGATGGCACAAGCACATATCTTTATACATTTTTGTGCTGTAGTTCTTCTATTCTTTGTAAAAACAGTAATTGCATGCTTCGGAACTTTACTAGTTTCCTCTTAGTTTTACTGATTTTCTTTTTAATGTGCGGTTGGGGACTGGCAGTAGCTATGCACGTGCAATGTTCAGTTGTGAATTCAGATGTTTTCTTCATTATTTCACCAATATAGCGGCACGAAATGCTGAAAACAGCGTATGACAGAATACCATCCACAAAAATCCCTTAGCAACAATGCAAGATCTGAGTTAAGAATCTCCCTTCCTCAAGTTACAAAATCCTTTTTTCATGGTGATGTGAGATTTATCTGGATGGCTATATGGTTAATTAACTTAACGCAAAATGAATCAAATAGTTACACCATGTTTACATGATACCAGTATGAACTCACCCAGGTATGGCTCGCACTGTTATGAGATTTTGTGCTATAATCATGTAACAAATACAGAGAAGCAAGGGGGCACTGGGGTGAACTTGTATCAGAATGAAAAGCATACAATGAACTGCCCTGGTGAAAATCTTTGAAGGATCTTCAAGGATCCTTAAAGATCTCCATGAGGACCTTTGAGGATCCTACTGAGGATCCTGACAAAGATCTTTATAAAATCTTCAAGGATCTTCAAGGATCTTCAAAATTCTTGCCAAGATCTTCAAGGATATTCAAAGTTCTTGCCAAGATCTTCAAGGATCTTTTATTTTCTTGCCAAGATCCTCAAGGATCTGCAAAGATCTTTCAATTTCTTGCCAAGATCTTCAAGGATCTACAAAGATCTTCAAAATTCTTGCCAAGATCTACAAGGATATTCAAAGTTCTTGCAAAGATCTTCAAGGATTGTCAAAATTCCTCTCAAGATCTTCAAAGTTCTTGCCAAGATCTTCAAAGTTCTTGTCAAGATCTTCGATGTTCTTGCCAAAATCTTTAAGGATCTTCAAAATTCTTGTCAAGATCTTTGATGTTCTTGCCAAGATTTTTAAGGATCTTCAAAATTCTTGTCAAGATATTCAATGTTCTTGCCAAGATCTTTAAGGATCTCCAAAATTCTTGCCAATATCTCTTTTGATCTTCAAAATTCTTCCCAATATCTCTTTTGATCTTCAAAATTCTTCCCATTATCTTCACATTTCTCCACAATTCTTGCTAGGATCTTCAAGGATCTTCAAAAGGTCATCAAGTTCTTGCAAGATTAGAAAAGATCTTCAAAAATCTCCCAAAGAACCTTTTTGGTTCTTTCAAGTTCCACAACAATCTTTGAGGACCATTAAGGATGTTGCAAGCTCTTACAAAATGAAGCTAGGAATTCCTAGGAATTCCAAGCTTCGCATGGTCTTAGATTACTGTGGAAGAAATTTCTAGGAAACTGAGAGAATTTGATAAAATTTGATAAAATTTGAAAAAATTGAGATCCTAGGAATTACTGAGAATAGAAAACATAAGGATGTAATGTACATCAAACAACAAACAAACTTAAAGTTGATTAAGTATTTATTGCAAAAATTGTAAGGATTCTTCACAAGTTTTCTTTTAGGCCACCAAATTCAACATTGTTTTGATTAAATGAAAATTTTATTATGAAACCTTAAAACACTTTCTTGTGAATATATTTAGAGCATTACAGTCGAAATACTCAGCGCATTCCACTTATTATTTAGGAATGACTTTCATTAATCGGGGAAGGATTGCATTATTGGAATCAAGATTCTACTTTCAAATTGAATATTGTAAGGTTCCAACGGTAGCCTTGTTCCAGATAAGGAATGCTGATTTGTTTATTATTGACATCTGGCGAATGTTCACATGCAAGTAGCAGACTGTTTGCGGCTTGACGTGTCTGGCCTGATTTGTGTTCGCTCAACAAAATATTAATTGCAGGCACATTTCCACGTAAAAAAGCAGTCTGTTGTTGTAAAACTGTAAAGAATAATTTCTTAAAAACAAGTGTGCTGTAAATGCACACAAATGTTCCTGAAAATTGAGAAAAATTCCCTGTAATGTCAAACTGACTGAGACCAACAGCCGCCAACGGTTTTGTACTTCGCGTGTGAACTTTTGGCTTTTGTTAGTAACAATCCAATCAACATTCGTTACTTCGCATGAGTCTACCGTTGGAACATTTCAATCTTCAATTTAAAAATAGAATTTTGATTCCAAAAGTGCAATCCGTTCCCGATTAATGAAAATCATTCCTAAATAATGAGCGGAATGCGCTGAGTATTTTGACTGTAATTTACCACAATTTCAGCACTCTGGAAACTAGCTTGGAGACTATATCAAGTACTGACACAGTGCAGTTGTGATTAAAATAACATCTCTATAAAGTTCACAAGAGGTTTTAGAAAATTATGACATATTAAATACCATATTTTTCAGACCTATGTACATGACCTATGTATTGTCCTCTGAATTTCACATCACTAAATACATAAAAGTTAATTCAACATTGGGAAAATTACAATAATACATGTATTGTTATTCTGAATTGCTACACCTAGAACTACTTTTACATAAAGCTTCATCAGTATACACAGTGTGAATCTGACAGCATTGTCTTGATTGTCTATTTTCTCAAAATATTTTGCTGTGTTCATTTAGAGTGGATTTATAGCGATAACTTACAATACATTTACAATTGCATTGTGTCCTGGTAGTTTGAGTAGGTATGATTCACAGAAAGGGAAATCAGTAAACTGGACTCCTGTGTTCATTAAAAGTGACTTAGCTTTAATACTGAGCACAGAGCAGGCTACTCCTGACTTGACACTGCAGTGCTCAGCAGCTGATCATGAATTGAATGTATTCCTAGTAGAGCAAAACAGAACAAATTGGTCATTGTGTGGTTAAAATCATTTCTGAATTATTTTGTATTCAGTTAACAGTTCCGTTCTTTCAATTCTCTAGAAGATGATCTCTATTATTGTTTTCAAATCAAGACATTGTAAACTCAAGGCACTCTAGTGCATGTCCTTTTATTAAACTACAGTGATGGAAACACTCTACAGTGGAAAAGCACTGGAGAACATTGCATTGGATGTTTCATTTTAACTTTTCTATAAACTGCACAATTATGCCATAACTGCTTCTTTAGTTAAATAAACTCGCAATTCAGCCTGCCTCAAGTGTGCCTATAGCTTATAATTATATGGAAGCAGATATAAGAAGACAGGAAAGAACATGATCTTCTTAGAATCGTTAATTTTGAAGCCAATCTTTCATTACAAATCATTTTCTTTTGAACTAACCTCCTTCTTAAGAGTAGATATCCAGTTTTTGCTGCCTTGAGGCATCATTTAAGCTTGAAATAATAGGAAATCCAAGGAAACATATGTTGCCCATTTTAAAACGAACTCGAAATTGATGAATTCAACTGTTTTCTCTGAGCCCGCAATGATGAGGCTGCTGACCAAAAGCGGCTCATTCATTACCAGTCTCTCCGAGATTCCAAAATGGCGGCTGCTCCTGGCTCCGTTTTTCTTGCTCACTTTAAGGATTGCATTCTGCTAAGAAGTCACTCCTGAATCGTTTTTTGGGGACCTATGGAGACTTAGAACAAATTTACCCCTACAGAAGTTCAAAAACTAAGGATTTTCATCGTTAAATTGCTGAAACTGACTGCATGAATATTAAGACAAAATAATTGTGTTGGATACATGTACTTTGTAGTGATAGTATACTTGCCAACTTTTTGTGATTCATAGGCGTGACATTGTTATCCTGAGAGTGTCAAGATTTTTCATAGGGGACCGATAGTATCCGAAGATGTCCAAAGATTTCCAAAGACGTTCCGAAGACGTTCCGATTTATGGCCTGATGGCCAGTAAACCGATGCTTTGATCATTTAAACGAGTATGACCATGTCTCCAGTGGCTTTCCCTACTAAAATCCGAGATTTCGCGAAAGTATGATCATTATTTTCTCGCATTAGTTCGAGTTTATTTAAATACTTTATAATTTTTTTTTTCAAAATTAGTCGGTTAAGGCTGTAAAGGTTCAAAATTTTCCACCAGGCGTGAGAAATGGGAACGCAGGCGTGAGTAGGCGTGACATCGCAGTTTTCGATCCGCAGGCGTGACACTTGGCAGGTATATGATAGCAGTTTTGTTTTTTGATCACACAGCAGATCAGACATTAGAATAATACTCACCACCTTGCAAGATCCTCATTATTTTAGTCCTTTCAAAGAGGATATTGAAGGAACCCAGCAAAGATCTTAGGAAAATCATTGCAATGATGTTTGTAAGGATCCTCATCAAATCTTTGAAGATTCTGTCAACTGTGTCAAATTTTTCAAGGATCTTGTGAAGGAACCTTGTATGATCCCCAGATCAAAATCAAAAACTTTAACAGAATACTTTCAAGATCTTTGAAATCCTTGAGGATCTTGCAGGATCCTTGCTAAGATCTTGTAAAGACATCAATAATTATTGGCATAAAATTACAGATTCCTTGCAAGATCCTGATCAAATCCTTACGGATCCTTTCTAAAATCTTTATGCAAATGTTAGGTCTTCGAAAGAACTTCATTAAATCCTTGAGGATCTTGAAGAAACCTTGCACAAATCTTGTAAAGATCTTGACAGGGATCCTTGGGAGATCCTGACCAAATCCTAAAGGATCCTAGCAAAGATCTTAACAAGATCCTTAAATGGATCTTTTTAAGATCTTTGAAAGATCCTCATTAAGGCCTTGAGGATCTCCAAGGATCCTTGCACAGATCTTGCAAAGATCTTGACAAGGATCCTTGTAAGATCCTGAGCAAATCCTTGAGGATCCTGGCTAACATCTTAACAAGATCCTTGAAAGGATCCTTTTAAGATCTTTGAAAGATCCTTGTTTAGTCCTTGAGGATCTTGAACTTGAACTAACTTCTTGAACTAACTTCCCAGGAATAATGATTCAGACTTATTTGATTGAATTCACTTGACAGGGAAAACTATTTCAAATGATGGATTCACCACAGTCTGATCCCCTCTTTTCAGTTCATTACATGACAGGTTTCGGACTATCCTGAAATGATTTATGAAGAGGCTTTTCTTTTTGTTTCTCTTTGCTACCAGATTATGACAATCAGTAACATTGCTCATTGGTGACATTAGATGCAGTGTAAAGGCTAATGATCAAACCAAAAACAAATTGAACCACAAGATTTACCACCATCGCAGTCAGGGGTAGTTAAATAAATATAGTGAGTCATAATCTGTGCATCAAATAAAGTCACTAGTGGTTACTGGACCATTTGTTATTCGCGTTGGCAACACTGTTATAGTCACAAATTTTTAATTGACTGACCGATTTATCAATTAAGTGGTTGAGTGGTTGATTCATGACTGATGGGTACTTAAAGAGATTGATTTTAATATAATAGTCCCTGGGCATCAATAAGAGTAAACAAGGTACATTATTATTCCACTATAGCATCAGTTTATCATATAGAGCGTTTTCACTCACGTGACAAGCCGCCATATTGGTATACTCAAACAAAAGACGATTTTTGCATAAAAATAGAGTTCAACTCCAAAAGGACTGGTTTGGGACACCAATATGGCCGCCGTTTCTTTGTTTTGGAACACCAATATGGCCGTCGTGACATCACGTGAAAACGCTCTATAAGGACTAGAAAACACATACATGAGAGTATGAGAGCGTATTGCACTGTAGTGTCCCGGTTTCAAATTACTCATTGAATAAATCATTTAAAATGATAGGCAAATATTGTAGGCGGGGAATAATAAATATCATTCAGTGGTTTTACAGATAATGGTCAAGGACATTTTACCGGTACTCATTGCTCGCATTTTTCCTCGCCTTATACCACACAACTTACCTGTCAAACCATTGAATAAGGTGGAGGTATTTTTCAATTAGTACCTTGTCTATACAAATTGACAACTCTGCAAAAATGTAAATAAATTAAACCGTAGACTTGTGGCAGAGAAAAGGCCGAGGTAAGGTGAACAAAAGTAATTATTGTGCCCAATATTTAAGTTTACAACGGTTACCTAAAACTGGGGCTTATTTAGAATTTTGTAAAACAGGTTCATACCTGCCATCCGTCCCCATTTAATGGGAATTGTCCCGATTTTTGAGTTTCAAAACCTAAAAAAATCGGGACATTCCGATTTTCAAGAAAAAAAGACAATTTGGAACTGGATTGTTAAAGATTGGTCTTCAATGACTTTTCTACATCCTATTGTTTTGTGCAATACATGTGGTGCTTGAGACCATTAAACAACACTTGAGAATTCTAATGCTAAGACAGTACAGTACAGGCAATATTTTTAAAAATTAATGCAAAAACCCTAGAGCATCCTAGACCCTGCTCAGTGTTGGGGGGCAGTGGCGGGGGGGGGGGGGGGCTGGGGTGAGCATGGGGGGGGTGGTCCCTATTTTTGATTTTATAAGGTTGGCAGTTATGCAGATTCTAATTTGATGAGAGGTGTATTTACTAATAATTACCTAAAATATAATATTGCTGTCAGGTACCACTTGAAATAATAATAATAATAATAATAATAATAATAATAAATAAAATAATAATGAATAAAATAAATAATAATAAATAAATAAAAATTGGAGTTCCGCTTTTAGGCTTGGCTAGATCTATATATTACTTGCTTTTAGTGATGTCCGATTCCGAACAGCACGATATTCCTCGTGATTCCCAAAGTACTACGCCTCTTGAACATGAGGATTCCTTGTCTAATGCCGAAACCCTTCGGTTATTTTCACAACTGTTAGACTCTAAGCTTGATCAGAAGTTCACTTCTTTCAAGCGCGAACTTGAAGAGAAAGACAACCTTACACAGAGCCAGCTAAAGAAGCTGAAAACTGAGACGAAAGCTTCGAATACCTTTAATTATAAAGGTAACAGAGTACAGTTCGAGTTTAATCTCAACGTCCTCGACCAAATCGAGACGGCCTCTAAGAACCTTCGCGCAGGGAAAGTCTCTTCTGCAACTTCCGATCTCGAAGAAGCAAAGAAGCTCATCGATAAGCGCAACAAACTTGTGCGTTTCGCCGACAAGAGCCCCGCAGGTTGGACTGCTGTTGAAGAGTATGAGTCCGACGAACTCGCCGACGATTCAGAAGACGAGAAAAAGCTCCGTTCAGCCGAGAAAAGGGCGCTGTCGAAGATTCGTGAAAAGAATAGAAAATTTCAACCTGCCCGTCCCAGAGCTCCGCAGCGTGAGTCAGCAACGGAAACCCAAACTTCTTTCTCGGCTGCTCCTGCTCAGCATTCTTTCAATCTTCAACAGCCCTTTCGCCATCAGTCCTTTCGTGCAAGACAACCAGTTCCCGCTGACAAATGTTTCAGCTGCGGCCAACGCGGACATTGGGCAAATTCCTCAGTTTGTCCCAGTCGCAACAACCTCACTCGAAACCCACCGAGCACCAAACCAACAAACGGATGATGGGTCCAGGGACAAATACGATGCTGCCTTAAAACGATTGGGACAAGATGAGTATCCTTTACCTGTATCTCCAGTGAATTCTCTGGGCGATTGTGACCCAGTTGACTTTTTCTGCCAATCGACTAGCGATCCTAATTTTCATGATTCTCCGGAAATTTGTCCGGATTATCAAGAGGACGTGCAGAACATTGCCGTTAAAGGTAGATTAAGGCGTAATATTAGTTTCTGGGAGTATATAGGCGCTTCTTGGTTTATTCGCCAAACCATTTTGGAAGGCTACAAAATTCCTTTTTATTTTACACCTGCTCCTGCCACCTTCGGTAATAATAAGTCTTCCTTGCAGCATGCGGATTTTGTTCACAAAGCAATTACTGATCTTTTAGCTGTTGGTTCTGTTGTGGAATGCTCGTCTCCACCTTCAGTAATTAACCCTTTGTCTGTTTCCATTCAGTCTAACGGCAAGAAGAGGCTAATATTAGACCTCAGGTATCCTAATTCTTTTGTTAAAAAATTCACAATTAAGTTTGAAGACGCACTTTCCCACACCACTATGCCCGCTAGGCAATTAGCTTCTGTCACAGGCAGTATTATTTCTAATATGCTTGTTATTGGTAATCTTTGTAAGCTTATGACCAAAAACTTGCACAGGGCCTTGGATTGCAGAGCAGGGTGGGAGTCGTCTGTTATTTTGGATTTGCCATCTCGCAAGGAATTAATTTTCTGGCGGGAAAATTTATTTCGTCTTAATTCT
Source organism: Siderastrea radians (assembly GCA_964017195.1). Lineage (NCBI taxonomy): Eukaryota > Metazoa > Cnidaria > Anthozoa > Scleractinia > Rhizangiidae > Siderastrea > Siderastrea radians. Next base: position 23,341,941 of record OZ024888.1, on the reverse strand, counting down.
AGGCCCCTTTCAGAGGATGTTCGCCCAGTTACTCGGATTGCGTATTCAGACGCTAGCTCTCTGGGCTGTGCCGCCTATTTATCTATGGATGATTTTCCAGTTGCACACAAGAACTGGGACCCACTGGAAATGAGTCAAAGCTCCACTTGGAGGGAACTTCATTGTGTTTATCTTGCCCTCCAAAGTTTCGCACTACGTTTGTCTATTAGTTCTGTTAAATGGTTCACTGATAATCAAGCAGTCCCTATTATTGTTGATTCGGGCAGCATGAAAGAAGAATTGCATAAATTATCTGTGGATATTTTCTATGTCACCAGGGATTATAATATCGACTTAGACGTCGAATGGATTCCTCGTTCCCTCAACGATAAAGCGGATTATCTTAGCAAAATCGTTGATTGCGACGACTGGAAAGTTAAGGATTGCTATTTTTACGCACTTACGTCCTACTGGGGACAGTGCTCAGTTGATTGTTTCGCTAGTTCCAAAAATTGCAAAGTTCCTAGGTTCTATTCTCGATTTTACAATCCGTATTGCCTAGGCGTGGATTCATTTGCTTTCAGCTGGGCTGGCGAGTTTTGCTGGTTAGTCCCTCCTGTCACACTGGTGACCAGAGTCATTCGCCATGTTTGCCTTTGCAAATGCAAAGGTATATTAGTCATTCCTTATTGGCCATCCGCACCTTTTTGGCCTCTTCTGGTAGATTCTCAAGGGTCCTTTAATTTATTTGTTATCGATTACCTCTTCGTTGAGAACGGCAAAGATGTGTTCTTACATGGGTCCAATAAGAATGCTATTTTTGGATCGGAGAATTTTAGCACACCGGTGCTTTTTCTCTTGCTCGATGGAGCTCTGTGATCGGTTTGGCTAGAAGGCACTGGCCTTCTATGATGCTATATAGGCACTGGCCTTTTGTTGGTGTGCAGCTATTCACACCGCCGTTTCACACGGCCATTTCACACATTTTGGAGTATTTATGTGTTTATTTTCTTCCTTTGTTTTTTGTTTACAAGGTGGAAATGCATTTGCAGACAAAGTTGGTCGTCTTCTTGACCCCGAACTTCGGAGACTAGCATCATGCCTGCCTGCCCGTGCGGTTGAGGCCAAAGCTTCTTCTACCACAGAGCGGTATTCAAGGGCTTTTCAGAAGTTCAGAGAATGGGCTTCCTGTCATCGTGAGATTACTCCTTTACCATCAGATGACATTTCAGTTGCTTTATATTTGGAATTTTTGCTCCAAAGTAATTGTTCAATTTCTGCTTTAGAGTCTGCCTGTTACGGCATTAGTTGGGCGCACAATTTGTACGGGTTTCCCACCCCTTGTAATTCAAGTTTAGTTAAAAATATTCTGGAAGCTGGGAAGAGGAAGTTGGCAAAACCCGTTTCTAAAAAAGAGCCTGTTACTCCTGTTATGATTTACGAATTGTGTATCAAATTTGCAGGCCCTTCCGCCAGCCTTTCAGATTTGCGTTTAGCTGCTATTTGTGTTACCGCTTATGCTGCATTTCTCCGCTTTAATGAATTAGCTGCTTTGCGTTGCTGTGATGTTAAATTTTGCGATAACACCTTTGTCGAGATTACTATAGTCAAGAGTAAGACAGATCAGTACAGGGATGGTTCCAGAGTCTTATTAGCCAAGACGGGTTCTATATCCTGTCCTTTTGATTTGCTGGAAAGATATGTTTGCTCCGCTGGTCTGCAACTGTCTTCTACGTTACCCTTTTTCCGTGCCCTGTATTATCAAAAATCCAATTGTTCTTATAAGTTACGTTCTGAGGGTATGAGCTACACTAGGACTAGAGAGATTGTTTTGCATGCTTTTGCTGAGTTAGGTTATCCTAAGAGTATGTTTGGCTTGCATAGTCTTAGGGCGCGAGGTGCATCTGCTGCTGCTAATGCCGGTATCAGCGATCGCTTATTTAAGCGTCACGGCAGATGGAAATCTGACAGCGCTAAGGACGGCTATGTCAAAGACAAACTTGATTCTCTGTTATCCGTTTCTCGTAGTTTAGGTTGTTAAGCATTAATTATTAGCTTTTCTCTTTCTTTATTTTTCGAACGCGAGCATCAATAAACGAGATGCTCGCCCCTAGAACTGTGTGGTGTGTTTATTGAAGATTAATTACAAAATGTTTTATACTCGTTTCACAGTGATTAGAGTATAAATGTATTTTGTAATGTTTTGGTATGTAACTGAAGTATGTAGGAATGTATTCATAAGATTGTGTTAATGATTTAGTTGTTTATTAATCCTGTGGGATTCGTTTGGTTATTTAAGAGATTGTAAGTTATGCAGAAACCATTCGAAGGCATCTCTTTATACTTGCTTTTAATTTGTGTAACCTGTTTTCTGTATATTTGTATACTTGTTAGCGTTCCGATTTGCAATTGTAACCTGTGTGTGCTCACGGACATCAATAAACGAGATGCTCGCCCCTAGAACTGTGTGGTGTGTTTATTGAAGATTAATTACAAAATGTTTTATACTCGTTTCACAGTGATGATACATGTATCATGAGAATACTGGGCACTGTTTGGATAAATGGGTGTGAGCATATTCTAAACAGAGCATCATTGAAGAACGTACTAATAAGTTACGCAAACATTTTGTAAGTACGAATCACTAAAAATAAACAAAACGCAAAATCGATTTTTATTCTAGTGATCAATTCGTCACGCGTACGTAAGCAAACAAATCATGGATGCCAGAGCGGGCATTGCGTAGCACCAAACACTAAGGCCTGGATTTCACTAGCTTGGCAAGCACAAACGTGGCTAATAGACCATCACAAACACTTTTTTGTAGTTTTTCATTGTTTTTCCATTCACTACTATCATTGATAAAGCCTTACCATCCTTCGCTCAAAGTATATGTACAACGGAAATTTCACAACTTATTAGAGTTGTATTAGATATGGCGCAAGGTAAATTTAAATAATTATAATGAGCTTTTACAGCAACTACTATTGGCTTCCTCCTTGTTTCATACTAAGTTAGGAACTTTAAATATTGATAATATTTCTAAATATTATTTTCCCAGTGGCTACAATAGTGGATAACATTTTGTAATTTTGTAATATTTTCCTTAAGAGTAAAATAATTACACTTGTATATAACTATAATTAGTATACACCAAACCAGTGAATGGTGTTTTTCGCGCGCTCTGATTGGCTATTCAAACGCGGGATAGCATTTGCTATTCACCTCGCGGCACTTTCCTGGATTTCGCGCGAGCGTACAATGTTTTGCCTCATTTCTCAGACAAAAAGGAACTATTTGGAGCCGGCTATCCACTGGTTTGGTATATACTATAATTATTTACCTCCCGGCAGTGTCAGTGAATAGTGGTGGATATTTACCTCGGTAAATATCTACCACTATTCACCTCCACTTCAGTGAATCAGTGAATAATTATTAACTAACATTAACTAGAACTCTTCTTTCATATTATATGAAAAATAAAACAAAAATAAAGGCAACAGTGAAAATCCTTCCACTAAAATTATCGCGAACTCTTAACGAAGAAATGGAGATGAAGTCATCACACAGGACCTAAACCCAAACAAAACGCCATACCAACACCACTCGAACATTAAGTCACTTCACCAACACTACGATCATTTTTCATTTTGCATGCAAGACTTTCTTGACACCAAAGCCCAGAAAAAGAAAACCTTCTACACTAACGACGTCATTAGCAATTACAATAAATATATTAATGATGCAATGATCAATGTCAAGTAAACATTTAATTCCAACAGGCATTTTAAAATTTTTCTTTCTTATTCCTAAATTATATATCTCATTAAAATAAATATCAGTGTCACTGATGTCTGCTTAGTTGATGCCCTCGTCTTCACTTTCCGTCCCATTGCGTTCGTATAAAACATGATCTTCCTCAGTGCTGAATCGTCCTGTTATTTCCTGAATAGTTTTTCCTTTTGTCTCCGGAACAAAAAATAACGTAAAAGTGAAGAAAAGTCCCACCAGCGCCATGAAAACCAGGAAGGTGTAAGGAGTCAAGGCACGCTAAACAAAATAATAACAAACATGCTGTAAACAACACAAAGAACAAGGTAACAGGCTAAAATATAAGGACAACTTCAGCTGATGGTTACCTGCATTGAAGGAAAAACAAGTCCAACGAGAAAGTTAGACAGCCAGTTAACCACGCCTGCTATTCCAACAGCAGCGGGTCTGGGACCTTGTGAGAAGAGTTCAGCCGTGATGAACCACGGGATTGGGCCTACAGTATAACAGATAATAAGAAAGTTTAGACAAAATGCTTCCAACGTTTGCCTTTTCTGTAATTAGCTGCAATCGGTAGCGTAATGCCGAGTACAACCTTTTTGTGACAAACACTTGACTGCAAAGACAGTCACAAAGCATTGTCTCTGCAATTAGTCTAGGAACAAGTAACTGTCTATGCAATCGCGCCCATAAATTTTCTTGAAAGAACAGCAGTTTTTCATATTCTGATACGTTATACGTTTGCTACGATTGAGCAAATAATTTAGTGTCTCGTGGAAGCTTTAAAGCACATTCAAAAACCCAAGATGCCAGGAAAGAAGGTCACCTGGACGAGGTGGTCTCCTATCAGCAAACGTACAGTGATTTTATTTGACTGGAATGACAGAAACAAGAGGTGATTGATAAAATGAGCTGGTTGATAACGGGATATGGTTGAAACCAGGGGAGGTTGATAACGAGAGGGATCAGGGGGGGGTAGATACTGGGTTTAATAAGATAACACCTTTACAGGGTTTCAGTGTATTCTATCTTGTTCCAACCACTGTGCTTCACAAACGTTCATCTTTCAAAAATAACCATTTATTAATGCGAATTCTTACAGTGACTGTTATTAATAATAGAGATTTGCTTTACCTGGACCAAGTTGGAAAAAGGTTACACTTAACAATGTTGCCACCACAGCCACATAGTTCATTCCAGACAAATACTGCAATCACAACAAGTACAGAAACAGGTCACTACATTGTCACAGAGCGGTTTTCAATTGACTGCCGAAAGAAATTTGCATTTGCTTTGGTTTTGCCTAACTACACTGTGATTGGCTAAACCTGCGAAAAAAAACCACAACAACAACAACTTCCACCACTTTCTCAACCAATCAGTAGCAAAACCAAAGCCAATCGTGACTTACGTTTTCCCGTGATTGGTTCACTGTGTTGTTTGTGTGTTGTGATTGGTTCACTGTGTTGTTTGTGTGTGTTGTGATTGGTTCACTGTGTTGTTTGTGTGTGTTGTGATTGGTTCATGTGTTGTTTGTGTGTGTTGTGACTGGTTCACTGTGTTGTTTGTGTGTGTTGCGATTGGTTCACTGTGTTGTTTGTGTGTGTTGTGATTGGTTCACTGTGTTGTTTGTGTGTGTTGTGATTGGTTCATTGTGTTGTTTGTGTGTGTTGTGATTGGTTCACTGTGTTGTTTGTGTGTGTTGTGATTGGTTCACTGTGTTGTTTGTGTGTGTTGTGATTGGTTCACTGTGTTGTTTGTGTTTCTTATGATTGGTTCATTGTGTTGTTTGTGTGTGTTGTGATTGGTTCACTGTGTTGTTTGTATGTGTTGTGATTGGTTCACTATGTTGTTTGTGTGTGTTGTGATTGGTTCATTGTGTTGTCTGTGTGTGTTATGATTGATTCATTGTGTTGTTTGTGTGTGTTGTGATTGGTTCACTGTGTTGTTTGTGTGTGTTGTGATTGGTTCATGTGTTGTTTGTGTGTGTTGTAATTGGTTCACTGTGTTGTTTTTGTGTGTTGTGATTGGTTCACTGTGTTGTTTGTGTGTGTTGTGATTGGTTCACTGTGTTGTTTGTGTGTGTTGTGATTGGTTCATTGTGTTGTTTGTGTGTGTTGTGATTGGTTCACTGTGTTGTTTGTGCGTGTTGTGATTGGTTCACTGTGTTGTTTGTGTGTGTTGTGATTGGTTCACTGTGTTGTTTGTGTGTCTTATGATTGGTTCACTGTGTTGTTTGTGTGTGTTGTGATTGGTTCACTGTGTTGTTTGTGTGTGTTGTGATTGGTTCATCGTGTTGTCTGTGTGTGTTATGATTGATTCATTGTGTTGTTTGTGTGTGTTGTGATTGGTTCACTGTGTTGTTTGTGTGTGTTGTTTGTGTGTGTTGTAATTGGTTCACTGTGTTGTTTTTGTGTGTTGTGATTGGTTCACTGTGTTGTTTGTGTGTGTTGTGATTGGTTCACTGTGTTGTTTGTGTGTGTTGTGATTGGTTCACTGTGTTGTTTGTGTGTGTTGTGATTGGTTCATTGTGTTGTTTGTGTGTGTTGTGATTGGTTCACTGTGTTGTTTGTGCGTGTTGTGATTGGTTCACTGTGTTGTTTGTGTGTGTTGTGATTGGTTCACTGTGTTGTTTGTGTGTCTTATGATTGGTTCACTGTGTTGTTTGTGTGTGTTGTGATTGGTTCACTGTGTTGTTTGTGTGTGTTGTGATTGGTTCATCGTGTTGTTTGTGTGTGTTGTGATTGGTTCACTTTGTTGTTTGTGTGTATTGTGATTGGTTCATTGTGTTGTTTGTGTGTGTTGTGATTGGTTCACTGTGTTGCTTGTGTGTGTTGTGATTTGTTCACTGTGTTGTTTGTGTGTGTTGTGATTGGTTCACTGTTGTTTGTGTGTGTTGTGATTGGTTCACTGTGTTGTTTGTGTGTTGTGATTGGTTCACTGTGTTGTTTGTGAGTGTTGTCATTGGTTAGACGCACTCAATTGACTGAACTGGTATAAAAATGCTTGGATAATATCTTGTCTTTGGATATTTTCTGTTCCTAAATGTTCACAATTGTCCTCCCTGTTTGCTTCTCTTTCTCCATCAACTTAAAGGAATGGTCGGTGTAGACTGTTAGTTCATAATCATACCCTGCCAAACCTTCACAAAGTGTTGTCCTTACCTCATAACGAAAGGATATTGTCATTACTGCATAAAACACGAACATGCCACCTAGTCCCATCAGCATCAGCGACCTTCGGCCCATAACTTCCACCACTTTTACCTGAAAATTTGAAAGAATTCACACGGTAAAGCTGAAATGTAACCAAGGAGTTAGTTTAGAAAAACTTAACACGACTTGGAGACACTTTGGATAGTTCAGAGTTAAATTTGCAAGCGAACCGGGACTAAAAATTGAGATATTTAGAGGAATGGGGCAAATAACAGCAGTGCCTTCGTACAGAGCCTTTTTTGTTTATTTCTGATATCGAGGCAATCGTGTTTTTGGTGAATACAGTTTTCTCGTGTGCTGTACTGCCATCTTGAGGTGAGAGGCAAAATTTTGTTTGAAGTGACTTGGTGTATGCACAGGCAATTCTTGTCCCAGAGGTTTTTCTTTCTCCTTTGCAAACAAAATGGATGGAAAGAATACAAAAATAAAATGCTTACTGTTACGCCAGTCATGACCACACTAATAACACCGACAAAACAAGAGGCTACACGGTCCTCTTTCACTCCAGCAGACGCAAATATTGACGTTGAGTAATAAAATACCTAAGGAGAGAATCAGTAGACAATTAAGTGATATACAACGGTTACTCAGGAAGCGATCTACAAATGACCCGCCACATCCCACTCATCAATTAGTGTTTACTTTTAGCACACTGTATTTATAAGCTCAAACTTTTAACTGGTTTATTCAACTGTATCTTTAGCTTTACCTGATCGCCTTTCTGGTCAAGAAATGAAATTATCATTTTTTGCTTAGAATTCTGATTACACTTTTTCCTTAACTCTACTAGTGAGTAAAATATTTTCTGAACTGTCAAAATAATCGATTTGTCTTTTGGCTAATTACAAATGGAAGGCTCACAATTTGAAAAGTATATTGTAATTAGTTTGTAACCATAACTGAAAAAAAAACTGTTCATTTTATTGACTCTTCCTCAGCACGCATGTGACACGTGATGAAGAAGACAACTTACTGCATTGATTCCACTAAACTGTTGAGCCATCTGTAACACCACACTAATGATCAGCGGTGTCCTTAGTGCTTGGATTTGAAGCAATGCAATCACACTGACTCTTTCTTCCCTCAAATGCAGCTCCTGTTCAACCTGTCAATCAAATGTGCCTTTAGTTTCACACTAATATAGTTACTAGTAAACGGGATAGCTAACTTATGATTAATTATACATGTAGTTCAATGAAGGTTTCACACCACATATAGACTTCAACATACAGAAAAGACTGGTATACATCCACTGGCCTGTGGATAAAGGATTTTCCTGTGGGGCTAGTAAGCCTTTATTTTCTGCCTGCTAAATGTTAGTCTCATACGCAGCCATTCTAGGAGACTAACTCAATTTTGGTCATTAGACTTCGCAGAAAATGTAAGAAATTTTTTCAGAAGAAGTTGTGATGTTAAAGCAGTTTTTGGCATGACTCAAAGTGAAACTCTGCTTGAGCTGGAACATGACTCATATTATGAGCAAACAATTGTAATATTGTTTGCAGCTGGGGTGACATAGACAAAAACTTTCTTTAAACATGGAAAATCTTCAGTGTGTAACTAAAAAAATGCTCCAACAAGATCGCTACGTGGGGAGCTGATATATAAGACGCACAGTCTATTTTCCTTTTCAACCATCTATAAATCCAAAATCTCTCGTTTCTTAGGGCAGTTTATTCCATAGGAGGGCCTTACAATAACTAAAACTACTTTTTAGGAAGTTGGTGTGCGGCTTGGGCAGAGCGACTTCATCATCAAGGTTTCTCGATTATTGCATTCTGCACAGCAGAATTGAATAGCTGTTGCGAATATTCTGGGTTACGTTTGTGCATTGTTTTAAACATCATTATTGCCTTTTACTTCTTGCGGCACATCAGCCTGGTCCCAGGAATTTGTAGTTATTCTTCTCGAATGAAATTGAGCCGTGAAGCGGCGAGAACTAGCTGTAAAGCGTTGTTGCTGCTTTGGGGCTCAATTTCGTTTGAGAAGAATAAAGAAATTAGAACCTTTGAGACCAGGGTAGCTGCGCTTAGATAGCGTATCCCAATTAAGCTTATCTAGAAGAAAGTTTGAGCTCATATCAAAGGTTAATTTTGGGATCACCCTTGCTGCAGCATGTTTGTGAAACTTACCCTCATTTCTTCCATGTCTTCGTTCACATCAGCAGTTCCTCTTAGCTTGTGCAAGGCTGTTTTAGAATGAAATTACTTATCTTTAATTTATCTTGTTAACTCACTTATAAAATAATCAGAAACTTTCTATGAGAATAGCAACAGGCGGAACTTGATAAATATGCAAAAATGACAGTGAAACAGGACTAACACAAGTAGAGCCAGTAGAACAAGGGGTCAGCATTGTGTTCAGCCAATTCTTCTTGAGGTCAAGTCACTTCTAAACCATTTTTCGAAGTAGCTGAAAACTACATACAGGACGTTTCGCTTTTTTAAAGTTATGATTATAAACATATTATGTATTAGCTTTGTATGTTCTCCTGCATCAGTAACATCAAGTACAAACTTCAGCTTTTCTGATTACAGTACAACTATTCATAGTAATGCAGTGGAGTTGAATTAGCTGCAGGGTCCAGCCTGGAAGTGTAACCTACCTTGTACAGTCTCAAATTCTTTGTTCAGTTTAAGTAACAAATAACGTGGGCTTCTTGGACAAAACGGAAGGGTGAAGATCTGAAGCACAGCAACCAAACACCCAAATCCAAGCAAGTAAGGCCAACCTTGATCTGTACCAAGCATCTGTAAGACAAGAAACGAGTATTGTGAGGCCCAGTACATGTTATACAGAGCCTTAAAGCTCTGGTTTGGCTTGAAGTGACTACTCCCTGGGCAGACCACGTGGATGAGATGCTAGTCACTGCAGGGTTTTGAGGTAATTCTCATTATTTAGAATCAAGGCTATGGTAACCAGGGTTGAGAAAAAAAAAAAAAAAAAGAAAAGAAAAAGAACCCTCAGTCTTGACTCTTGATTCATGTCAGTAATTTAGTGTCCAAAATTTGTATTTTTAAAAGATAAACCTTAGTCAGCCTGCTTAAGACATGCAAGTCATACCAGCCATAAATCAATATTACAGACCAATATTTTTGATGAGGCAACTAATTTGTTAGGGGGATCACTTTAGAGAGCTTTGTATCTTGCATGTTTGGATTCCAATTCCACTAAAAACTTAACAGCGATGTTTTAAGAATGATAAAAGTGTAAAGGGAATTTTTTTCTAATATAATGGTTGCTCTTTACAGTAATGGTTTAGGCCACATAAGTTAAAACTTATAAAATCTTCTTTTGCATCCATGTTTTAAACTCTTGGAGAAGAGCATTAAGCTGCTTAACTTTATAACACAGAGATCAGTCAAAACCTCTCTACTGTGACATTAGAAGCCAATTCTTCGATTTGAGTTTCATTGAAAGAAATTGCTTTTACAGGAGCAACCGTTCCTTGTTTGAATTTGAAGTGTTTAGCCTTGTCTTGGAAAGGCTGTTTAGGAAAGATGTAACACAATACAATGCACCCAGTGTAACTCCCTACAAATCTGTATCTGCCCTGAATCCCTGGAGACAAAATTGCTGGAGACAAAATTGACTTTATCGCACTGTTCAAAGCTATATGTATGAATCTAATTGTGGTAATTATCATAGCAATTCCAGGTTGCAAAATATTGTCAACATGGTGGAGAACATAATACAATAACCACTCTGAAAAATATCTTGCTAGCTTAAAATAAGAATGTGGGGCAAAGTAGAAGAACCTCTACTAATTAATTTTAGTTTTAGCAGTTTACATTTTTGTTATACTTTGCCCCACATTCTTGACTGTTTAATCCTTTGCATTCTTGTTGTAATTATTACCTTGCTAATTTTCGTTCACACCTTCCTAGCTGGCTCTCTTTATAAGTTAAATGCTTCACTATCTTTGTTACGTTTGATAATGGTCTTGTAATAAGAACCGAAATATTACGTTTATTTCTCTGTTTGTTGTTTAATCTCTTGCTTATACTTATATTTTAAGTTAGCGAGATGTTTTTCGGAGTGGTTATCGTATTATATTTTCTTTATTTGTCGGCGGGTAAAGATTTATGGTGCAAAACAGTAGTACATTACAGCTTATCAGTTCTGATCTTATTTCTTGAAAAACTCAAAAAGTTTGTGCCACATGATTTTAATGACATATGATTACTGCTACAGAAACAATACGTTGTGACAAACTTTCTTCTGAATATTTTCCATATCTTCATTAGCACCTGTAACAATATTATTTCTGCATATTCCTTATGCTAATGATCTCAGGGATCATCCGCAACCTGAATGCTAGCTAATACAGCTTACCTGTTTAAGACCCAATATATAGCCTACAAGAATTCCTGTGACTATTCCAAACTGATTGAGTACCCCAAGGGCACCTCGCAATCTAACGGGTGCAATCTCTGACAAATAAACAGGCGCCACAGCAGTGTTTACACCTAGTAAAAGAAACAACTTAATGCTGTCATGAGCACAAGATGACCTATAACCTGTACTGCACTGTCTCAGATTTTAATTTTATTTTCTGTCAAACTTTTGTTGATGTGCCTTTCAATAACATGGAAAATTTGAAGTTCAGAGTCAACTTAGGATTGTGTTTTAAACTGCTGTTAATTCAGTGGGTTCAAGAGGTCACATTTGTGTGCTCTGCTTGGTGGATTTCAGTCCACTTTGTTTTCCACAGACCTTTGGTTGTCAACGCAGTTATGATCAACGACAGTAAAAAACAATTTTTTTTCTGTACATCTGCCATTAGGATATAATTGAGATTTTTAAATGTGTTGTAATAATGTGAGATGAAGGGAAATGCGAGTCAGGCTTTCAAAATGAAATATTACCTGTACAGAACACGTAAATTTGCTGGTAAATTAGTGAGAAACTGCCAGACATTTATTCCCTTTCCAATAAGTGAAGCAATTTAATTTGTTGACTTGCAACATGTACTTCTAAATCCTCTAATCAATGAAATGTTACTAACAATAGTAATTGGACTGAGTGAAGTACAATTGAGGGTTGAAATTATGAGCACGATTACCCCTGAATTGTATGACATAAAGTCCAGTTACCAGTTAATCGTATCTATAACAAAATGCAACATTAGAAAATTATGTGCCCTTTGGCAAAACATTTTTAATTACCAGTTTTCCAAGCAGTGGAGAAAAAGCTACCAAAAGAAACCACTTCAGCGCACCTGATTGACTTGTGCGCAGCGTAGTTGTCTGATTCAAGCTATCCAATTACAAGCTTAAATTGGACAGCTGTAATTGGACCCCATGTGATACCCCTCTAATTATGAGGTGCACAGAGAACCAATCACAATCGAGCATGTTGTTAATTATTTCATTATTTTGTACGTTAAGCCATCACTAAACATAGTCTACGTACCATTATTAAATCCAAAAACAAGTCTTCCAATAATAAGTAAGGCTGGTCCTTTAGCATAGTATGAAGAAAACATCATTAAAGAGCCAATAACAGCTGGTATGTTGTTTAACAGCAGGGTTCTTTTACTGGGGAAAAAAACAAAAACAAAAAAAATTACTTCAGGTAGCAGGAGAAAGTCAATAATTATTGGTGCGTACTGAAATGTTGATGAAAGCCATCAACATCATACACTGTGCAAGTACCAAATTCATGACAATCCTACATGCAATTGGCTAAATAATGGATGGAGTTTTGCTGAATCTAACATCTGCTGTCACTGGTTGTTGGTCAGACAGTGATGACTTACCATAATTCAAGTGTGCAACATGTAGCTCAAGGAGGCCACTATTCAAAAATTGCAGCCCCGACTAGCTCTAATAATTATTAGTAAATTCTAAACAGTTTATAAACAGATCTATTGAATTTTAAAAACAGGTTTTGTCTCTCGGCAATACACATGTGAGTGAAATATTATTTACTGCACTGCTTCTCTTAATTAATGCATGTCACCAGTCCGGATTATCCCAATATTTTAGGATAAGATAAGATAAGATAAGATAAGAGCCTTTATTTAAAGAGGGTAAAACACATAATAGTATATACATACTAATAAACTTGTGGCCCTCTGTACTAAAACTATATAATATTAAAAACAAAGGACATTGATGGACATTGATGACGTCAAAGGACATTGACGACGTCCCGAATCTATTGTTCTCCATTAAAATGGTGGCCATTTTTCGAATATCCCGGGCAAGAATGAAATCCTTTGTCTGTAGTCATGCATGAGCGTCCATCCGGGACTTATTTGGTTACGAAACATTGCGAGGAGTCTTCAGCGACCATCTTGGATGCGAATTGAGAAGATCTGAGGCAGTGGTTTTGCGAAATTTCGTGGAAGAAACGTTACGATGTAGGGTCATTTTGTGTCGCGATTTCAAGGCAGGTGAATAATTTTCGTTTTTTACTCAATTCACGTATTTTTTGTGAAGCTCGCAGTATTTTTTGCCATTTTTTATGTTGATAAAATTTCACCATGCCAAGTGCCAGCATGGTAGACAAGCTAGATTTTCGGTAGACTTTCCCAGAAGTCAAGGCACTGTTTTTATCCAAAACCGCTGTTCCGTGACACTGGAGAGTAACTTAATTGAACTGTGTTGTTTTGCCAAGTTTTCGCTTTCTTGCTGACAAGTATGGGCTTTTTATGTAATATGTTGTTTTCTTGAGCACTGAAGTATAATTATTCTGCCATTAATTATGCTGAAAACTATGCACACATAAATTACTTATGAAAGCAGTTGGGGTCAACACTGTTTAAATCTGCCATTTGTTTCAGGTCCTGCATTTAGCCAAGAGGCACTTTCAAGGATGAAAATACGGTACTATTTGTTTCCTCAGAATATTCATCTTTTAATATACCAAAATTACAATCAAGAGAAGGTGATTGTCATATTAGTGAACTCTAAATTCTTTACCTCAGAACTGTAACAACAAATGTAGAAAGAATATACTACAAGTAGTTCCTAATTTCTTTTGGGGATAGTCAAATGGGTAACCATGCGAATGAGCGAGAAAAATAGATCCCACGCATGATTGTTGCGCTTACTCGCGTGTTTCACTCATCCAACTATCCATGACAGATATAAGGGGCTTATTGTAACCTAACAAAAACTACAAGATAACAAACAAAAGCAAAGACATTAATCACTTGTATTCACAATTCAAAACTTCTGGGTGCCTTATTTCTGGCTTGGGAACCTAACATTTCACTGCCTCTGAGCTTTGTATACTTGGCATTTTTCTTGGGAACAAGCCCTGAAAATGTAAGTTTTGAGGCCAATTTACAGTAGGCTTGCTATCTTTTTGTGTCATTTCTGCTTTAAATGTTTCTTTTGGGACTCTAGAAAATCCCCCTCAAGGCCTGCTCATGTTTGTTTGAATCTGTCATACGGATGACGTGGTAAAATCTGTGAACTGCTGGAATAACAAAACTTGACTCTCTTTTTTGTGCTTGTATTTAAATGGCTATTACAATTGAAGTGTTATGCATCAGTTAATTTCAGCAGTGCCCATTCCTCCCCTCTCCCCCCCATCCCCCCCCCCCAGCACTAGTCAGGCGTTTTATTACATTCGAATCCCGGGGATCAAGTATTAGCCAAACCCAGAGTGTACCCTGGGGCACCTGACATTCTCGTGTTTTCAACCTAACTTGCTGGTGATTAGATAGGTATAATTTTCCTTCTTTTTTAATGTACCCTGCTGCATTTGAACATTTGTTTTGTATACAACATGCCTTTGAGTTGGCTTGGGAGGACATGGACCCTACTGAAATTGACTGATGCATATTGTTACCATCATTAACATCAACAAGACATTGAAATCTTTTTTTCTATATTTTTATATAGACAAACTTGCTAAAAAGTAAAACTAATTTGGGTAGTAAAATTATTTGTTCGAGTGTTTTATTGGGGTGGATTATTAGATGCAGTCTTAAACCTTATTAGGCCCCCTATTCATGTCTCCATCCAGTACCACTGGTATTGGCTTGTCTGCTAACAATTTTCTTACTGGCTCTGGCATATTCCCATCGTCAGAAACTGTTGAACTCATGTTGAGACGTTTCTGAGATCTTGGTTTACCAACTACTGCAGAAACTCACTGGAGAGAAAATACTGTGCATGATGGATAAAAGGTTGAAAATACTGTACAGGGTGGAAAAAATAGAGAAAGTAGATTTTCAAGGCTGCATTTGTTTTGCATACTTTATTTAAATTTCAAAGAAAACCTTGACAAAACCTCTTAACCTCTTGGTACATTTTTCTTATTCATTCTTATTCACTATTCATTCTTATACACTTTTTTAAAATTATACAACACAAATAACCCACTCTCCAGTTGATTGAATTTCATGTTAAATTAAACTACTGTACCTGCACACCAAAAGATCTATTAAAATCAACCAAGAGTAAAACTGATGAAGGAATCTTCCCCCTGTCAACCCTGACCCTTTCTGCATCATTCACTGCATATATTATAAGTCTATAGTAGTACTTGGACAAGAAGGAATACAGTTTTCTTTGAGTTAACTTAAAATTTATTTAAAATGATACGAGGTTGCAACATGCAAACAGGGATGTCCTGTCGATTTCAACCCACAAATCGCTTGATAGAAGAAGCATTTATTTGAACATCTAAATCGATTCTGTGCTTCAGAAAAATAACGATCCAATAGAATAGGGTGACAATAGACAGCAGAGATGCTTACCAATTCTATGGTCTCCTTCGAAAGAAAGATAAAGAGTAGTTAGATAAACCATCGTTGCTTGCAGTTCCAAATTTTTCGTTCGTTGCGCTTTCTACTGTCTGAGAACAAACTAGATTATCCAAGGAGTTTTGTCTGTGATATTGAATGCAAAAACAACGGTTCTCTTCATGGCAGAACTTTAATTGACTTCGAGCACTCTCGTGATGTCTGTACCTTCCGAAGAAACGTAACACAAAGCTTACAACGCTCTCGCGGCTCTCGCTTCGTCCGCCATCTTGAATTTTTATGGTTTGTTTTGAAATGCGATACTCGAATCACACCCTGCATTCTCATTGGTTGAAACGCGAGACACGCCTGTCCTAAAATATTGGGATAATCCGGACTGGTCACTGTTAATGATGTTGACCATTCTGCTGGTGACAAAGGATGATATGCAGATTCAATTCCTTCAACCTGGCACTCTCCCATATCAAATTATGTCTCCTGTGCATTCTACATTGTGGTGTACCAGGGATCCATATTTTTCCCATTTGTTGTTTAGCAGACGAAAGTTTCCCTAACTTGTTCTATATCTTTCATGTCAGTCTGATTTTCCTCATATTGTTCAGTTTGAACCAGAAATATAACTACTTCAATCAAAACCCCATGACATGTAAATACTGGTACGATAAAAATGTGTGGCTACAACGGCAAATACTGACAGCCAGGAACCTCGTGAAGGGCAGACAAACCAAACAATGATAAATCACCATAAGTTCTGCAAACGGCCTGGCGCACGCTACTGGTGTACACGGCTAAAAATCACACTTTATTTGGCTCTTTTGAAATTATTACAAATCAGATCAAGGAGATATTTGGTAAAGAGTTAAAGTTTAAGACTTTCTTTCCATTGAATAGTTTTGGTCCTGGCTATAAGATCCACTAAAAGAGACAATTTTAAAAATGTCGACTAAAATGGGGCCATTTTGAATACTTCGCGTAACATTTCGAGTCTAACCATGCACAATTTAGGATTCCTCCGTTTTGATGAAAGGTATCCGACTTATATTTTTCAACAAAAGTTATTGGTTTATGAGTAACCAGTATCTTAAAAATTATAGCAAATAATCGAGAAATAAGGACGTTAGAGGGAATCATAGCAGGATGTACCATTTTGCATCCACTCAGAAGCAGCCTGAACAAGAATTTAAAAGAGCGTTTTAATGTAAGTTTCGTTTGTTATGGAAAGGAAGACAAATGACTTTCGAAATGCTCAAAAGTTAAGCTTTCTATCTAGGGTAATTCTTACAAATTGGGAAAATCCACTTCTAAACTACAACCAAATTTACAAGGTTAGACAGCGTTTTTATAACACGAAAGTTCTTCGGGTCGTGCGCTTGATCGAAATACAGATTCTGAAGCGTGCCTTGGCACAAACAGTTCGTGCATAAAATGTGCCTGGGTTGTGCATAAAGTGTGCGTTACAATTTTTTATGTGTGCCTAAGTTGTGCCTAAACTGTGCCTAGATTGTGCCTAAAATGTGCCTGAGTTGTGCCTAAACTGTGCCTTCGCTGTGCCTAAACTGCGCGAAAACAGTGCCTAGCTTGTCCGCCAAAATCGTGCGTAGTAATCGCACGCCAAAGTTGTTTGTTAGAGGGCCAAAATTATTTTATAATTTATCTGTGTGAGGTCTGTACACTCTTCCTTATTCGATGGCATGAATTTTAAACATCCTATTAAATTTTTTCTTTGAGCAGCTTCTGATGCATTAAAATTATTTTATAGCTAAACAAATAGACTTACGAGATTAATCGTTATACCCGGGTCGTTAGATATGTCGGTGTTTTAAAAATTAAGTTCGCTTCTGGACCTGATGAAAGTTAGTCATCTTCCCAGGTACATGTACAATTACATTATTGCGATAAGACGTGAAATTTTAGGAGAACCTGGAATTTGCTGTCGCGAATAAGACGTTCCGTGCGCATTTCAAATATTATAATTTTGTACAGCACTCTGTACAGTGTTTACAATTGCACGCCCGCACGCGGCGGCCTTTTGGTGAGAAGAAATTATTTGACCAACATTTTAGATGCCTTCAGCTAGAAGAATTTCAAGTTCATCTTCCACATCCAATGAAATAACGGATCACAATATAGCTAGGTGGTTTGACGATCTTTATTTATAGTTTTCGTGAGAGCCGATGCAACGATCTTGAATGCACTAATGTGTTTACAGATCGGGCATGAGATAAGAGCGCTGACAATTCCAGATTACGCACAAAGGAATCTTCGAAAAACCGCAGATATCCTAGATTTGTATTTGAAATGTCTGGCCCTCATTTGATTGCAAAATTTCCTTGCTGCATTGTTACAGAAAGAGCATCGCATTATTTTTCCAAACATTTTAGGGAGCCGTAAAAAGATACCAAGGTCACAGCAAAAGTCACGGTGAAAGAAGCGGACGAGTATTCAGACACAGTCAGACGACGGAAGCAGCATAAACATCCGTTCCCTTGTATCTTTCTTCTTCTTGAAGTCCTTTAACATTATTCTTGATTAAAATATCGAGTGATCGAGCAATAGGGGAGCGGCTCGCACTATACGGTTGCCCGGTTCAGTCACGCTGTTTCTTGACTGAAAGTTCTCGATGTTGACTTGCGCTTTTTCGGCATCTTTGCCGAAGAAAACGGGCCAAGATTTACGCTTACGTTTCCAGGAAGGCAAGACAATAAATGAAAGCAAACTCTGCGAACCTGTTACGAAAATCAAAATAACTTTTCAAAGAGAAAAACGTGTTACAAGATGCGCTTGTTTTTATTTCATTCAAAATCAACTGCTATTGAATGAGAAGGTACTTGGTTTTGAGAAAATAAGCTAAACTTCTTCCACAAAATATAAAGTGACCCATCGATGTAGGGTACGTGACTTCAGGAATACATGTACACTTGCACCGAATCCAGGCGAAAAGAAGACGCTAACTGACCTTAATTCTCCATCAAAATCTGTAAAGTATGGAGCACTACGATTCTAATCTGTTGATTTGACGTGGCAAAATGTGCCCCAGACGTGCCAAACTGTGCCTAAAATGTGCCTCAGCTGTGCCTGAAATGTGCCTAAGTTGTGCCTAAACTGTGCCTACACTGTGCCTAAGCTTTCTGTAAAACATGCCTTAACTGTGCCTTGAATGTGCCTAAAATGTGCCTAGATTTGTGCCTAGAAGTTTTTTCTTGTGCCTTGGCATGAAAGCTGTGCCTTTCACTGAAGCCTAAATTACGTGCATAGGCACGGTGTTACGCTCGTGTACACCAGTAGCATGCGCCAGGCCAAACAAGTTTAGAAACAGTGGCTACCTACCTTCCCAGTGAACTGGCAATGAGCTGACCAAAAACAGAACCAAACATTCCACCGACAGCAAATATGGCCACTGCTGTTGACCACATCAATTCATTAAAACTTGACTGTTTATTGAAATAGTCTTTGATATTCTGTTGAAATAGTAGTGTTAAACAGTTCATTATTAGAAACAAACCACATGATTACAAAAATATACCAGCATATTCAATGCCATGACATGCTGCTAATTACCCCGCCATCAGGACGGGGTTTAGTAATACCCGTGACGTAACTGAGTCACGCTATGGTCAAAATATTTCGTCACGTTCTTCTTTGCGAAAGCTAGGACAAGTGGATGACCAAGGAATGAGGGATGGGGTTCATACTATCAGGGGTTCATGTTATCACAGGGAGAAGGGTGCAGAGAAGACGTAAGGGAGAATGGCAGCAAACATGTCAAAGGTACGATAAATCACCAACTTTTAAATTTGCACGACTTGGGCTGGTATGTTGAGTGACTGTAATATATTTTGCTCCCTAGGAGGAGGAGAAAAAAACGGCTAGGTCCAATGCCAATGGGGAGTTTCTTGTTACCCCGCCGTCAGGACGCGGTCTAGTAATACCCGTTTTTTTTACCCCGCCGTCAGGACGGGGTCTAGTAATACCCGTTTTTACCCCGCCGTCAGGACGGGGTCTAGTAATACCCTTTTTTTTTCGTGGTGTTTTTTTTGGTGGTCAGTTGCCCCAGACCTCCGGTTTTCGCTCGGCCAAAGAAATACTCGTCGTGTCTTTCGCTACACAGCCAAGGGCTTTTACCTTGAGTGACCCTAACATATTTTACACCCCCCCCGGGAGGGGGGGGAGAACAACGGCGGGGTCTAATTCTTGTTCTTTATTTTTTTTGGTGGTCACTTGCCCCAGACCTCCGGTTTTCGCTCGGCCAAACAACTACGTCTTGCAGACGTTCGGTCAACATAAGCATTACCTTCAGTTGGTTAGCTTCGATTCGCGAAAATCTTTATGAAAAACGCTGTAGAAAAATTACTAGGGATGCAATGGCATAAACTCTCTTCGACGAGGGCGGGGACGAAGATGCTAGCAAGCTTTGAAGGTCAGAGATTCGATGTTGTTTATGTTTTCGTTGGTTGCTCGACGCGAGTCAAATCCAACAGTTGCATGCAAGAATTTTTACAGGTTTGCTTTGCTTCGCCAAAATCTTTGTGTACAAAGTTACAAGGAAAATTTAATGGCGTTAATTTCTCTTCAACGAAAGCATGGACGAAGGTGCCAGCGAGCATTGAAAGCCAACGATTCAAGCTGGCATGAATTGGCCTTTTGATGCCGGAATAACAAGACTTGGCACGTAAAATCACATTATTCAAGACAGAAGCCGATTCGTGGAATTTCCTTGCTTTCGCTAAAGCATTCTTCGAATCATGGCCTAAAAGTAGACTTTTACGTTTCTTTTCCAGTAGATAACCGTTCCCTTTAGATTTTAGGATAATCTTTTCTTTATCAATCTATTTAAATTTCCGTGCCCTTGTTGTTTAGAATTACGCTGAGATGTAAGTTCGTTTAAAAAAAGAATGTGATGTAACTGAGTCACGCTATGGTCAAAACTATTTCGTCACGTTCTTCTTCGCTAGTGCCAGAACAGGTGGATGACCAAGGAATGAGGGATGGGAAAGGTGTTTATACTTTTAGGGATTCATGTTATCATAAGGGGAAGGGTGCAGTGAAGACGTAGGGGGGGGGGGGTTGGCAGCGAACACGTCAAAGGTAAGATAAATCACCAACTTCAAAAATTTATACCACTTGAGCTCATATCTCGAGTGACCGTGCTGTGTTTTGCACCCCAAGGGGAGGGGGGAAAAACAGCGGGGTCCAATGCCCCTGGGGCTTTTCTTGTTACCCCGCCGTCAGGACGGGGTCTAGTAATACCCTTTTTCTTTCCGTATTTTTTTTTTTTTGGTGGTCACTTGCCCCAGACCTCCGGTTTTCGCTCAGCCAAGGAAATACTTGTCGTGTCTTTCGCTACACAGGCGAGGGCTTTTATCTTGAGTGACTGTAACATATTTTACACCCCTGGGGGGGAGGGGAGAACAACGGCGGGGTCTAATGCCCCTGGGGCTTTTCTTGTTTTTTTTTCTGGTGGACACTTGCCCCAGACCTCCGCTCGGTCAAAACAATACTTGTGGGTAATCTTCGTTCGTTTATGGTTTATTCACCAGAATTTTCATGAACTTTGGTGTAGAAAATTACTGGCGATTTAATGGCATAAAAACCCTTTTGATGAAAGGAAGAATGGAGGTGCTAGCGAGCTTTGAAGCTGGCATGAATTCGCCTAACTTGCCCTGGCACGTAAACATTACATCACTGAAACACAGAAGCCGATTTGGGGAAGTCCCTTGCTTTCGCCAAATCATTCATTGAATCATGGTCTAAAAGTAGACTTGTACGTTTCTTTTTTGGTAGATAACTGTTCCCTTTAGATTTTAGGATTATTTTTCTTTATCAATAAATTTAGAATTACACTGAGATGTCAGTTCGTTTAAAAAAAAAATGTGAAGTAACTGAGTCACGCTATGGTCAAACTATTTCATCACGTTCTTTTTTCGCAAGTGCTGGAACAGGTGAATGACCAGGAAATGAGGGATGGGAAAAGTGTTCATACTATTAGGGATTCATGTTATCACAAGGAGAAGGATGCAGTAAAGACGTGGGGAGGGTGGGGAGGGGGGGGGTGTGGCAGCAAACACGTCAAAGGTACCAGTAATCACCAACTTCATAAATTTACACACTTGGGCTCGTATCTTGAGTGACCGTAATGTATTTTGGACCCCGAGGGGAAGAGGAAAAACCGCGGGGTCCAATGCCCCTGGGCTTTTCTTGTTACCCCGCCGTCAGGACGGGGTCTAGTAATGCCCGTTTTTTTTGTTGTTGTTGTTGTTGTGGTCAGTTGCCCCAGACCTGCGCTCGGTCAAAACAATACTTGCCGGTAAACTTTATTCGTTCAGCGTTTATTCGCCAGAATTTTCATGAAAGTTGGTGTAGAAAATTACCGGCGATTTAATGGCATGAAAATTCCTTCGATGAAAGCAAGAACAAAGGTGCTAGCGAGCTTTGAAGCTGGCATGAATTTGCCAAACCTGCCCTGGCACGTAAACATTACATCACTGAAACACAAAAGGTGATCCGGGGAAGTCCCTTGCTTTCGCCAAGTTGAAAAATTCAACAGTGAAATGCAAGCATATTTTTGGCAGTTTTGCTTTGCTTCGCCAAAATCTTTAGGGAAAGTTGTGTAGAAAAGTACAAGAAATTCAATGGAGTTGACTTCTCTTCAATGAGAGCAAGGACGAAGGTGCTAGCGAGCTTTGAAAGCCAATGATTTATTCTACGTACCGTAGCACATAAACATTACGTCTGAAACACAGAAGCCGATTCGGAGAAGTAAACTTGCTTGTGCCAAATCACTCATCGAATCACGGCCTAAAATAGACTTTTACGGTTTTTCATAGCTACCAGTTTCCTTTAGATTTTAGAATGAGTTTTTTATCAAGAAATCTATTTAAATTTCCGTGCCCTTGCTATTTAGAATTACGCTGACATGTCAGTTCGTTTATTTTAAAAAAACGTGACTTAACTGAGTCACGCTATGGTCAAAATATTTCGTCACGTTCTTCTTCGCGAAAGCTAGGACAAGTGGATGACCAAGGAATGAGGGATGGGGTTCATACTATCAGGGATTCATGTTACCACAGGGAGAAGGGTGCGGAGCAGACGCATAAGGGGAAATGGCAGCAAACACAGGTACGATAAATCATCAACTTTAAAATTTACACCACTTGAGCTCGTATGTTGAGTGACCGTAATATATTTTGCTCCCTGGGAGGAGGAGAAAAACGGCGGGGTCGATTGAAAGTAGGGACGAAGGTGCTAGCGGGCTTTGAAGCTGGAATGAATTCGCCTAACTTGCCGTGGCACGTAAACATTTAATACATCACTGAAACACAGAAGCCGATTCGGGGAAGTCCTTGCTTTCGCCAAGTTGAATAATTCAACAGTCAAATGCAAGCATTTTTTTGGCAGTTTTGCTTTGCTTCGCCAAAATATTTAGGGAAAGTTGTGTAGAAAAGTACAAGGAATTCAATGGAATTAAAATTTCTTCGACGAGAGCAAGGACGAATGTACTAGGGAGCTTAAGTTTGAAAGCTGGCATGAACTCGCGATCGCTATGAACTTAGTAATTATGATGTAAAGTATGTATGTATGAGTGCCAAGAAGTGAGTAATACTGCCCTCCATAATTTCCCCCCGACCACAGGCCTTAAAAGTAAGAAATTAGAAATGAGAACCAAGATAAAAGAAAAATCTTTGACCCCGGCGGGATTCGAACCAACGACCTCCGGATTAGAACACCGTCGCTCAACCAACTGAGCTACGAGGCCAGGCTGAGTCACGCTGTGATCAAAATAATAATTTCATCACGCTCTTCGTCACGCACGCCAAAACAGAGTGATTAGGCAAGTCGTGTCTTGATTGATATTATCATCGCAAGCACGTAAAAGATACGATAAATCACCAACTTTTACCTGGCCGTAATATATTTTGGACCCCAAGGGCAGAGAGAACAACGGCGGGGTTAATGCCCCCTGGGGCTTTTCTTGTTACCCCGCCGTCAGGACGGGGTCTAGTAATACCCGTTTTTTTTTTTTTTTTTTTTTTTTTTGTCGTGGTCAGTTGCCCCAGACCTGCGCTCGGTCAAAACAATACTTGCCGGTAAACTTTGTTCGTTCAGCGTTTATTCGCCAGAATTTTCATGAAAGTTGGTGTAGAAAATTACCGGCGATTTAATGGCATGAAAATTCCTTCGATGAAAGCAAGAACGAAGGTGCTAGCGAGCTTTGAAGCTGGCATGAATTTGCCAAACCTGCCCTGGCACGTAAACATTACATCACTGAAACACAAAAGGTGATCCGGGGAAGTCCCTTGCTTTCGCCAAGTTGAAAAATTCAACAGTGAAATGCACTTTGCTTCGCCAAAATCTTTAGGGAAAGTTGTGTAGAAAAGTACAAGAAATTCAATGGAGTTGACTTCTCTTCAATGAGAGCAAGGACGAAGGTGCTAGCGAGCTTTGAAAGCCAATGATTCATGCTACGTGCCGTAGCACATAAACATTACGTCTGAAACACAGAAGCCGATTCGGAGAAGTAAACTTGCTTGTGCCAAATCACTCATCGAATCACGGCCTAAAATAGACTTTTACGGTTTTTCATAGCTACCAGTTTCCTTTAGATTTTAGAATGAGTTTTTTATCAAGAAATCTATTTAAATTTCCGTGCCCTTGCTATTTAGAATTACGCTGACATGTCAGTACGTTTATTTTAAAAAACGTGACGCTATGGTCAAAATATTTCGTCACGTTCTTCTTCGCGAAAGCTAGGACAAGTGGATGACCAAGGAATGAGGGATGGGGTTCATACTATCAGGGATTCATGTTACCACAGGGAGAAGGGTGCAGAGCAGACGCATAAGGGGAAATGGCAGCAAACACAGGTACGATAAATCATCAACTTTAAAATTTACAATACTTGAGCTCGTATCTTGAGTGACCGTAATATATTTTGCTCCCTGGGAGGAGGAGAAAAACGGCGGGGTCCGATGAAAGTAGGAACGAAGGTGCTAGCGAGCTTTGAAGCTGGAATAAATTCGCCTAGCTTGCCGTGGCACGTAAACATTACATCACTGAAACACAGAAGCCGATTCGGGGAAGTCCCTTGCTTTCGCCAAGTTGAATAATTCAACAGTCAAATGCAAGCATTTTTTTGGCAGTTTTGCTTTGCTTCGCCAAAATCTTTAGGGAAAGTTGTGTAGAAAAGTACAAGGAATTCAATGGATTTAACATTTCTTCGACGAGAGCAAGGACGAATGTACTAGGGAGCTTAAGTTTGAAGGCTGGCATGAACTCGCGATCGCTATGAACTTAGTAATTATGATGTAAAGTATGTATGTATGAGTGCCAAGAAGTGAGTAATACTGCCCTCCATAATTTCCCCCCGACCACAGGCCTTAAAAGTAAGAAATTAGAAATGAGAACCAAGATAAAAGAAAAATCTTTGACCGCGGCGGGATTCGAACCCACGACCTCCGGATTAGAACACCGTCGTTCAACCAACTGAGCTACGAGGCCAGGCTGAGTCACGCTGTGATCAAAATAATAATTTCATCACGCTCTTCGTCACGCACGCTAAAACAGAGTGATTAGGCAAGTCGTGTCTTGATTGATATTATCATCGCAAGCACGTAAAAGATACGATAAATCACCAACTTTTACCTGGCCGTAATATATTTTGGACCCCAAGGGCAGAGAGAACAACGGCGGGGTTAATGCCCCCTGGGGCTTTTCTTGTTACCCCGCCGTCAGGACGGGGTCTAGTAATACCCGTTTTTTTTTTTTTTTTTTTGTCGTCGTGGTCACTTGCCCCAGACCTCCGCTCGGTCAAAACAATACTTGCCGGTAATGTGCGTTCGTTTAGCGTTTATTCGCCAGAATTTTCATGAAAGTTGGTGTAGAAAACTACTGGCGATTTAATGGCATAAAAACCGCTTCGCTGAAAGCAAGAACGAAGGTGCTAGCGAACTTTGAAGCTGGCATGAATTCTAATAACTTGCCCTGGCACGTAAACATTACATCACTGAAACACAGAAGCCGATTCGGGGAAGTCCCTTGCTTTCGCCAAGTTGAATAATTCAACAGTGAAATGCAAGCAGTTTCTGGGCAGTTTTTCTTTGCTTCGCCAAAATCTTTAGGGAAAGTTGTGTAGAAAAGTACAAGAAATTCAATGGAGTTGACTTCTCTTCGATGAGAGCAAGGACGAAGGTGCTAGCGAGCCTTGAAAGCCAATGATTCAAGCTACGTGCTGTAGCACATAAACATTACGTCATTGAAAGACAGAAGCCGATTCGGAGAAGTAACTTGCTTGCACCAAAACACTCATCAAATCACAGCCTAAAATAGACTTTTACGTTTTTTTCCCATAGCTACCAGTTTCCTTTAGATTTTAGAATAAGTTTCTTTACCAAGAAATCTAGTATTTAAATTTCCGTGCCCTTGCTATTTAGAATTACGCTGGCATGTCAGTTCGTTTATTTAAAAAACGTGACGTAACTGAGTCACGCTACGGTCAAAATATTTCGTCACGTTCTTCTTCGCGAAAGCTAGGACAAAGGGATGACCAAGGAATGAGGGATGGGGTTCATACTATCAGGGATTCATGTTATCACAGGGAGAAGGGTGCGGAGAAGACGTAAGGGGGAATGGCAGCAAACACGTCAAAGGTACGATAAATCACAAACTTTAAAATTTACACGCCTTGGGCTCGTATGTTGAGTGACCGTAACATATTTTGCCCCCTGGGAGGAGGAGAAAAACAGCGGGGTCCAATGCCCCTGGGGCGTTTCTTGTTTTTTTTTTTTTGTCGTCGTGGTCACTTGCCCTAGACCTCCGCTCGGTCAAAACAATACTTGCC